>CM035429.1:78741035-78903535 GCA_020310875.1 Ceratopteris richardii
TCCCTAATTTTTTCTTGTAGTGACTTCATGGAAAACAAAATTAAATGGGCGCCATAAGCTCTTGCATATCATTTTCACTACCTATCTTTTACACTTTTGACCTTATTTTCTCAAAAATGTGTGCATAAGGGAGGGTCCTTCCACAACACTTTGAAAGTCTTTAAAACCCTTCACAAAGGCCCTTTTTGCAACCTACAGTTAACTTCTCCTCCAAGAAAATTGTGAACAAACCACTTGTGCGCCCATGTCCTTGGCTACTTTTGCACCATTTTGCACAGTCACCACTTTGAAAGGTTTAATAGGTTCCCACCACTTAATGGCTCTCTGTCTCGAAGAGCAAATAACAAAACCACGAGCAACAAAATGCCGCTACAACATAAGAGTCTGGTAAAACCTTGAAAAGAACATATAAGCAATCCAACAAGAGAAGGGATCTTTTGAAAGGTAACATCAAAAACTAGAATCCAGATCAAGTAGCTAATCTAGATGAAGAAAATAATGGTGAAACAATGGGAAAGAGAGATAGCACGAGATGGATGGATGAGACGTTCCGAGGGAGGGGTAGGTGTGGGTTCGAGGTGAATAAGGAAGGGACATGAAGGAGGAAGGGGTAGGTGTGGATTAGAAGTGAAGAAGGAAGGGGCAAGGAGTATGTGATGGGGTTCCTGTTGGAAAAAAATGTCTTATTTGTCCATTACTCGCACTATATAGGTTTAGTATTTACTGTTCTACTATCTCTACTAAGAAAAGCGCCTAGTGCCCATGGAGAAAACAAAGGTCTTTCATAGACACGGTGTAGGATCAAATCCCGTCGCCGGCAGGGTGAAGTCATTTTTTAAACTCATGCTTTTGAAACAGGGAACATGGGGAAAAAAAACAGCGACAAATACATCGATGTGTGTTTTTCTTACGATAATGATCGTAGAAGCTTTTGGAAGTGCTTTATTCAAGAGCTTTTCAATAGAACATGAATACTATAAAAGAACAAGCCTAGCTCATTGTTATTTATCCTTCATCTAGTTTCAACACCAAGCTTTGGGAGCTTTGGTACTTCAATAGAGGTGATGCTTCTAGCACATGGGGCAGCCATGGTGCTTTGTTGAAGCATGTTGAAAAGCGGCTATGGAGTTCTTCTTGGAGAAGAAGAGTGTGCTCACACTCTTGCATATGGAGAAGCTATTAGCAGCTTGGTGGTGTGGATCGACCATGCACATGATGTATTTGAAGATTGACTTTTACATGAAGATTTCGGGTTACTTCAAAGACATTGGATGGTGGTTAACATAAGATTTGCATCTTACATAAAGTATTCATGTACATATTCTCTTTATGCACACAGGTGCTACTTGGAGCTTATGGAGGCAGTAACATCCATATCAAGAGGAGTCCTATTTGGCATAGGTACAAGAGAATCAGTACGTATATGCTTTATGCATATTTGGATGAGGTGTTAGAGAAGGTGGTTCACATGAGTATGAGGATTTCTGACAGCAAACTTGTTAGCATTCTTTGCTACTTTTGTAAGTATGTGATGTTTTCACACACGTGTCTAACTTAGGGTCTTCCATAGCCTAAGGTTAGATGAGGGTTTGTTGATTATCAGTTTTAGACTGATCCTTCCTCTTTCTGTCACTCATATTCACTCTTCTACAACCTATCAGGCCAGACATCTCATGTATATTCAGATTTCTGTCCATACATCTGAATATGTTTGTTACATTTGTACATTCACTCTTCCATATATTTCTGTTCACAAAGAGTGGTTGAGAGTTTTGCTCCCACATTGTACATTGACATTGGTATATATGATAGTGTGAGTAGGCAGTGGCTTGCATAACACTTTACACATGTTGTCTAATCTTGTTCTATCTTTGTCTCATCATTTTTATGATTAAATGTGGTATATTCATGTTTTGTCAATATTGGAATCTATGTTGTAGATGCTGGACCTATGGAACCATGGACTTGTAATATGAGCTATGGGCCTACCACATTTCCAATAGTTGGTGACAAGGAAAAAGTGAAAAACGGAGATGAGACATGTGATACATGTGAAAAATGTGAAACATGTGGAAAAATAAAGAGGGAATGGACCATATGAAACATGTATAGGATAGAAATCACATGTTGAATTTGGACACAAAAGAGGTTTGGCCAAACGTAGGAAAATTGTGTGGATTTTGGGAAAACTAATGATGAAAATGAGCTTAGAGGTGCCGACAGACATGAAATAACTCCAATGTGGAAAAAATTAGCCACGCGAGGTGCAATCTAGAGCCATTAAGTACTTATCTTAGAAAATTTTTTTAAAAATGTTTTAGACCATAGTATAAAAATTATACTATGGTCTGTGGGGGGATTAAATTCTTTAAAAATGAAAAAATAAAAAAAGTGAGGGAATTAATTAAAATATAAAACTAAAATTAAATAAAAATTGGGAAGAAAAAAATTCAAATAAAAATTAAAATAAATAAATAAATAAATGTAGTTATACCTTAATATAAAACATATACTAAGGTGGGGAGGTAGGGGCAAGCAGATACGATAAGATAGATAGAGAGAGAGAGAGAGGAAGAGAGGAAGAGAGAAAGAGAGGTAGAGACAGAGGAAGAGAGAGATAGAGATAGGAATGTCGAGATAGAGACAAAGGAAGAGCTAGATAGAGAGAGAGAGATAGAGAGATAGCAATAAAGAGAGATTGACAAAGAAGAACAGAGAGATGGAGAGAGAGAAAGAGAGATATAGAGAGAGGAAGAGAGATAGAGAGAAATAGGGAGATTAAGAGAGAGATAGAGAGAGAAATAGAGGTATAATTTTTTTGGTTTTTAAACAAAAACCGAGGCCTTGTTTTTTTCTGAATAATACTTAAAGTAAAAGAAAAAATAAAAAAACATTCAAAAAATTATAAACAATAGGAAACAACCTCAATATACCTTTCTCCACTCAAAACACTAGAGAACTTACATTTCTCATCTAATTCAACAAGAAATAGTCCATTCGGAAGGGGAAAAAACCAAAAAATCCTTAAAAGAATCTTTAAAAAAAAATTAAAAAATCCACAAAAATCACATGTTGAATTTGGACACAAAAGAGGTTTGGCCAAACGTAGGAAAATTGTGTGGATTTTGGGAAAACTAATAATGAAAATGAGCTTAGAGGTGCCGACAGACATGAAATAACTCCAATGTGGAAAAAATTAGCCACGCGAGGTGCAATCTAGAGCCATTGAGTACTTATCTTAGAAAATTTTTTTAAAAATGTTTTAGACCATAGTATAAAAATTATACTATGGTCTGTGGGGGCATTAAATTCTTTAAAAATGAAAAAATAAAAAAAGTGAGGGAATTAATTAAAATATAAAACTAAAATTAAATAAAAATTGGGAAGAAAAAAATTCAAATAAAAATTAAAAAAAATAAATAAATAAATGTAGTTATACCTTAATATAAAACATATACTAAGGTGGGGAGGTAGGGGCAAGCAGATACGGTAAGATAGATAGAGAGAGAGAGAGAGACGAAGAGAGGAAGAGAGAAAGAGAGGTAGAGACAGAGGAAGAGAGAGATAGAGATAGGAATGTCGAGATAGAGACAAAGGAAGAGCTAGATAGAGAGAGAGAGAGAGAGAGAGATAGAGAGACAACAATAAAGAGAGATTTGTTTTTTTCTGAATAATACTTAAAGTAAAAGAAAAAATAAAAAACATTCAAAAAATTATAAACAATAGGAAACAACCTCAATATACCTTTCTCCACTCAAAACACTAGAGAACTTACATTTCTCATCTAATTCAACAAGAAATAGTCCATTCGGAAGGGGAAAAAACCAAAACATCCTTAAAAGAATCTTTAAAAAAAATTAAAAAATCCACAAAAATCCTAACTTTTTCCCATAAGTCTCTCTTGAATTGGTGCTATGGAATGACATCCAAATTATAAAAATACTTAAAAATAAATGCATAAAAGTAGATGCTAATGGAAAAACGTAATGCAAAAGAGCACAAGAAGATTTATGTACAACCTAGACAAATTGTGCGAAGTGATCCAAAATAGGTTCAATTTTTTTTATGTGGATAGGCCTTGAGCCTCGGGATGTTGACTAGTGGTAGTGCTTTACCAGTCAAAGTCTCTAATTGCTCTGCATCCCATTGTAGCATTTTTTATTTTTGTACAGTCCTTCCTAATGAGGAAGCCACTTGCCTCCCAATTGTGTCAAGAATTGGGGTCTATGTAAGAGAACAAGCATGCAAGTCTATAATTTGTTTGCACATAAATTTTTATCATGAATTTCCTTCCTTTTGTTTTTTGTCTCCTCCAACTATTTTGATGCATCTAGTCACATTTCCTCAAATTTGTTGAGTAGATAGGCCTTGAGCCTGGGGATGTTGATTAGTGGTAGTCCTTTACCAGTTAAAGTCTCTAATTGCCCCGCATCCCATCGTAGCATTTTTTTTTCTTTTGTACAGTCCTTCCTGATGAGGAAGCTGCTTGCCTCCCAATTGTGTCTAATTGGGGTCTATGTAAGAGAACAAGCATGCAAATCTATAATTTGTTTGCCCATAAATTTTTATCATGAATTTCCTTCCTTTTGTGTTTTGTCTCCTCCAACTGTTTTGATGCATCTAGTCAAATTTCCTCAAATTTGTTGAGTGCTGATAGTCTAATAGAGACCCCATAATCCTTTCTTACATGCACGTATTTTTTCATGGGAGAGCCATGTAAAAACTCAAAGGGTTCTATAGGAATTACTCCATTGAACATTTGAAATGGGGAGTGGCCTATGGCTTCTTTGCATGTCAATTTGTAGGCCCGTAGTGTACCTAAATAAGTAGTGCCCTAGGTAGTGGGCTTTAACATACATTCCTTCCTCAAAGGATCTATCAATACTTTATTTGCAAACTCTCCTTTTCCATTGGCACTTGGATAATATGCATAGGAAGTAGAACGAAGAACCTTATTTTTGTTAAAAACTTCATACACAACTTTATTAACAAAATTTGTTCCTTGATCATTGCAGATTTCAAGTGGATACCCGAACCTAAAAAAAACGTTGTTGTGTAAGAAATCAACAAGTGTCTGGGATGTGCAATTTTGAGAAGTAATAGCCTTTGCCCACTTTGTTGCATATTCATTTGCAACAAATAGTTATCTTGACTAGGAAAGGATGCAGGCTTGATAGAGCCTATAAAATCTAGCCCGCACTTCTCAAATGGTTGCCATGTTATGGAGACAACCAATGGATGTTTTCTCTGATTTGTGGGTTTTGGACCACATCTCTAATAGATATCACATGCTTGAGACCTTTCCTCTACATCTCTAAATAATGTTGGACACTATAAACCAGCCTAGGATTCTATGGCTCGTAACATGGCTAAGAAGGTGCCCACCACTAATCCATGTGCCCTCTCAATAATGTGCCTTGTCTCATCTTCTTTGATGCATTTCCTAAGTAAATTATCTTTTACCATATCTATATAGTTTGCCCTCAACAAATGTAAAAGGCGTACTCTTTATTAGCAACCAATTCCTCTACATTATCTACATACTTACCAATCTTGATAAAATATTTGATATCATCATACCACCCTTGTGCTTTAACTATGAATAGCTCAACATTAGGTAATTTTTCCTCCACTCCAATGGCCTAGTTCTTTAGGCTAACCTTAGAAAAATGATTAGCCATAACAAAGTTTCCTTTCTTAGTCTATGCACTAAAGTGAAATTAAACTCTTTGTTGATCTAGTCAAAGTGGTGACTTTGCAAGTGATGCAAAGGTGGTGTACAAGTACAAATTGCTGCACAGCTAGTGCACAATATAGTTTCTTCACAATGGTTTTTCAAGGAAAGATGAATGCAAGTTACAAAAAGGTCTTTCTGAAGGGTTTTAGGGCATTTAAATATTGTGGAAGATCTAGGTGAACCCTCCCTTATGCACAAAGTTTGGAGAAATAAAGGTCAAAAGTGAAAAATAGAAGAAGTGGACATAGTACACAAGAGTATATTTATGGGCCTCATTTAAAGTTTTGTTTTCCATAAAGGCACTACATGACAAAATAGGAAGTCATTCGTCTGTACATGAAGAGGTTCTTTGGGAATCAAAAGGAGCACCAAGATAGACAAGTAGTTGAAGCAATGTATGTAAGAGAAATCGACACACAACCAAAGGGGATTATCATTCTTGGACTAAGGAGTTAGACTAAGGAGGAAGAAAATCAAGACACACTAAAACAATGAATGCACAAAGAGCAAGTAGGAGAGCAACTAAAGTGGAACAAAGTACCAACAAGGAGGTTTTGTGCATCGATAGAGAGTGACCCTTCCTTCAACCTTTTTGGAAGCTTGAGTGCAAGATGTGCACAAGGGTAGGCTACTGGACAAGGTGGAGGACTAGCAGAGAGGAGATCGAATGCACAAGTAATTGTGGTATATTGTATACTTATTTGTGTGCATATTGGCTTAAGCATTATGCACAGAGAACATTTTGTCCCATTCTAGACAAAGCTATTGTATCTTTTATTGATTAATCAATGCATACAGGCTCCACTACAATTGTCTCTCTTCTTTTACTCCATTCTTCTCTCACAAACACTCAAGCACCTTTCAATTAAAGAATCTCTCGACAAAATTTAGCCCGCATGGTGGGATTAGGCAACTTGAGCATAGGAGATCTAGTATTAGAAAGTGAAGAGAAGTGCAAAGTCAGTATTGAAGAGGTAATTTTCCTTTTCCTTGGAATTCATTTTAGTCTACGGAATAGGATGCACAACTCATGACTACAACCCGCTCAAAAACCTTAGGAATTCCTTTCAAAAAAACAAGAAGGAAAGCAGTTCGTAGGTTGTCTAGCCCTCTTTCATCCATATCCTCAATAGGAAATATGGCGGCTCAAGGAGACCAAGAAACTCTACTTTTAAGATTAAATATCAAATTCCCCTCTTTTAGAGGACTAGCACATGAAGAACCTGATGAGCATGTCAAAAGATTTTCATCCCTACGTAAAACAAGTGGATTAATGGGAAGAGAAGATGCATTTTGAATTCTTTTTCTAGCAACATTCGAGGGTCTAGCAGACAAATGGTTTAGTCACTTTACATATGAACATTTTACCACTTGGGAATTGAAGGATGCCTTCAAGAGACAGTTCCAACAAGGAAATATTGCAAAGAACATCATTGAAGCTCTAGAGAACTTTTGATTAGGTATAAGGGAGACATTTCCAAAATTTGTGACCAAAGGAAAGGCACTTATGGCTAGGATACCAGATCCTCCCCATGATTTTTTTGTCAAATAGTGACTTGCTAAACCACTTCCAATATCCACACAATGAAAGATTAAGGAGTTTGTGCTCCTAAGAGCAACCATTAAATGAGAGAAACCATTAAAGAATTCCTTTCATACAACAACTAGGATAGAACAGTTACCATTAGTGTCCATGTGAAAGGCCAAATGGCCACTAGACACATTTTGTATATGTTCTTTAATGAAATTTATAGTGGCTTGGTCAGCCATAGACTATAAGTGCAATCGCATTTGTAACACCTAAGAAGTGTCTATGTTCATGCTCCCTATGTACTATGTTTTCTTACATATTCCATAGCCTCTTTGCGGAGTACCGTGTATGGTGCTAGGAGCTCAGTTTTCTAGTATAAGGATATCATCATGGAGCTCTTGAGAAGGAAAATGCACTATGGTGCATCACCATCAAAATACTTCACTGATATCAGAGCATTATGATGCAAAAGCTTTGTTCCTTTTGTGCAAGTGAAGCTTACAACTAAGGCACCAACCAAGGCATAGACCTTGGCATATCTTGTCATTAGAGTCACCAATGTCACCATTTGCACCATTGGGTACACATGAGGGAGGACCTCAATGATCAAGGAAGACAGAGTTCTAGATACTTCTAGGGAGGTCACCCATCCTAGTAGTGTTCCCCCTGGAGCTCCCTTAACCATGGAAATCTCTTGTCACTAAGCTAAACTCCTATCAAAGCAAAGGATGAGGTATTCCCTACTTTCAAAAACTGGCTTACTTCAGTTGAGACAGAAAAAGGAACTAAACTTAAGCCTTTACATTCAGATAATGGGGGTGAGTATACCTCACATAAATTCAATATTTTAGTCATTCTAGAGAAATTTGTGGAGAGTTTACAACTTCTTATACCATAGTACAAAATGGAATAGCTGAAAGGATGAATATAACTACTCAGGATAGAGTAGTTTCTATGCTACATCATGCAAACCTTTCACAAGGCTTTTGGGTGGAAGCTGTATTGAATGTAGTTCATGTGATTAACACTTAATTTGGTACTACCAAAGTTCTGAAAGTGGCACAAGAGTTATGGATAGGGAGGCCACCATATTATGATCAATATTTTTGAGTTTCTGTGTGTGAATCATATGTTGATATACCCAAGATCTTAGAGAAAAGTTGGACCATAAGTCAAAGAAATGCATTTTTCTTGGATATGGTCAAGAAGGAAAATTTGGATATCGCTTATGGGATCCTGAAGCATGATTAGTGATCAAACATAGTGATGTCATTTTCAATGAGTCTAAGATACATAAAGAGCCCATGAAGGAGGTTGAAGTGAGAAGAGTGATCTTTGGGGATACTAGTCCTCTAGTGTTGGAGTTAGATATCTGCGAAAGCACACGAAAAACACAAGGAAGAAGAAGAAGCTTTGAGCATGACACACAATACATAATGTATTATTACCACTACAAAGATAAGTAGCCCATTAGGGCAATAGGCATATACACAAGCGGGGGGGAAAAAACCTCCTAAAGAGGGAAAAAAGTGCCCCGACGGTCCTAGGTTGTTCACACACATCACTACCTAAATATATCAGCAAATCCCCCTTGGGAGTGATGCAGTGCATGAGGAGCTGGCACATGTATAAGGAAGTTCCAAGCTATGTGGAATCACTCCACAAAAGGAAGTAAGCCCAAAGCTTTGTCGAAAGCTTTAAATTTCTCCCTAGGCAGAGCTTTCGTGAAAACGTCTACAATGTTCTCCTGCATGGGCACATATGCCAAGCTAATCTCCCCAACAAAGAACCTCTCCCTGACATAATGATAATGCACCTCAATGTGCTTAGTGCGAGCATCTAACACAAGGTTCCTCATAACTGCCAATGCGCTCTGACTATCAATGAAGATGGTGGTGGCAAAAGATTGACCGACACCCAAATTAGCCACATGGCATTTGAGCCACATGCACTCAACAATCGTTGTGAAATCTGCCCTATACTCAGCCTCACAATTGGAAGTGGCCACACTAGGCTGCATCTTGCTTAACCAAGATATACATGAGCTACCAAGCATGAAGCAAAAGCCACTACTGGACACACAAGTGTCATAGCAACTAGCCCAATCACTGTCAGAAAAAGCATGCAAATCTGGTGGTAGTGATCCCCCCTTGGGATAAAACAATCCAAGTAGCCAGGTACCACTCAAGTAGCGAAAGATGTGCTTAACCGCTTGCCAATGCTTGACACATGGGCAATGCATAAACATGCTCATGTGTGAGACAACAAACTAAATATCTGGCCGAGTAATGCATAAGTAAATCAAGCATCCAACAGCCTGCTGATAGCAAATAGCATCAAATACATCTCCGGCATCATGAAAACTGAAGTGTAAACCTATCTCCATAGGAGTCGCAATAGGCTTATAGTCTTCAAGGTCAAAATGTTGTAATAATGTGTCAATATATTTTGTTTGACACAAAGCCATTCCACCATCAACTTGCATAAATTGAATGCCCAAATAGTGATGCAAATGCCAAAAATCATACATCTCAAATACAGCATGCAAATCAGCCTTAAAATCAGCAATATGCGTGTCATGAGGACCAGTGAGCAGCACATCATCAACATACACAACAATGATCAGAAGCACATCATTAGCACGCTTACCATAAAAGGTCCTTTCAGTTGGACTATTCTCAAAACCATGTGCAATCAGATAGGCATGTATCTTTTCATACAAAGCACGTGGTGCTTGCTTTAAACTATATAATGCCTTCTTTAACCTCACACTTAGTTTTCATGCCCTTTCTGCACAAAGTCACAGAAGTGAAAACCATACACTTCTTCATGCAAGTGACCATTCAGAATGTTGTGTGAATGTTCAATTGATGTACATTCCAACCATGATGATCTGCAAGTGCATAGATGCTATGAACAGCACTCATTCATCAAGTAGGAGCAAAGGTTTCATCAAAATCAATGCCTCTTTCCTATGCATAACCCTTTGCAACAAGCCCAGCCTTATACCTATCAATTGTACCATCAAGTTTACACTTCAGCTTGTATACCCACTTAGCGCCTATGGCCTTCTTGCGAGGAGGCAAGCCACATAAATACCAAGTACCATTCTTCATTATAGCATCACATTTAGATTGCATAGCAGCCATCCAATTTTTTGAATTTTATGCTTCATTAAACGAAGTAGGCTTATTCTCATCACAACAACTAAATGCAGCACTAGATTGTCCACCTATAAAAAGAGGCAGCCAAGTATCATACATGTCTTTGGAGCTAGTAGATGTCTCCTTAGTACATGAAAGTAAGGGCTGAATAGCATCTTCCACAAAACAACATCACGGCTAACCAAAATGTGTTTAGTTAGTGGATGATACGGATGATAGCTTTTGCTTTTAGAACTGTACCCAATGAAAATACATTTTACTGCTTTATCATCCAATTTTTTGTGATTTTGTTTAGGCACTAATGCATATGCCAAACAACTAAAAACACACAAATGAGCTATAGATGGCTTGCGACCATGCCAAGCCTCATATGGAGTGATAGAGTGCAATGCTTTAGTGGGACACCTGTTTAGTACATATGCTACACACATGAGAGCCTCAAGCCAAAAATTATGTGGTAAAGCTTGACACTTGACCATACACCTCACCATCTCCATGAGTAACATGTTCTTTTATTTAGCAGCTCCATTCTGTTGAGGTGTATATGGCACTGTACATTGATATTTTATCCCACGTTTAGCTAGAAATGCATTAAAGTCAGAAGACATATATTGACCCCCTCAATCAGAAGGGAGGGTTCCCATTTTACATGCTGACATATTTTCAGCCAAAAGCAAAAATTGTTTGAAGCATATGAACACTTTGGACTTTACCTTCAATGGATATACCCATGCATGCGTGGAAAAATCATTGATGAAAGTCACGACGTAAAGATAAGTTCCAAAAGAAGGTGTCTACATAGGACCACACACATCACTATGTACAAGCTTCAATTTCTAAGTTGCCCAAAGTGAACCATCTTTTGGAAAGGAGGAATGCTGCATTTTGCCCAAAATACAGCCTTCACAAACATGTTTTCTAGTTGCCTCAAGTTTGGCTAGAGAGGATGCCATTTCAGATTTCTACAAGCATAGCAAACTAGCGAAATTCAGATGATCAAAGCATGCATGCCAAAGCTTTGCATCTGACATAGCCTGAGAATCATGTACCGCACATGCCGAATCATTTACAAAGCTTTCATAGTCTATGAGCTTATAGAGCCCATGACATAAAATGCCAAAAGCAATACTCATGCTGCCATTTGATAGATCATGAACTGCACATCTATCATCAACAAATTTCACAACCAAGCCAATCTTGGCTAATGTAGAAACTGATAACAGATTTTTCTTGATCCTTGGCACAAACAAAGCATCTGACAAAGTGAAAGAACTACCATCAACAGTAGTCAAAATGATCTCACCTACTCCGATAACAAGATAAGAGGAGTTGTTGGTGCATGTAACAGTATTCCCTATAGGGGTGGGCTCGAGTGAAGAGAAGAAATTGTGCATGAGGTAATATGTTTGGTCGCCCCACTGTCAAAGTACCAAACATTTGAGTCTACTATAGCCACGCAATGCTCATGAGAAGATGGGTCAAAACTGCAAACACTAGTAAACACCCATTCTTCTTCCCACACAAGATTAGTAGACTCTGTTTTTGGTGTAGAGGCCTCTACAACAAACATTCCAGCCTCTTTCTTCTTTGCCTCTTAGCAGCCAGTTTTGGATAGCTCTTAATGACATGATCATTTGCTTTACAATATTTACAAAACAATTTCTACTTTTTAATTTTTTTTCTCATCTTTGTTTTCCTTCTTTGATTGTGCAAAATTAGCAGATTTCTGCTTACTAGTTGAAGAGCTCCATTTTTCTTTGCCCTTCTGACTAGCCAGGAAAGCTTGATTTGCAACACGCATAATGGACTTGTTCTGCCTAGATTGATCTTCCTGTAATAGAACAAAGACTAACTCCTCAAATGACAAGGTATTTGGATTGCCTTTCATCATCAAACGAAAAGTAGAAGCAAAACTCTGACATGAATCACGAAGACCATTGAGAACGGTTTGCGCAAGTGAGCTATCTGGTATAACTTCATCAGCAGAAATCGATTGTTCCTTCAAGTCTTTGATCTTTGTTAAAAAACTATCCATAGAATCACCTTCATTAATGTGCTCACTCTCCAACTGTTTTCGGAGGTAAGCAAGACGAGCCTCATTCCTAGCCTGGTACAATGTGATAAGTGTATCCCAAGCATCCTTAGCTATTTTGTAAGAGCGAATGTGAGGAATAATGGCATGTTTGATAGACAAAGCTATCAATGCATGTGTCTGGACATCTCTGCCATCCCAAGGAATTTCTCTGTAGTAGGTGCAGTAGAAACTGCAGCACGATAGGAATATGTGGAATATTATCATCTTCGACACCTTCTACATCAGCTTTAGTACCTGCATTTGTAACAATTGCAGGCATGATAGAACTTTTTTCAACACCCTGCACAATGTTCCACAATCCTTTTGCAACCAATACATATCATATCATATAAGTCCATAACGGGTAGTTGGTACCATCCAACTTATCCTCAACAACGAACATATGGAATACATCACTGCTTTCAGCCATGGCTGGTGACTAAAATACCTTGATGCAAAAAATTGAAAGTATCTCAAAAAGTTGAACAGAACTGCCCACACAAATTCTACTAAACTTGTAGCAGACTTCGAGACTCTTATACTAGAAAACCAAAACTAGTATATTTCTTTGGCACAAAAAGATGAAATATCCTGCACAAGCATTGTGATTGTGCATTCGGAGGCTGAAACGGGCTCAGATCGTGATTTCTCCACCATAGAGTGAAGTCTTTTTTATCTCTGAAACACTTGAGTCTGCTCACCAAAATTTGTGTGATTCTGAGACTGCAACTAGAGAGGTGTGGGTGACGCCCTAGATGAAGCATCGACCCGCTCTGATACCAATTGTTAG
Organism: Ceratopteris richardii; assembly: GCA_020310875.1. Classification (NCBI taxonomy): domain Eukaryota; kingdom Viridiplantae; phylum Streptophyta; class Polypodiopsida; order Polypodiales; family Pteridaceae; genus Ceratopteris; species Ceratopteris richardii. The sequence goes on from CM035429.1 coordinate 78,754,332, forward strand.
AGTTAGACATCTGCAAAAGCACGTGAACAGCACAAAGGTAGAAGAAGAGGCTTGGGGCACGACACACAATACAGAATGTATTACCACTAGAATGTACAAAGATAAGTAGCCCGTTAGGGCAATAGACATATATACAAGCCGGGGAAAAAAACCTCCTAAAGAGGAAAAAAAGTGTCCCAATGGTCGAAGGGTGTTCACTGTAATAAAGTGATAGGTAGAAGATGGTTGAACCACAACCTTGAAAGATAGGAAGATGGTTGAACTATTCCTTAAGAGAGAGGATTAAGAAGTAATCCTCAACCATGGCTTTTGGGGAAAGTGGTTAGCCCATCACATTCCTATCCAAGAGGTTGTGAGTTCAATTCCTTACATTGGTATCAAAGCCTAGGAAGTAGGCTTGGGCAAGGTGGAATGACCCAATGGCCTCTAAAAAAAGGCGCTTGAGCACTCTATCATGTGAAAGGGTAGGAATTGGGGAGGTGGTGCTTTGAGAATTGGACCCAACAAAGATTCAAGTGTATCTCTCAATCCATAGGTCGGATTGAGGCGTGTAAGATACCCTTGGAAAGCTCTTGGAACGAGCTTTCAAAATCTATTGACCTAGCTTGGAAGTGTGAAGTCTTTGGAAAACCTTGGGTGTCACTTGGTTGAGTGTTCAAGACACTGAACATGGGTGAGAACAAGGTTCAAGATACGAAGGTTGAGAACAGTGTTCAAGACACCAAGGTTGCGAACAAGGTTCAAGAAACTATTCGAGGTTGAGGGATACCTTTTGGTAGGATGCATCAGATTTTTTGCATCCTACCCATGCAAAATATTAGTCCCTATAGTGGCACAACTTATAATGATGATACAACATGAAGGGGCTAGGAGGTAGAGTCTTGAAGAGTGTCTGTGAGCCAAGAATCTTCATGCTTTATAAGTAGCCATATAGGAAGTCGTGCATCATCAAAGGGATAATAGTAATTAGATTGTCTATAATAATCAGAGGGAATAGTGATTGAAGTCATAAACACAAGCATTATCATCATAAGAGCAATCAGTAGAGGTAGACATAAAGAAGAGAGTTGGTTAGGGAGAGAGTTTATTGTGAGTAGAACATCAATGAGTAGAAGATCAGAGGTAAGGAAGACACAATAACATTGAAGGACCTAAGAAAGGTAGCGAACATCATTTACAAGATAGTTGTGTGGATATTTCTAGGAAGCTAGTAGTACAATGGGGAAAGGTAGAAGTAGGGTGTGGCAATATGTGGAAAGGAAGAAGTTTTCTTAGAGTAGCGCTCCTAACATAAAGGATGCTTAGGGACAAGAAGGTGCAATCAAGAGATCTATGTGCATAGATATTTAGGTCGAGTGCTGGGGCGAGGGCATCTTTCTGTTGATCTACAAGCAGAGTACGAGTGTGCCATCAAGGAATCGCTTAGAGTCTGGGAATTAACAAGGAGGGGGATGTTGTGGAAGATCAACAAAAGTGGTGATTGTTGAGGTGATGAGTGTGTTGTGCAGAAGACAAAATTGCTTCTACCACCCCTTTCTTTACTAGTAATACCCCAACTGCTTGCCTACCAATCAGATGGGCTTCACGCCAGAAGAACATCCTCTTCTATAGATGGTGGTCATTTTTTGCCTCTTGGGGTAATGGGTACAAGATTCATGCACAAGTTCCTAGGAAATCAGAGGGCTAGCACATTGAGTACTAGTGCTAGCATGCTTTTGTATTGGGTGTTGTAAAAAAAAATTATCTCCATACATTTATGTTTGTTTCATCTCTTTTGTCTCTTCTCTACATCCTCGAGTGTGAAATTAGTCTGCATGATATCCTCTCTACCTAAAGAAATCCTTCCCATTCTATCGATCATGTAACCAACTTGTGAAATCTATCATACTACCGCACTTTGCTCTTTGTAGTTTGTAATCAAATCATAACACATTCCAGTTCAATCTATTTCTTATCTCTTTTGCAAAAACAAAATGGTGTTTTTGAACAAGTTCCTTCTTCATTCTTTTAGTCATTGAATGTTAGGATATACATTAGACAATGGTGACACGACATCAGAACATGAACTTTTCTCTTATAGCATTTTTTTCTAGATTTAGACGATCTAGTTTGTCTTGTGCATTTGACACCCTTTCAATTCCTATTCACTGACCCCTTAGGCCAAGTCTGAAAAAAAATCTACAAAATAGCATCAACACTGTATAGTTGTGACCCGAGCTATACAAATTGGGCATGTCGGGTTGGACCAAAGGGGCTCTTTGATTTTGATCAGTTAGCATACTTAACCATTCTATGACCAAAACCCAATCTTTTCACAAATCGCTTAGTCTTGTATGAATAACCAAGAGAGCCCTAAGCCACAATACTATTAGTCATAGTTCGTCCCAATGCCAGTCTCATAAACAGAAACAATAGCACTCCTCTCCACTCAAATGAACCATTTTAGATTTGGAAATGGCACAAAGATACTTCACATCCCTCGTATCTCGCATCAATACCAATTTTCAAATCCTTAAGGGAGTCTCAACTCACAATTCAGATAACCATATGAGGTGCTTCCTCGCATTATGTAAGAATCATGTTTGGAAGGGTAGACCAATGTATTCATGGTTCTATTTCTAGAAACATTGGATGGACAAGCCGACAAATGGTTTAATCAATTCCAGGAATACCAATTCACAATGTGGAAAGCAATGAAGGAAGAGTTTTCTACAACTTTTAGATCAGGGAACTCTATAGAGTAACTAGTTTCCATTGAAAGATGAGTCTTTTCTCGAGTTGATGACGAGGAATAATGCGTTGGTGACTAAATTACTAGACACACCTGGTGATTTCCTCATCAAGAAGTGGCTAGACAAAGCACTCCCTCTTAACACAAGGCACAATCTTCAAGGCTTGCTTGTTCCAAATGCTCTGCTTGAAGAGTTTGTGGCCATGGAAACAAGAATACAATAGGCTTGCATACATTTTAATGAAGCTACCTCCCATGACGGACAGTGGGACGACTCTCTGATACAACTCAAAAGAGATTCGGTTGACCTTTGAGCATACAAAAGGTTTGTAAATGTTGAGGAAGATACCATTGAAAATCCACAATGAGAGCTTGAAGAACTTAGAGAAAGGGAATTGAAGGCCACTCTTTGGTGTATATATGTCATCAACAAGGGCATCCCCACATTGAGTGCCCTGGCAAGATCATCTGCCAATTTTCTTGGAAGATGTGGCATGAGGCTAGAGGTTCTTATTTTTTAAAAGGGATGACAGAGCCACATCCTCCTGCACACTAGGGACAACTGGCTATGACTTCCCAAAACTCTATGCCTATGATGAAACCCATGGCTACATCACCAAGTTATATTCTCAGTAATGCTCCTAGTGTGCCATTATTTTATTCACTCTCCATCTAGCTTTGACATGTAGAACAGTCGGGTGGATTAGAACAATCATGTGGTGAGTATGGACAGATTCAAACTAGATGCATTCTATTGGAGAACATGCCAACTTGCACAAACTGTCCTTAATTGCATGACCGATACGCTAAAGACTTCTCAAAGAAAGCTTCCATGAGTTGGGTAAGCAATTCATTTCATGTTTTTGTAGAGACACTCCCCACATGACACACACCACTTCGGTTGACTACTTCTAACATTGTACAAGTAATGGAAATCTCTCTGATAAGAGTGCACATGAAAACCCTGCAAGCATTGGAAGAAGAACATTTCATAGTAGGAATCAAGGTCACTAGCTTGAAGTGAAAGCACGATTTCAATGAGGCATCTAGCACAAAGCAAGAAACCCCAATAAATGTGTAGGAACAAAAAGATCTAGGTCATAGTGAGGAATCTAGTGCAAAGAAAGAGACTCCAATATTAGGATTAAAGGAGCAAGAGAACCACGCTCTGGGAGTTTGACAACAAGAAACCCAATATTTGACCAAGATATTGACTCAGGGAAGGAGCAAGACAATGAGGAGACTCGAGTGAACCATAGATGAATCGTTTCAAATAGTCCAATGAGATATAGAGGATATTACCCCAAAGCTAACAATGAGTATACCCATGACTCCTATCTTTTGGGGCAAAATGTTGAGCCTTGTGGCATAAATGGGATCACCAACAACTATGAATAGCAGTCTCCACAAATGTTTTGTGATGCAAGACTCCCTAACTGATTATTTCAGCCCAAGAGTAAGTGTAAAGATAGTCAAGTAGGAAATTATGGGAGTTATTATAGATGGTGGGTCAGGCATTAATCTTATGCGTGAAGCAATGATGTAGAGTTTAGGACTCCAACCATCCAGAGAAGAAAAATTCACGATGACCATGGCAAACTAGAGCAAGGTGAAGCCTATCGAGATAGTGGGGGGAGTAGACTTGAAAATGCAAGGATCGGAGTTCACCCTACATTTTGTGGTGTTAAGACTCCCTCTCTTATTAGGAGGATTTCCTTTGCTCTTGGGATGATCCTCGCTCAGATATGCTAATGTGATTCGTGACTAGGGGGTGACTACATGTGGGTGCATGATTGAGACATGTTGAAGCAACTATAGATCAAGGCATTGTCCAAGCATGCAAGATTGTGCACTGGTATTTCATTAGAAAAAGTTGAAGTCAAAGAGCCAAGTTCTCTAGAATTAAATGGCATATTTTAACACGAAGACTTGTTGAAATGGATGGGCACAGAAGCCCCATCATGCTACAAAGTGAATTGTAGTGAGACCTCAACAGACAAAGGGGAAGGTTCCTCCATAGAAGCATTAGGATTAGAAAAGTCGAGTTGGGATAACTATAACATGAAGAAGAGCCCAACATAGGCAGAGCACAAGAACAATGCAGATGAGATGCAAGTGACAAAGAATAAGACTATGATGCGATTTCCAGTTGAAGAAATACCCCCAATAGGGCTGCAAGAGAAAACCTAGGATGCCCAAAATCAAAGAAACTTATGCTCATACTACACACAATTTGAGGAAAAGGATCATAGTGGTAAAGACAATATGAATACAGAGCTGACACCATCTGTGTAGGAGATGAACTTAGGAGAGCGCACAGAGGCTAAACCACTCTTGTTGACATCTTGGTTATGGCAGGAACCAATCCTCTTGCACAAGTAGCTTCTTTCTTACAAAGTTTCAAGGATGTTTTTGCAAATAACTATAAGGATTTAGCAGACATTTCCACAACTTTAGGACTCCATAATATCCCCTTGGTTCCATATACAAAACCAACATGGGGAAGAATCTATAGACTCAATTCAAGGAAAAATTAGTAGGAACAAAGATTGAAAAGATGGAAGTAGTAGCGATCATTATTCCCATTGAACACTTGGACTATCCTTCATCCATGGTAATAGCTCCCAAGAAACAATCTCGGATGGATTTTCAACTTCATTCTCAAGGCAAGTGGTTGAGGATGTAGTTAGACATACCTTATACAACTTCATGGATGGTTACAATGGATACAATCAAATCTCCATTCACCACAAGGAAAGATCAAATATAGCATTCCTAACCCCTTGGGGAACCTAGATCTATAGGAAAATGTCTTTTGAACCTTGGAATACTCAAGCTACTTTCAATCAGACAATCTTGATCATTTTTTATATCGTTCTTAAGATATCTTTATATATTTATGGATGATTTCTCCACATTCTCTGGGATTCTTAAAAGAAGCCTAGTCAAAAGCTTTGATGAGCATCTCACGCACCTCTCTCTTGTTTTCCGCAAATGCTCAAAAACTAATATGCAGTTAAATCCTCAAAAATGTCATTTCCTAGTAACACAAGCTACTCTTTTGGGGCATTTAGCCTCGATGCAATGCATGGCTTCATAGCTTGACAAAGTGAAAAAAATCTTGAGGATGCCATGGATCATTTATAGAAGGGAAGTTCAAAAATTTTTGGGACACATATGATATCACAAAAGATTCATTTAGATGTGTACAGATATTGCGAAGCCTTTTTCTACTCTTACCGACACAACTACTCCATTCCAATGGTCAGATGAGGAGGAGCAAGCCTTCTTGGAACTGAAGTCATAATTGACCCATGCACCCATATTAATGATAACTGATTGGAATCTCCTTTTCCATGTTCATGTAGATGCTAGCCTTAAGGAAGTGAGTGCAATATTAGCACAACCAAGAGATGAAGAAAATATAGATCACGCAATAGATTATGCCAACTACCTATTATGTAGAGTGGAGCACAACTATAGCACCACGAAACGGGAGACCTCGGCCATTGTCTTTGCACTACAAAAACTTCAACACTACCTACTCAATGTCAAGTTTATAGTTATCACTGACCATTAGGCCTTAAAGTACTTAGTCAACAAGCCTCAAGTTACTAGATACATATGGAGATGGCTTTTACTCTTCCAAGAGTTTGATTTTGGAATCAGAATACAATCGAGAAGGCATCATGTACTAGCCGATCACATGTCACAAATAGTTCCCCAAACACTACGTAAGTGTAGAATTTTTGAGGATTTTCCAAACGTCTCATTGTTTGAAGTATGGAGTTCTTCCACCTAGTATCCAGAAGTGCAAGACTTAGTGTGATTAGGGATGCCTTTGCATCAAAGCTCACATCTTTAGAGAAAGGAGGATTCTTGATCAAATGGAGAAGCTAGAAGCAAATTTCAGGGATCCTGTATAAGCAAGGACATGATGGGACACTTCGTCGATGCTTATTTCACTAAGAAACTATGGCATTTCTTCAAGAAGCACATGAAGGGGTTGGCTCTAGACATCCTCTCGGTCACATTATGGCTCAAAAGATACTCAAATGCAGCCTTTGGTGGCCCACACTTTTAAAAGAAGTTAAAGACTCGGCAAAAAGATGTGATGCATGTCAACAACACGGTCCCCGCCCCTCTCAGAGACACCACATTCCTCTTATCGTTTCCTTAGGTTGCCAACCCTTTGACCATTGGGGCATCAACTTTGTTGGTCCTATTCATCCTATGACATGGCCAGGAAAGGAAAAGTATTTGTTTATTGCTATGGATTACGCAACAAGGTGGGTGGAAGTTCAAGCCACCCAAGATTGTTCTACATCCATGGTGGCCCGATTTCTATTTGAATACATTTATGCACGGTTTGGTTGTCCCATTGAAATCACTTTGGATCGAGGCATGCATTTTGTGAATTTTATCCTCCACGACCTCTTCACTAAGTATAAAATCCTTCACAAGAAGTCATGTGCCTACTATCCTCATGCGAATGGTCAGGCTAAAAGCACAAACAAGACACTCATGCGTCTATTGTGAAAAGAATGTTTCTCAAGTCCAAAGACATGGGGATCCACCTATCCAGGCAAGGCAATGTGTGGGTTCCCATTTTGTATTGAGCGTATTAAACCATCAGAGAGACACAAGATCTTTCTGTGATATTGTACCCTAAATTTGTGTACGCAATTTATAATTTGTATTTTGGTACTTGGTTGAGGGAGATCCTATAATAAATTTGGTAATAGTCTTTTAGGCGAGTGACTGTAGCATTTGGAAGAAATCGCCAAAATACAGAGCTATGGTTGAGTATGTGAAGTTCCCTGGGAGGTTCCGTTAACTTTTAGCTTGACTTAGGAGTGCAAGTACTCCATGAGGATCCAGATGTGCTATGCGTTGCAAACTTTGAATGATAGAACATTCAAGTTTATAGAATCTAGCATAATTAGGTTGGAAATAATCAAGATTTTCAATATAAAAATTGAAATCTAGGACTTTGCAGATTTCCGCCGTCATACTTCTTAACCGTAAGAGCAATAAATTTTTGATGTCATCAACGTAATCATTTTTTGAGATGTCATATAGGCAAACACAAACAACGAATCTGATTAGAATTGCTGCATGCAAATAAGACTAGAACCTGCAAATCATGTTTACCATATTTAAGCTTTGTCATGAGCAGTTCAAGGTAGGATGCACACTCCAATATTCATAATATTGCGCAATTCATGACAGAACCATCATCATGGAGAACTGGAGAGAGTCATGGTTAGCTGTAAATTTTACAAAGCTTCCGTCAACTACAACTACAATAATTTTCATAGTAGGCATAAATTTAGAAGACAAAGCACTGTTAAGCTTGCATATAGCCGTCCTCGAGTCTTCAGTCCATGCTCTGAAGGAGATGTTGGGCATGGTGAAGGACACGCCAGCTCGTGTACTGTGCGTTCATAGTTTCGCAAAGCTTCCGTCAACTACGACTAGAATGATTTTCGGAGTAGTGGGCATAAATTTAGAAGACAAAGCACTGTTAAGCTTGCATATAGCCGTCCTCGAGTCTTCAGTACATGCTCTGAGGGAGATGTTGGGCATGGTGAAGGACACACCCAGCTCATCTACTGTGTGTTCATAGTTTCACAAAGCTTATGTCAACTACGACAAGAATAATTTTCAGTGTAGTAGGCATAAATTTAGAAGACAAAGAACGGTTAAACTTGCATATAGCCGTCCTCAAGTCTTCAGTCCATGCTCTGAAGGAGATGCTGGGCATGGTGAAGGACACGCCCAGCTCGTGTAATGTGCGCTCATAGTTAATTCATGTACTTGAAACAAGTAGACTCCTTGAGCTTTGCGAAAGTAGTTGTCTGCTTGCTTCGTGAACCAGCAATTGGATTGAAACAGACTTGACACAAAGTGAATGCTTTTACCATCTTCTTCTTTCTTTACGTAAGCCATCGCTGACACAAATCTGAGAATGGTTGAAGTACAAATTAAAGTTCTCTTTTCAACTCTGTACTCTTTTCCCGAAAAGGGCGAAAAAAAGAAAAGGCGATTTGCGATCTGTTTGCCTGATCATCTTCGGCAAGACCCATATTCACAAGTTCATTTTCATGTAAAATCCATCAAGGTCAGATAAATCAGTACAACCAAAATCTGATGGGGGAAGAGCTCCATATCTTTCTCGATATTGTTGCAGTTGTCTTTCTAAGTTATCTACTATATTCTCTAAATCACCTACTCTATTCTCTTAATCATCAACCTCTCCTCTTAAGATACAATTTTATTATGTTTTTCTAATTGTTTCTAATTTTTCTAATTTTTGAATAGTAAGAATTAAAAGCAGTAATTATATTCTTTTAATTAATTTATTATAAAAATTATAAATTATAATGAGGCAAACAGTCACTACTATGAGAATGAGATTCATAGTGAGTCAAGCACTCACAATAACACCTATAAGTTCAAAAATAGGGGGAATGTAAATGTTGGAGTCACACATTTGTGGAAGCATGCAAACACCACAAGGAAGAAGAAGCCTGGAGCACAACACACAATACTGAATGCATTACCACTAGAATGTACAAAGATAAGTAACCCATTAGGACTATAGATGTATATACAAGCCGAGGGAAAAAAACCTCCTGAACAAGGAAAAAAGTGCCTCGATGGTCCTAGTGTGTTCACAAACATTGCTACCTAAATATATCAACAAATCCCCCATGGGAGTAATCTAGTGAACAAGGAGTTGGCACTCATGTATAAGGAAGTGCCAAGCTATGTGGAATCAATCCAAAAAAGGAAGTAAGCCCAAAGCCTTGCGAAAAGTATCAAACTTCTCCCTAGCTAGAGCATTCGTGAAAAGGTATGCAATGCCAAGCTAATCTCTCCAGTAGAGAACCTCTCCCTAAGATAATGATAATGCACCTCAATGTGCTTAGTGCGAGGATGGAACACAGGGTTCCTCACAACTACAAATGCGCTCTGATTGTCAGTGAAGATGTTGGTGGCAAAAGACTGACCAACACCCAAATCAGCCATAAGGCATCTGAGCCACACACACTCAAGACTCTTTGCTAAAGATGCCCTATACTCAGCCTCGGAATTGGAAGTGGCCATAGTAGGCTGCTTCTTGCTCAGCCAAGATGTGCATGAGCTATCAAGCATGAAGCAAAAACCACTAGTGGACACACGAGTTTCATAGCAACCAGCCAAGTAAGAGTCAGAAAAAGCATGTAAATCTAGCGGTAGTGATCCCCCCTTGGGATAAAACAATCCAAGTAGCCAGATACCACTCACGTAGCAAAAGATGCGCTTAACTTCCTCCCAATTCTTGATTCCTAAGCAATGCATAAACCTCACTACAACATATCACGCATATACCGAGGCTTCTATCGAGGAAAATGAACGGGCGCGATTTTGCCCTATGTAGGCATCGGAACCAAAGCGTCAGTATAAGCGTCGGTATAAGCGTCGGTATATGCGTCGGTATACGCATCGGTATATGCGTCGGTATAAGCGACGGTATAAGCCATGGTATGCCCCTGGGCAAAATAGTCGGTATAAGCATCGGTATGTGCCTGGGGATACCGATGCTTATACCGTCGCCTATACCGACGACCATATCTGCAAAAATTTTTTGGGCAGAGTGTGTTGTCTCTTGCTACAGCAACATTCCCATGTTGTTGTGTAGCAAAAGACAATCCACTCTGCCCAAGAAAAACCCAACTACATGTGACATGTATGACAGGCAACAAAAAAATGATTTGATAAAGTAAAACATACTGTCAAATACAAAAGACATGAGCAAAATGAATCATGAATTGTGTACAAAGAAATGTGACACATAGACATGATATTTATAAACAACAACTAAAACACATGTATATGTGTGTCTCCCTATATATATACATGTGTATGTGTACATGTATTATGTGTGTATATTTCTATATGTGTAAATATTTATCTGCATGTGTAAAAACCATAAAACCCTAATCCTAAAGACCTAAACCTAAAACAGGTGTATGTGTGTATGCTTGTGTATATATATGTGTAGGTGAATATATATATATATATATGTGTGTGTGTGTGTGTGTGTGTGTATGTGTGTGTATGCATATGTGTATCTATGTTAAAATCCTAAAACCCTAATTTTGAAGACCTAGACGTGTATGTGTGTTTGTATGCACGTGTATATATGTGTGTGTGTGTCTATGAATGTATGTGTCTATGAATGTATGTGTCTATGTGTGTATGCATGTGTATATATATGTGTATGTGCATATGTATTATGTGTTCATATGTGTGTATGCATGTGTGTATATATGTAAAAGCCAAAAACCCTAACCCTAACCCTAAAACATGCATATGTGTGTATGTATATGTCACGTGTGTGTATGTATGCATGTGTGCGCGTGTGACTCTCTCTCTATGTGTATGTGTGTATGTATGTATGTATGTATGTATGTATGTATGTGTGTCTGTACGTATGTATGCATGTGTGTATGTATGTATGTATGTGTATGTGCATGTGTATGTGTATGTGTATGTGTATGTGTATGTGTATGTGTATGTGTATGTGTATGTGTATGTGTATGTGTATGTGTATGTGTATGTGTATGTGTATGTGTATGTGTATGTGTATGTGTATGTTGTATGTGTATGTGTATGTGTATGTGTATGTGTATGTGTATGTGTATGTGTATGTGTATGTGTATGTGTATGTGTATGTGTATGTGTATGTGTATGTGTATGTGTATGTGTATGTGTATGTGTATGTGTATGTGTATGTGTATGTGTATGTGTATGTGTATGTGTATGTGTATGTGTATGTGTATGTGTATGTGTATGTGTATGTGTATGTGTATGTGTATGTGTATGTGTATGTGTATGTGTATGTGTATGTGTATGTGTATGTGTATTGTTGTATGTGTATGTGTATGTGTATGTGTATGTTGTATGTGTATGTGTATGTGTATGTGTATGTGTATGTGTATGTGTATGTGTATGTGTATGTGTATGTGTATGTGTTATGTGTATGTGTATGTGTATGTGTATGTGTATGTGTATGTGTATGTGTATGTGTATGTGTATGTGTATGTGTATGTGTATGTGTATGTGTATGTGTATGTGTATGTGTATGTGTATGTGTATGTGTATGTGTATGTGTATGTGTATGTGTATGTGTATGTGTATGTGTATGTGTATGTGTATGTGTATGTGTGTATGCATGTGTATATGTGTGCATGTGTGTATGTATTATGTGTGTATATTTGTAAAAGTAAAAAACCCTAACCCTAAAACATGTATATGTGTGTTTGTGTGGATGTATGTGTGATGTGTGTGTATGTGTATGTGCATGTATGCATGTGTGTGTACACGTGTGTGCATGTATATGTGTGTGTATGTATGCATATGCATATGCATATGCATATGTGTATGTAATATGTATGCAACTGTGTGTATGTATCTCTATGTCTCTCTCTTTGCATATGCATATGTGTATGTAATATGTATGCATCTCTGTGTATGTATCTCTATGTCTCTCTCTTTCTCTCTATCTATATCTCTCTCTTTATCTCTCTCTCTCTCTCTCTCTCTCTCTCTCTCTCTCTCTCTCTCTCTCTCTCTCTCTCTCTCTCTCTCTCTCTCTCTCTCTCTCTCTCTCTCTCTCTCTCTCTCTCTCTCTATCTCTTTCATCTCTCTCTCTCCCTCTTCCTCTCTCTCTCTTATTCTCTCTCTCTCTATCTCTATTTATAATAAATAACAAAACAATCACTTACATCGATGTAATTCTTTTGAACGCTCTCATCAAAGTTCAATTGACATTGTCTCTTGTCAAATTCCAAAGAATCAATGCCAAAAATCTCCTACAAAACAAAAGAAAAGAGAAATTCAAAAACCCTAATCCTAAAACCCTAATCCTAAAACCCTAACCCTAAAACATGTATATGTGTGTATGTGTGTATGTATATGTGATGTGTGTGTATGTGTATGTGCATGTATGCATGTGTGTGTATAGATATGTGAGTGTGTATACATATGTGAGTGTTTATTAATACGTGTGTGTATGTAATATGCATGTGTGTATGTATGTATGTGTGTGTGTACATGCAAATATGTGCGTATGTATCTCTCTCTTTCTTTCCTCTCTCTCTCTCTCTATGTCACTCTATATCAATCGAAAACAAAACAAATCACTTACATCGATGCAATTTTTTGGAGTGTTGTCGTCAAATTCCACTTAATGTTTTCCTTCCTCGAATTCCAAAGAACTGATGCCAAAAATCTCGTGCAAAACAAAGGAAAAGAGAAATTCATAAACCCTAAGCTTAAAACCCTAACCCTAAAACATGTATATGTGTGTATGTGTGTATGTGTGTATGTGTGTATGTGTGTATGTATATGTGATGTGTGTGTATGTGTATGTGCATGTATGCATGTGTGTCTATACATATGTGAGTGTGTATACATATGTGAGTGTGTATACATATGTGAGTGTGTATATATATGTGTGTGTGTATGTAATATGCATGTGTGTATGTATGTATGTGTGTGTGTACATGCATATGTGTGTGTATGTATGTATGCATATGCATCTGTGTATGCACATATGTGTGTGTATACATATGTGAGTGTGTATGTAATATGCATGTGTGTATGTATGTATGTGTGTGTGTACATGCAAATATGTGTGTATGTATGTATGCATATGCATGTGTGTATGTATACATGTGTGTGTACACGTGTGTATGTATATGTGTGTATACATGTATGTATGTATGTATGTGAGTATGAGAATGAATATGTGTGTGTATGTATATGCATGTGTGTATCTAATATGCATGTGTGTATGTAATATGCATGTTTGTATGTAATATGCATGTATGTATGTATATGTGTGTATGCATGTGAGTATGTAATATGTATATGCATGTTTGTATGTAATATGTATGTGAGTGTATATGTAATATGCATGTGTGTATGTAATATGTATGTGAGTATGTGTATGCATATGTGTGTGTATGTATGTATGCATCTCTCTCTCTATCTCATTCTCTTTCTATTTCATCTCTCTATCTCTTTCACTCTCTCTCTCTATCTTTCTCTTTCATCTCTCTCTCTTTCTTTCTCTCTCTCTCTCTCTCTCTCTCTCTCTCTCTCTCTCTCTCTCTCTCTCTCTCTCTCTCTCTCTCTCTCTCTCTCTCTCTCTCTCTCTCTCTCTCTCTCTCTCTCTCTCTCTCTCTCTCTCTCTCTCTCTCTCTCTCTCTCTCTCTCTCTTTTTATGTTTCTCTAGATCTCTCTCTTTCTTTCATCTCTCTCTCTATCTCACTCTATATCAATCGAAAACAAAACAATCACTTACATCGATGTAATTGTTTGGAGCGTTGTCATCAAGGTCCACTTAATGTTGCCCTTTGTCGAATTCCAAAGATTTGATGCCAAAAAGCTCTTGCAAAACGAAAGAGAAGAGAAATTAGAAAAGGGAAAACGCAAACAAAGAGAAAGGCGCTACAGTATGTGCAATTCTTACCAAAATTTTAGATCTAGAGAAACAGAGATGTAGAGAAAGAGAGAGAGAGAAAGAGAGAGAGAGAAAGAGAGAGAGAGAGAAAGAGAGAGAGAGAAAGAGAGAGAAAGAGAGAGAAAGAGAGAGATGTGTGTACACAATAGGTTCGAAATGTAGTTCGCGCATGCAAACTTGACAGTAGCAAAATTTGGTTCAAAATGCAAGCAAAGGTCGAATTTTTGTTCTCGGGCCCCGTTAAAAGTTGCCTCGATATAAGCGTCGGTATGAGCATCGGTATAAGTGCCGGTATAAGTGCCGCTATAAGCGTCGGTAACTTACAGCAAAGTACCGACGCTTATATCGACGCTCATATCGATGCCATGTATACCGACGATTAAATGACGATCGGTATTGCATCCGTGGTTCTTCAAACATTTTCAACAGTCATACTGACGCCGAGGGGTGACCGTTGGTATGGGCAACGTCGGTATGCCCCTCATATGTTGTAGTGCCTGCTCATCCGAGAGATAGAAAACTGAATATCTAACCAAGTAATGCATAAGTAAATCAAGCATCCAACAACTTGTTGATAGAGAACAACATCAAATGCATCTCTAGCATCATGAAGACTCAATCATAAACATGTCTCCGTAGGAGTGGCAATAGGTTTACAATCTTCAAGGCCAAAACATTGCAATAATGTGTCAATATATTTCGTTTGACAGAAAGCCATTCCACCATCAATGTGCATAAACTGAATGCCCAAATAATGATGCCAATGCCCCAAATCAGACATCTCACATAAGACATGCACATCAACCTTAAATCAGCAATATGTTTCTCAATAGGACCAGTGAGCAGCATGTCATCAACATACATAACATTGATCAAAAGCACATCATTAGCATGCTTAACATATAAGGTGCTTTCAGTTGGACTATTCTCAAAACCATGTGCAATCAGATAGGCATGTATCTTTTCATACCAAGCACAGGGTGCTTGCTTTAAACCATATAATGCCTTCTTTAACCTACACACCTCGTTTTCATGCCCTTTCTACACAAAGCCATAGGGCTGAAAAACATAAACTTTTTCATGCAAGTCACCATTCAGAATTTTTTCTTTAATGTCAACTGATGTACATTCCAACCATGATGAGCTACAAGTGCATAGATGCTATGAATAGTAGTCATTCGACAAGTAGGATCAAATGTATCATCAAAATTAATGCCTCATTTCTAAACATAACCCTTTGCAACAAGCCTAGCCTTATATGTGTCAATTGTTCCATCAGGCTTAAACTTCAGCTTGTATACCCAATTAATGCCAATGGCCTTCTTGCTAGGAGGCAAGTCACATAAAGACCAAGTACCAATTTTTAGAATTATGTGCTTCATCAAACAAAACAGCCAAACAGACTAGAGGCATCCATAGCATAGCAATCTGATGCAAAAGAGGCACTATGAGAGCCTGAACGAGTACGATATGATAGAGATGCATCTAATTTGCTATCACACAAAGTCTACACCAGCCATTTTGGCATAGTTTTTTCCTCCTCAATATCAAATCTCTCATCAACAAGTGCATCATGTAAATCTGCATAAAAAATGGAATGATCTGCATCATCACATGAAACCTACAAAGGCTGAGAAGTTGCCTCATTAGGACCAACACTAGACTGTCCACCTATAAAAAGAGGCAGCGAAGTATCATACATGTCTTTGTAGCTAACATATGTCTCCTTCGTACATGAAACTAAAGGCTGAATAACATCTTCCACAAAAAAAATCATGGGTAACCAAAATGCATCTAATCTGTGGATGATACAGACGATAGCCTTTGCATTCAGAATTGTAACCCAACAAAAATACATTTTACTACTTTATCATCCAATTTCCGTTGATGTTGTTCAGGCACTAATGCATATGTCGGACAACCAAAAACACAAAGATGAGCAATAGATGGCTTGCGACCATGCCAAGCCTCATATGGAGTGATAGCCTACAGTGCTTTAGTTGGACACCTATTAAGTATATATGTTGTATACATGATAGCCTCAAGCCAGAAACTATGTGGTAAAGCCTGACTCTTCACCATACACCTCGCCATCTCCATGAGTGACTTGTTCTTTGGTTTAGCAACTCCATTCTGTTGAGGTGTATACGGCACTATTCACTGATGTTTTATCCCATATTTAGCCAAAAATGCATTAAAGTCAATTGACATATATTCCCCCCTTGACTAGAACGGAGGGATTCCATTTTACATGTTGACAAATTTTCAGCCAAAACCAAAAATTGTTTGAAGCACATGAACACTTTGTACTTTTCTTTCAATGGATATACCCATGCATGCCTAGAAAAATCATCAACAAAATTCACAAAGTAACAATAGTTTCTAAAAGAGGGTGTTTGCATCGAACCACAGGCATCACTGTGAACAAGATGCAATTTTTGAGTGGCTCAACAAAACCATCTTTTGGAAAGGAGGAACACTACATTTTTCCCAAAATACAGCCTTCACAAACATGTTTTTCAGGCGCCTCAAGTTTAGGCAAAGAGGACACCATTTCAGATTTCTTTAGGTGTAGCGAACTAGCGAAATTCAGATGAGCAAAGCATGCATGCCAAAGCTTTGCATCTGACATAGCCTAAGAATCATGTATTGCACATGCTAAATCATTCATAGATTTTTCATAGGCTATGAGCTTATACAACCCATGACATAAAAATTCCAGAAGCAATAATCACATCGCCATTTGAGAGATCATGAACTGCACACTTGTCATCAATAAATTTCACAACCAAGCCAATCTTGGCTAAAGCCAAAAATGATAACAGATTCTTCTTGATCCCTGGAACAAATAAAGCATCTAACAAAGTGAAAGAACTACCATCAACAGTAGTCAAAATTATCTTACCAACGGCTCTACTTTTATAGTTGAGTTTGGAGCCAAGCTTTGGATTCAAATTCAAATTCTCACCAAAAAATGAGTCCTAAACTATAGGATATATTCTCTCATCAACCATCTACCAAGTAAGTTGAGGTTTAATGTCTCCTAACTCCACGTGAGTGTAGTGCACTAATCATAGGCACTTTTACAAGGATAAAAGGTAATTGATTTTTACAAGGGATTGACCATATGTGACTACATGAGATATATGCTAATCATCCAAGTATGTAGGCTTGATCTCTTTGCACCAACATCTACCCCTCAAGCCTAACATGCTTGGTCTTCATTCCTCCTTAATCTATGTATACAAGTTCTAATCCAAGAAAGTATGCTAACAAACCAAGATCACTGATTTTAAACTCTTCCATCATTTGAGCTCTAACCTGCTTGATGCCATCAGCATCATTCCTTGTAATGATGATGTCATCCACATAGACACATAAGTAGATAACTTTTGAGTTGGTCTTCTTTATGAATAAAGAAGAATCTACTATGCTAGCAACAAATCCTTGATCTTGCAAGTATGTAACAAGCAGGGAAAACATTAAGGGTGATTTATAGCCCAATGGTGATTTTTTTGGAATTTTGAAAAAAATGGCTAATCTAATTATTTTGTAGGATCTTATATTAGCCCAAAAAATTATACATTAGATTCCTTCAATGTGGATATATTCGCCACTAGTATAAAATACTTCTCATATGTATGGTATATTTTTGCCAAATAGGGGCATGTCTATTGGGTGGTGATTCTCCTCCCTCGGGAATAATCCCACATTTGATGCATTCCCAAAACGACCCATAAAATGAGAACTCTCCTCTCATTTCTTCCACCCTTGGGGATCTCTCTCAATCATGAGCTCCTCTCCCTCTTGTGCGCATGCACGAAGAGAACCTACACAATCTGAAAGTGATGAATCCCACATATGAGGGATTTTTTATCACACCTATAAAACGGCCACTTTGCTGTAGTTCGCATTAAGCGTGGGTGCTCTCTTGATCAAGAGCGCCATCTCCCTCTCTCTCTCTCTCATGCACAAGCATGAAGAGGAATAAAAAGAATAGATTTCTCCCCTCCTCGAGTGGAGTTCTCTATAGCTTTTTGTGATATGGGACGATGAATGAGAGACAGGATGTCAATGAGATCTTCTAATCCCTTAATTATGGGATTAAGTAAGAGCCAAAGATGGCTCCATATTCTCATATTTTTTAGAGTTTGGATTCCTCGATCGTTTTGAGGTTGAAGGGAGCTCATTTCTAAATATTCTAAACTGCTGTGGTTCCATAGAAATATATCAAGAATATTCGCCAAATATTTCTATATTTCAAATGAAAGGTATCATGAATATTCGCCCATATTTATATACTTCTATACTAAGAAGGGGCTCTTATTTTTTTCTCTGGTAACAAGCCTTTGGTTCCAAGCTCTAGGAGCTTGCTTTAGACCATAGAGTGCCTTCCTTAGCTTGCATACATAGCCTAGTTTGTCCTTATCTTAATACCTTGGTGGGTGAGCCATGTACACTTCTTCTGAGATCCATCCATTTAGGAATGCATTCTTAACATCTAACTAATATAGGTCCCAATTCTTAGAAGTAGCAATATTTACCAAAACCCTAATTGTTGGCATCTTAGCCACAAGTGAAAAAGTTTCTTCATAATCCACTCCATGGGTTTGAGCAAACCCCTTTACCACTAGTCTTGCTTTGTACATGTTTATAGAACCATCTGAATTATTCTTGATTTTATACATCCACCTAGATCCTATTACCTTCATGTTGGGCTTCTTTGGAACCAAATCCCGAATATTGTTTTCCTGAAGTGCTTCAACTTCTTCTTGCATGGCTTCTCTCCATTCTTTCTTCTCATTAGCTTCTTCAAATGAAGAAGGTTCTTCTATCAATGAGTCTTTAGTGATGTACATAGAATGCTTGGTGAAAAATGATGTTTCATAGCCACACCTTATGGTTTTCTTACTTTCTCTTTGAGATCTTTTGAGTGCTTGGTTGGAGGACTCTGGAATGTCTTCCAATTGCTTGAACTTGGTCTTGCCTTTTGACTTGTAAGCCTTGACATCAATGTGTTCTTCATCCTCTGAATTGACATCTTCTGGTATTTGTTGATCTTCTTGAGTGAGAGTTGGAAAATCCCTTTCCAAATCATAAGGTAACTTGATCTTCCTACAATCATCTTCAAACCATGAATTATTTTCATCAAACACTACATCCCTACTAACTGTAAAACCTTTGTTAGTAGAATTGTATAATCTATATCCCTTCTGGTTTTGGCCATAGCTAATGAATATACACTTTTCAACTTTTGGATCAAGCTTCCCTCTAATTTGTGAGGGAATACATGCATAAGAAATGCACCCAAAGATTTTTCAATGATCCAATGAGGGTCTCCTACCATTCCATGCCTCATAAGGTGTCATTTCATCCAAGGATTTGGAGCCTCTTAATCAAGTATGTGGTTGTGGAAACGGCCTCTACCCAAAGGTAGTTTGGTAGTTTCTTTTCATTCAACATTGATCTTGCAGCCTCTACTATCACTCTATTCCTCCTTTCTGCCACTCCATTTTTTCAAGAGTGTATCTGGTTGTGATTTCTCTTTTTATACCTTTATCTTGTAAAAATGAATCAAATTCATATGAGAAATACTCGCCAACCTCATCAGATCCGATCCTCTTCAAGCTTCTACCTGTCTGGTTCTCAACCAATGCCAAATACTTTTTGAAACATGTAAATACTTCATCTTTATGCTTCATGAAGAAAATATTTATCCATCTACTCTAATCATCTTTAAATGAAACATAGTACCTTGAACCTGAGATTGATGGCTCTTTGCTAGGACCCCGCACATCAGTGTGCACAAGCTCCAAGTAATCTTCATACATGTTCCCTAATTTTCTATTGAATGGTTTCATGTGACCTTTGCCAAATTGGCATGCTCCACATTTGTATATCATGTGTTGCTTGTGAAAGAACTTGGAGAGGCTTGTAAAAGGTAGCAAAATGTGTTTTGAAGCGACGAAGTTTGATCTATCCAACCGACACAAGACCAGCCCTTGAGCTTATGGAGACTCAAGTAGACCTTATAAGCATGTGATAAGTGAAAAGAAACACACTATGTACTTTGGAGCATCAAGGAGAATGAGTCGATACAAAACAGATAGGTTCACAGGTCAACTAGCTCAAAAAACTTACTATCTATGGAAGAGACAATGAACTTCAAATGCCCATAGCGACCAGCGTGATTAAAATTAGAAAAAATCCTTTTATGGGAGTGGTACACATAGAGTTGAGTGTATAGAATGCACAAAATTATAAGGAATAAGCAAAATATGCTATAGGAATGAATGAAACATTCACCGGTGGTACTTCCTATTTTTCAGGAATACACAGAGATTGACCCCGAGACAGAAAAACTCAGATTTATCCCAAGCTACTCAACCAAATGCTATACAAATTTATACCATAAATAAGACACTAATACCTTTCCAATGAGCCATGTTTCACTTAATTTGGAGCTCTGGAGAGAGAGCAGCAGCCTCTGCAAGATTACTGTTGGCGAAGAAGATGATGCAGAGAATTGAAGGAGCAAGACAATGATGGTCACAAGTGTATGTATATTGCTCCCATGTAATGTACAAGTGATTTCAAGTCTTTATATAGACTCTAGGAGTGTTCCATGACTTCTACAAGTGGATTTTGAATTCAAATGAAGGTGGGAATAGTTTTTGGAGGGAATCAATTCACTTTCCTACAATCTAGGAAAAGTGAAGATCTAGTTTGATCTACTTTTAGGTGATTGATTGCTTGATTGAATGCAACTTCAACCACCACAAATTCGTGAGATTTGGGATTTATGTTTCTAATTTTACATGTATAAATCTCAAGGCTTTTACAACAGTAAATGAACCATCAAAAATCTCTCAAAAAATACAATAAATGAGCATAAGAAAAAGAACTCTCCAACGGATATTCTTTCGACGCTATAGCCTTTGATATAGATCAAATCCACCTCAAGCATAGTGTAAGCTTGATGTTCCAACAGCTCCCCCTCAAGCTAAGGTATGCTTGAGTCTTCATTCTCTGATAAGTTGAATACCTGCCATAGCTTTGAATCTACAAAGCTTTACTCCATCAAGTGCCTTCGTCATCATATCTCCTACTTGCTTTTCAGTAGGAACAAAAGAAATGTCAATCTCCTTTGCCATGAGCTTCTCCCTGATGAAGTGGTAATGGAGTTCTATGTGCTTGGTTCTCGCATGGAAAATAGGATTTGCTGCTAGATGCATGGAACTTACATTATCTCCAAATATGTGAGGTTTGGAACTCACAAGTCCCAAATCTATATACAATGGTTTTGACCATATTGCCTCTTGAGTTCCTATGGTCAAGCCTCTGTACTCTGCTTCAGTTGAGGATAAAGCAATTGTTGGTTGCTTCTTGGAACTCCATGACACTAGCTTCAAACCTGCAAATGCTAAGTAACCAAATGTACTTTTTCTATCATCCTTAGCTCCCGCCCAATTTGCATCTGAGTAGATTATGATATCCATATTTGAAGAATAAGGATAGATTATACCTTCGTTGATTGTACTTTTGAGATACTTAAGTACTCTCTTAGCCGCATCCATGTGTGGTCTTCTCGGTGAGTGCATGAACTGACTAAGCACTCCCACACTAGATGAGATGTCTACCCTTGTATGAGTAGCATATATCAAGCTACCTACCAAGCTTTGATACTCTTTAATGTCTTCAATTTTCTCACCTTCATAAACACTAAGTTTATGATTCATCTTATTCATCTTCAAAGGTGTACTTGCAAGTTTAGTGTTCTCCATTTTGAACTTGAGAAGAAGCTCCTGAATGTATCTTCTTTGAGTCAAATACATTCCTTCATCTGTGTATATCACCTACATACCTAGGAAATATGTGAGCTCACCTAGGTCACTGATTTTGAACTCCTCTTGCATGTGTCTCTTGATCCTTTGAATGCCATTTAGATCATTACCTGTCACAATAATATCATCTACATATACACATAGATAGATAACCTCAATGTGATCCCTTTTGATGAATAGAGAAGGATCTGAGCTGCTAGCTTTGAACCCTTGATCTTGAAGATATGTAACCAACCTATAATTCCAAGCTCTTGGAGCTTGTTTCAATCCATACAATGCTTTCTTAAGTCTGCAAACATAAGATGGATGATTAGGGTTTTCAAAACATGGTGGTTGTGACATGTACCTCTTCACTTATCCAACCATTTAAGAATGCATTTTTCACATCAGTTGGAGGAGTCTCCAATTCCTTGCAGCAGCTTCACTTATCAATGTCCTGATTGTAGTCATCTTTGCACCTGGTGAGAATGTTTCCTCATAGTCTATACCATGAGTTTGTGAGCATCCTTTGGCAACTAATCTTGCCTTGTATCTGCAAACTGATCCATCTGAGTTTCTTTTAACTTTATATACCCATCTGCAACCAATTACCTTTTGATTCGACGATATTGGAACCAAATCCCAAGTGTCCATTACCTTCAATGCATCTATTTCTCCTTTCATGGCCTTTTCCCAATTAGGGTTTCCCTTTGCCTCTTCATAGGTTGAGGGTTCCTCTGGAAATGTGGAATCATATCCATACCTTTCTGGTTGTTTCTTCTCTCTTGTTGATCTTCTAGGTGCTTCTTTGGAGCATTCTCCAACCTCTTGCATCTTTGCTTTGCCTCTTGACTTCCATAGCTTGTAATCATTTTCCCTTTCATCTTGTTCATCGTCTATATCACTTCTTGGATCTTGGACCTGTGTATCATGCTTGCTTCCTAATTGATGAGAGTTAGAATCAAGATCATATGATAGTGTTACCTTTTGTTTGTCTTCATCATACCAAGACCTGTGTTCTTCAAACACATCTCTACTTGTAGTGAATTGCTTGGTTGAAGGATTGAAGAACCTATAACCCATCTGAGTTGAATCATTTTTGTTGCCCTTTCATCTAGCTTACCTCTTATTTGTGATGGTACATGAACATAAGCTAAACAACCAAAAACCTTGCAATGTCCAAGACTAGGTTTTCTTCCATGCCATGCTTCATAAGGAGTCATACCTTGAAGTGATTTGGATGGTAGTCTATTGACAAGGTACACGGCAATTGAAATGGCTTCTGCCCATAGATAATGTGGCAACTTCTTCTCTTCAAGCATTGTTTGGGTTGATCCAACCAGTGTCTTGTTTCTCCTCTCTGCAATTCCATTTAGTTGAGGAGAGTACCTAGTAGTCACTTCCCTTTTGATACTTTTTCCTACAAGAACTCATCAAACTCTTTGGAGAGGTATTCTCCCCCTCCATCGGATCTGAGCTTCTTTAGTGATCTATCTGTATGATTCTCCACATGTGCAAGATACTTCTTGAAGCAATCAAACACTTCATTCTTACTCTTGATAAAGTATAGAACAGTCCATCTACTATGGTCCTCAATAAATGAGACATAATACCTTGATCCTGCCAATGAAGGTTCTTGACCTGGTCCCCATACCTCTGTATGTACTAAGTCCAATAAGTTGTTATGGATGTAGCCTTTGTGGTTGAATGGTTGTCTTTGTGCCTTCCCAATCTGACATGCATCACACCTGTTGATCATTTGTTGCTTTGATATGTTCGATAGTCCTAGAACACTTTGATCCCTGCATATATCCTTCAAGGTTCTTTCATGCACATGAGCAAGTCTCTTATACCACACTTCAAGCTCACTTAGGGTTTGAGACCCAAAGTTGAATAGAGCTATGTTCCTGGTTTCTCATACTTCAAAGGTAAAGAGCCTACCATGCTTCTCACCTCGGGCTATCTTTTTGAAGCCTTGACATGGATCTTCCACAAAAGCTCCATGTTGAGTGAACCTAACTTGCGAGCCTTTTTCAACTATTTGGTCTACACTTATTAGGTTTTTAGTGATAGTGGGTACATAGAGAACCTTACTCAGAATGTCTGTCCTGCCATTGGAAGCTTTGACATTACCAAATCTTCTCCACATTGTGTTTGTGTCATCCCCTATTTGCACTTCATGTCTATGCTTTGGACTTTCCAAATCACATAGAAGAGCAATGTTGCCTACAACATGATTTGAGCATCCTGAATCTATGTAGAACAAATGATCATCTTCTTTACCTTCTTTATGGCTTAGATTCATAAGAAGCAATGAGTCTTCATGTGGTTGATATTCTAAATAATTGTTGTAGTCCCTTCTATTATAGCTTCTAAGAATTCTCGAATGGCCTACTACAGTGCTCCCCGAACTGTACGCGATAGTCACCCATCATACGGCTCTCTAACCCTATTGTTGAAGTTGTGTCCACCTCTACCTCTATTGCTGCCATATCCACCTCTTCCACTTCCTTTCTGGGTCTTCCCATTGAAACAACAAATCTGAGTGGTATGGTTGGTCTTATCGCATATGGCACAAGGTTGAACATTCTAACCTTTGGCTTTGTCTTGCTTTGGTCCTTTTTTCTTCCCTTTCCACTTGCTCTTGCTTGCAAAGTTGGCTTGGGAGGTCTCTTCTTCATCTTCTTCCTTCTTCTTGCCTTTCTGCTTCTTATCCTTCTTATCTACATATAGAGCACTAGTTGAATTACCATGATAAGAGTTACCTTCCTTTATGATATTGTTGGCTTCTTGATTGAAGATTTGTCCAAGAAAGATGTTGAAGTCTGGAGTTTGCACATCCATGATGAGATCATAAGCCATCGTGAAGGATTGCCATTGCTTATCACTTCAAATTCTGTTGAGAATTTTCCTCATGATGACCTCTTCTTCAATCAGCTCTCTAATGGATGTTAACTAATCCGCAACCTCTTTGACCTTGGTAACAAACTCTGTGATGGTTTGTTTAGGTGTCTTCTTCATTTGGTTGAACTCGTTCCAAAGATGATTCTTTCTTGCTTTGGTACTAGCAAAAAAGAAGGTCTCGAGGGCATCCCAAGTCTCTTGAGATGTCTTGCATCCTCTAATATGTGGTAATAGAAAGTCATAGATAGAGTTTAGTATGTACAACCTTGCTTGAGCATCCCTACCTCTATAGCCTCCTTAGTAGTTGTTGTTGTTGTAGCCTTGATTGTAGGTGTGATGATAATTACTTCCTCCATTGTTGAAACTACCTTGGATTGTCCATAGCTTCCTCTATGGAAGCCTCTTCCCCTCTGATTCCTTGTATTCTTGAAGCATTCTTCTGTGATGTGATTGGTTAGACCACATATATTTTAAGATGAAGCGTTGTAAGATCTCCCCCTGCTTTGCTTTACTCCTCTGCCCCTTCCTCTAGTACCTCTTCCTCTTCCTGTGAAGTTCACTTGAGAGGTACTAGTCTCCTATTCATTATTTTTTCCTTTACCTTTATCCTTACTTTTATTTTTATCTGTATAAAGGGCACAAGATTGATTACCTCTAGAGTTGTCTCCATTCTTGATGAGATTTGTTTCATGGGTGAAGGGTTGCCCCCTCAAGGTGTTGAGGTCAGGTATCTGCATATCCATATAAAGGTCCATTACTGTGGTGAAGGACTCCCACTTATCATCAGCTTTGATGCCATTTATGATCCACCTTACTACATGTTCTTCTTCTATCTCCTCTCTAATGCTTGCAAGCTCTTCAGCGACATCCTTCATCTTGGTCACATAGTCAACTACACTTTTCTTTGGTTGCTTTTTTAGGGTTGTAAACTCCATCCATAGCTAGTTCTTCCTAGCTCTTGTATTTGATGAGAAGTATGAAGAAATTACTTCCCAAGTCTCTTGGGAAGTCTTGTGATTCCTAACATGAGGTAATAAGAAATCAGATATTGACTTCATTAGATAAGACTTGGAAAGAGCATCCTTTGCACACCATGTAGTCAACCTTTCTTGTTCTTCCCTTGTGGCTTGATGTTTGCTCCTGAATGTTGGCATTTCTTCATCCCCTGAGATGTATCCATATAAGCTTCTTCCTTGGAGGTAGGCTTGCATCCTTAGTGACCATGCTAAATAGTCTCTTTTGTCCAATTTGTCAATGAATGATGGAAATCCGTCTCCCATCTTGCTTGTTGTTGCTCTCGTACCACTCTTGGAGGAGATGGTGGATAGTCTTCAGAGATGAAGTGGTGCTACGAAGCCTTGCTTCACGCCAGCCAAGAACAAGTAGTGGAGATTATAGTAGGCCTCTTTAGCTTCCTAATGATCAAAAATAATCCCTTATGTGCTTTGGAACATGGTCCACTAATTAATGGATCAAAACAAATGAGTAGGAAGTTGATCCAAGATTATACACTTGCTATTTTGGTCTCTGCACACGTTCAGTAGAATGAACAGTGCTCTCAGCTTGCTAACAATTATCCAAATTCCTTTTGGTGGTATCTAACTAACTTAGATAGCTACCAATCATGATTTATTTCAATAAAAAAGATGGAATATATGCAGAGAATGATGCTTAGCAAGTTACAGGACTTGCCCGACATTTTTGGGGTGCTTCAAACTAGAGACTAGAGAGTAAAGATATGAAGATATCTCACGATTGAAGAATGCAATTACAATGAAACTCTGTAGCTATGAAGTAGAGAGTATGATGATTCTATAGCACTTTAAATCACATCAAATGATCAACCATGCACTGAGAGCAAGTTTTGACAAGATCACTATTCTAAGATAGTCATGGGAGAGAAGTGAAGTAGAGATATAATCAATATGTATGTATTAGATCACATAGAAATACAATGATATTGGAAATGATCAATTGAAAAATGTGAGGGTATTCTAGGAGCTATGGAATGAGCTCACTTATCACAATGTATCTGTCTCAAAATGATCTCCTAGTCAGGCACACTCACGAGTCTTTTTTATCTACTTTATAGTTGAGTAGTGTTGATGAGGAAAATGCTTCTTCAAAAGGATATCATGACACCCCCTCCAAAAAAAAATCTCCACAAATGTGAAAAGGTTTGCGTATCCCTTTTCCCAGCCTCTATCTCCAAAGAAATTCAAGACTAGATACAAGCTTTTCAAAAGAGGCTCAAGTGGGACTCTATCTTAGATCAAACAGATCAACGTCTTGACTTTACCAACTTGAAAGATAAGTATGAAACCCTCTACTCCCTGCTTCATCCTTCTCCATTTCCTTTTCTCCTCCCTTGTTATTCTTCAATTCTCTTGTGGCCTCAAAAGTGAGTGGCACGCATGTTAAATAAAAATTTTGATGGTATGGCCCTCACATGCTCTTCAATGAAAAATGGAACCTCTAATGGTCCTCTTAACAATGGAGTTACAACCTCTATTGCACCTACTTCTTCGCTAATAAGAAAAAATATTTTTTTTTAATGGAAAATCCTACATACTTTGGTTTGGAATAATACTAAAGCTTCTAAGTTTGATACAGGTGATGGTACTTTTCCTTTCTACAATTCTATGGATGATTTATGTCATGCCTTTTTCTTATGTCAACAATCTCAACTCTTCTAGAGCTTTTTGCAAGATACTTGTAAGGAAATTCACCCTTAAAATATTTCCCTAGAATGAAGTTCATGTGGAGGAAAGCCTTTCTCTTGATCCCCCCTTTGGTTCTCCATGTGCTCTAAAGTTTGCTTAGAGAAAGAACTACTTTTATTTTCAACAAGATTGGCTTAGAGGGGGGGTTAAGCTTCTTAAAAATTTTCTTACCCCTATCTTTTCTTAGTCCCAAGACTAGCTAAAAGTTTCAAAGCCTATAGATGCCACTCTTCTAATCAAATGTTGAAGAAGATTCCTTGGAAGCAAAGAAAAGACTTCTCTTAATAGATCTCCTCCATGGAGTTGTTGTTCATGTATACAAAATGGCCAAAATAATAAACGAAAATGCTTGAAGTTAATTAGCTTGATGGGTTTACCCACTATAAAAAGAAGATAAAAAATGGCTCCCACCATTTCTTGTTCTCAACAAAGAGATCCCAAGAAGACATCAGATGTACATATGCACTATAGTCATTATGAAAATAGCAAGAACGATTTGAATTTTTTCCTTGATTGCCAAATTCATACAAAAGAAAAACATTGCAGCTCATGCATTGGATTGTTCCCTATTATCCCTTTGCTCTTTCTTTTGCCCTTGATAAATCAAAATATCCATTCACTCCCCCTTTGTATTCGGTCAATTTTTCTTATAATCCCCTCAAGTGTTATGTATAGAACTATTTTGTTCATATCTATATAAGGGTGATCACCTTGCCCTATTCGGTTCTGTTATTTGATGCATGTAATTCATCTCACCATTATTTGTGAAAAAAGAAGATGCTACAAATGATTCTCCAAGAAAATCAAGAAAAAGAAAAAAGTTTTGAAGTGATTATAAGAATGCATAAAATATATCACATCTTGAACCATGTCCACCAAAAAAAGGATCTCAATAGTGATTTATCAAAGGAAATGACTTTTAGAAACTACAAGACATTGTACTTGAAGACCAATTATAAAGGTTCACAATTGAAATGGAGAAAGCTACAAAGGAATGGAAAAGAAAAAATCCATGAGAGAGTATGTTTAAGGAATGATTATACAATCAAAGGTGGAATTGGGGTTATGAGTACCTAGTACAATCAATTAGCAACATGTTTTCTAAGTAACGTTATTTCAACTCCCTCAAAAGAACAACCACCCAAGGATTCAGCTTAAGAGGGAAAATAATATTTGTAGAGATTCAAAGAAAAATAAGAAATCAAGGCAATATCTATTAAGTATCATAGAGATTACAAATATTGCACAAGAAGAAGTAAACATAAAAAACAGATCCTAAGTGTGATTCTAGGAAATGCTCAAGAAGAAGTGGCATGGATCTTAAGAAGAATCTCCAAGCTAGAACCAAGTGACATGTTGGAGTTTGAGGACTATTGAAGCATGAAAATAGCAGTAGGAAGAAGAAGAAGCTTGGAGCATGACACAACACCAACTATATTACCAAGTGAATGTAGAAAATGATAAATGACCCATCAAGGTTATATTCATATACACAAGCATAGGGGAAACCTCCTAAAGAGGGAAAAAAGTTCCTTGCTGAACTTGAATATGTTCATACACGTTACTGTTGACAAGTATCAACAAATACCCCTTCAATTTGATGAGGTGAACAAGGAATTTGCACTCGTGTATAAGTACCAAGATTTGTGGAATGGAATAAATCCATAAAAGGAAGCAGTCCAAAATCTTTTCAAAAACCTTCAAACTTTTTCCTAGGCAAAGTGTTTGTGAAAAGTTTTGCAACATTATATGATGCAAGCACATAAGAAAAATTGATCTCTCCAACAAAGAGTCACTTCTTGACATAATGATAGTGCACCTCAATGTGCCTTTTTTGAGCCGAAAACACAAGGTCCCTTGCAACTACCAATGTGCTCTGACTATTCGTAAACATGGTGGTGATTGTTGGTGCAGGGCAATCAACAATTGATGTTTTTTATGAAGAATTGAAGTCAAGGACTGAAGAGAAGATCAAGTTATGAAGTATGAAGGAAGTGCATATCCAGAAGATGAAGATGTGTACACATATGTACATTATTTTAGAGTCAGTTCATCTTATACTTTTGTATGGTCATGAGCTTGTAAATATTTGCCTATATATACAAAGAAAATGTTGGGGAAAATATGAGAGAATGTGTAAGAACAAGATTTGAGGAGAATTAGATGTGATTAGACACTTGAGAAGTGTGAAGGTTTGCTCTCTCATCCAAATGTAAAGTTTTCTAGTAATGAAGAGAAATTACGCCTGATGTTTCTGTGTATTCTCCTTCTGTGCTTGATCATTTCAAGAATCCTTTTGTACATGTCTAAGTCCATAGTTAATGAGTCTATGGTTAAACTTTGAGAGCCTAATTGTAAATAGTTTGTGAGAATTATGAGTAGGAACATTCATATGTGAAGAAGTGTTTACTGTTTCCTAAAACAGGTGCAAAATTTGATGCTAATGTTTTGGTCAGTTCTCCTTCCACAGTGTAAAGTTTTGAGCAAGCAAGCACTCAATCTTTAAGTTGGAAGGTAAGCTACCTGTGGCTAAAAGCATTTGCATAAATGAGTTCTAGATTGAGAGAACCAAGTGTTATAAGTTATAGGTGTCTGAATCGACTTCTCAGAAGAACAGTTTTAGACATAGGTGATTTGTTGAGTTCATTTCTCAAGATCTACTGAATCTTTTGAAGTTATTTAACTTGGAGGAGGTGCAAAAACTATAGCTGACACCTTGTGCAAAGATTTGTCAAAAACTTTACACAATTGATAAGTCAATGAGAGAGATATGTGCAGCAGACTTTCTATAGAATCATCTTCTTCACAATTTATCCAAAATCTTTATAATTGATCATTAATCCTCCAAATGGGGAAAGGTCTTGAGTTACTCTTGATATAGAGGTGCTCTAATTTCAAGAGTAGCTTGTTCTTTTGGAGATTAACACTCTCCATAAGTGGTATCAGAGCAGGAAGTATCAAAATTGAAGAAAGGAGGACCCCGACTGCTGCAGCTGTAAAGAAATCAATACTTGAAGGTTCAAGAGGTGAAAGCTAAAGATCAAAGCTTGAGAAGGAGGCAAAAAAGACAAAAGGAGTATCATTTGAAGTAGAGGTACATCTATTACTCATAAAGTTTGAAGAATTCAATACACAAGTGAAGAAAGGATGGGAAATTCTCTTTAGATAGAGAAGTTAGATAGAGAGAACTATCCAGCATGGTCAATGAGGATGGAAGCTCATCTTATGAGCAAAGACTTGATAAGTTATATCATAGGTGAAGAAGAAAAGCCTCAGTTCAGAGATCCTAGTGTTCCAACTAGGGAGGAATTATCAGAATTGAAGACTTGGATGAAGAAAGA
This sequence comes from Ceratopteris richardii, assembly GCA_020310875.1. Classification (NCBI taxonomy): domain Eukaryota; kingdom Viridiplantae; phylum Streptophyta; class Polypodiopsida; order Polypodiales; family Pteridaceae; genus Ceratopteris; species Ceratopteris richardii. The sequence goes on from CM035429.1 coordinate 78,785,372, forward strand.
TGCTCAAGCTAGGAGCATTATCTACATGGCAGTTAATGACTACTTGCTACCTCACATTAGAGGTCTTGAAAGTGCAAGTGATATATGGAATGCTTTGGAGGAGCATTTCCAAAATACCATAAAGTCTAGGAAGGCATCCTTGTGGGCAGAACCACATTCAAGAAGAAGGCCTCTCAATCCATCTCAGATTATGTAACAAGAATGAAGGACATTGTAGATGCATTACGAGCAGTTGATGAAGATATTGAGGAGGATAAATTGGTAAGGCAAATCCTCACAGGTTTGAGAGGTGATGACAAATGGAAGCCATTCATTTTGTCTACTGAATTATCACTTGATCATTTCACTCCTGATTTAAATCAGTTGCTAGGACATATGCTAACTTTTGAGCAGGATCTCAAAGGAGAAAGTGATAAAAGTAGAGGTCATGCAATGTATTCAAAGGATAAGAAGAAGAATAGCAAAGGGAAGCAACAAGCAAATGAAGATGAAGGTACAACTAGCCAAGCTAACTTCCTAAGAGGAAGAGGAGGTGGCAAAGGTAGAGGAAGAGGCAGGAGTAATAAAGATGGAGTCAAAGCTTGCTGGATTTGTGGTAAGCATAATACTCAGAATAATGGTGGATATAATCTGAATTTTAATTCAAGAGGAAGAGGTGGCAGAAATCAAAGAGGTAATTTTAGAGGTAGAGGTAGTAGAGGTTATTTTGGAAGAAATGCAGGTAGAGGATTCCAAAGTCAACAATACAAAAATACCTACTACAATTATGCATCAGATCAGGAGGAGGATTCAACATTGATAATGAATGCAACTTGTGAAAGGCAAAGTGAAGACCAAAGAGTGTTCTACATTGACTCAGGGTGTAGCAATCACCTGAGTGGTAACGTAGCTTTGATGACTTATTTGGAGAATAAGGTAACTAATCATGTAGTTCAAACAGGTGACAATACAAAGCACAATGTGAAGTCAATTGGATAAGTGAAGGCCAAGGATGGTAGTACTCTCTTGAGTAAGGTTTTGTATGTTCCTACAATTCCTAAAAATTTGATAAGTGTAGCACAAATTGTTGAAAAAGGTTATGAAGTTAGGTTCACTAAAGAAGGAGTGTTTGTGGAAGACCCTAGCAATGGGTATAAACATTGTTTCAAGGAAGAAAAAAGGAACTTTGTTCACATTGAAGATCCAAGGCAATGTTGGTCATGCCTTGTTCACTTATGGAGGACATAAGATCTCTGAGTTAGTGAGGCATAAATTGGAGCCTAAAGCTGAAAAATATGTGTTCATTGGATATGATGATAAGCAGATGGGATATAGGTTGTGGATTCCATCCACAAAGCAATTCATTGTGTCTAAAGACGTTACATTTGATGAGCAAGGTACTTGGTATGCAGGTACAATCAATATTTATGCACGTGATGAAGAAGTTGTGACTCAAAAGAAAGGTACATCAAAGGTTCAGATATTTGATGAAGAGGAGAACAATGAAGTACAGGTTGAAGTTGAAGAAGTGCCAAGGTTTGATCCAGAGTGTGATGAACCAGAAACCTCAAGGAGTGGAGAACTCAAAAGGTCATGAAGACACAAATGGCAACCTACAAGGTATAGCTATGACACTTCTTTTTTGGCTACCAAAGATTATGCTTATATGATAAAGGCAGATGAAGACCCTTCTATATATGAAGAGGCAAAAGGTAAGGAAAATTGGGAGAAAGCTATGCAAGAAGAGTATGATGCATTGATGGAGAATGAGACTTGGGATTTGGTTCCTAAACCAAATAGTGAGAAGATCATTGGATGTAAATGGGTCTACAAGACAAAGAGGGTTGCAGATGGAAGTGTGTCTAGGTATAAAGAAGATAGAAGAAAACCTCAATTGATGATTGAGGGGGAGCTGTTGGTGCAGGGCAATCAACAATTGATGTTTTTGATGAATAATTGAAGTCAAGGACTGAAGAAAAGATCAAGTTATGAAGTATGAAGGAAGTGCATATCCAGAAGATGAAGATGTGTACACATATGTACATTATTTTAGAGTCAGTTCATCTTATACTTTTGTATGGTCATGAGCTTGTAAATATTTGCCTATATATACAAAGAAAATGTCGGGGAAAATATGAGAGAATGTGTAAGAGCAAGATTTGAGGAGAATTAGATGTGATTAGACACTTGAGAAGTGTGAAGATTTTCTCTCTCATCCAGATGTACAGTTTTCTAGTAATGAACAGAAATTGTGCCGGATGTTTCTGTGTATTCTCCTTCTGTGCTTGATCATTTCAAGAATCCTTTTGTAGATGTCTAAGTCCATAGTTAATGAGTCTATGGTTAAATTTTGAGAGCCTAATTGTAAATAGGTTGTGAGAATTATGAGTAGGAACATTCATATGTGAAGAAGTGTTTACTGTTTCCTGAAACAGGTGCAAAATTTGATGCTAATGTTTTGGTGAGTTTTCCTTCCATAGTGTAACGTTTTGAGCAAGCAAGCACTCAATCTTTAAGTTGGAAGGTAAGCTACTTGTGGCTAAAAGCATTTGCATAAACGGCTTCTAGATTGAGAGAACCAAGTGTTAGAAGTTATAGGTGTCTGAATCAACTTCTCAGAAGAACAGTTTTAGACATAGGTGACTTGTTAAGTTCATTTCTCAAGATCTACTGAATCTTTTGAAGTGATTTAACTTGGAGGAGGCGCGCAAATTATAGGCGACACCTTGCGCAAACTATAGGTGACACCTTGTGCAAAGTTTTATTAAAAAATTTAAACATTTACTAAGTCAATGAGAGAGATATGTGCAGCAGACTTTCTGTAGAATCATCTTCTTCACAGTTTATCCAAAATCTTTATAATTGATCATTAATCCTCCAAATTGGGCAAGGTCTTGAGTTACTCTTGATATAGAGGTGCTCTAATTTCAAGAGTAGCTTGTTCTTTTGGAGATTAACACTCTCCATCAATGATAGAAGGCCTAAAAACACCCAAATCATCCAAAAGGCATATGATCTGCACACACTCAAAAGTAGTTAAGTTCTCCTATACTCATTCTCATAACTAGAAGTGGCCACAATAATCTGCTTCTTGCTCAATGAAAATATGCATGAGCTAGCAAGCATCAAGCAAAAACCATTGGTGGATACATGAATCTTATAGCAACCATCCCAATTTGAGTTACAAAAACATCTAAGTGTGGAAGTAATGATCCCGCTTTGGGATAAAACAATCACAATAGCCATGTACCACTTAAGTAGCAAATGATGTGCTTAACTATGTGATAATGTTTGACAAATGGACCATGAATCGATGCAAATGCCCCAAATTTGACATCTCAAAACAGGCATGCAAATCAACCTTAAATTTAGTAGTATGCTTCTCATTAGGACCATTCAATAGCATATCAAGGTATATAGCAATGATTAGAATTACATCATCTGCACTCTTGACATTTAATTTTCTCTCAATTGCACCATTCTCAAATCCATATGCTAGCAAGTAGGCATTTCTCTTTCGTACCAAGCACATGGTTCTTGCTTTAATCCGTACAATGCATTTTTCAACTTGCATACCTTTCTTCCAAGCTCTTTTTGCATAAGACTATGGGGATGAAATACATACACTTTTTGGTGAAAATTACCTTTCATATATGTAGTTTAAATTTCTATATATTGTGCATTCCAACTATGATGAGTTGCAAGTGTATAGACACTAATGAACAATGTGTTATTTGGCACATGGGAGCAAATGTCACATCAAAATCAATGCCCTTCTCTTGAGCATAAACTTCGACAACAGTCCTAGCCTTGTATCTATCAAATGTTTCAACACCCATAGACCCATTTAGTGTCACTGGCCCCTTTTTTAAGGCAAATTACATAAAGAACAAATATAATTCTTTAGAATAGCATCATATTTTGATTGCATAGTTGCCATTCAATTTTTCAAATTATGTGCATCATCAAAAGAAATAGTATCATTCTCATGCAAAAGACTAGAGATAGCCATTGCATAATAATAGTATGCAAAAGAATGACTATGCAAGATTGAATGAGTATAGTATGATAAAGTTGCATCTAAATTGGTAAGTCTCAGAGTTTGCACCAACAAATTTAGGCATAGTTTTGCCTCTTCAATGTTAACTCTCTCATCAATAAGTGCATCACAGACATTTGCATCAGAAATAGAATTATTTGCATCATCAGTTTAACTGTATAAAAGCTAAGATATTACTTTATTAGGAGCATCATTTGATTCGCCACCTATAAAAAGGGGCAGCAAAGTGTTATACACATCCTTTGAGCTAAGATATTACTTTATTACTTTATTACTTTATTAGGAGCATCATTTGATTCTCCAGCTAACTAGACTGTGTTTGTTCTATGGATGATATAGTTGATATCTTTGCTTTCACAATTCTACAGTAAAAAGCATATCCTTATCATTTGAATTTGTGCATTGTTGTTAAGGTATTAATGCATATGCTAGACAACCAAAAACGTATAGATGAGCATTAGATGGCCTTCAACCATGCCAATCCTCATATGGAGTGATAGACTGCAACTCTTTGGTGGGACTCTTGTAAACTACATATGCTAAACACATAACAACCTAAAGCTAGATGTGTGATAAAGTTTGACTTTGGCTCATAAACCTTGCCATTTCCATGAGGGGCATATTCATCCTCTCAGCAACATTTTGTTCAGGTGTATACAACATTCTACATTGATGTTTTATCCCATACTCATCTACAAGTGCATTAAACTCAAAAGATAGATACATCCCCCCCATCAGAATGGAGGGTGCCCATTTTATATGCTAATAGATTTTTATCCATAATGAAGGACTCTTTAAAACACATAAGAGCTCTAGAACTTCAATGGATAGACCCACGAATTGCTAGAAAAGTCATCAATGAAATTCAAAAAGTATAGATAATTGCCAAATGAAGGTGCTTGCACCAAACCATAGACATCATTGTGAACAAACTTCAATTTACATGCAACTCTAATTGAACCATCTTTGGGTAGAGAAGAACATTCCATTTTACCAAAAATACAATCTTTGTAGACATCGTTAGAAGGGGCCTCAAGTTTGGGCAAGGAGGATATAAGTTTAGATTTTTGAGGTGCATCAAACTAGCAAAATTTAGATGACTAAAGCATGCATGCCAAAGTTTTGCATCTAAAATAGCCCGAGAATCATGAACTGCACATGTTGAATCATTCTTAGATTTCACATAATCTATGAGCTTATTTAGTTGATGACATAAAGTTCTAGAAGCAATGATATTATCACTAGTTGAAAGATCATGATTAGTACACATGTGATCCACAAATTTAAGAACTACACCGATTTGGCTAGCGCTAAAATTGATAAAAGAATTTTCTTGATCTCTTAGATATATAAGGCATCTAAAAGTGTGAAATTACTAACATTCGCAGAATTAAGAATGACCTTTCCAACTCCCATGATAGGATAAGAGAAGTTGTTAGCACATATGTTAGTATTTCCTTTAGGAACAGAGTCAAGTGAAGTGAAGAAACTATGTTACGAAGTAATTTGTTTGGTTGCACCACTATCAAAATATCATACATTGAATGTTACTACACATATACACTACTCATAAGAAGACACATCATACTTAAAATAGTAAATGCCTATCTTCATTCTAACTAATGTTAATAGACTCTGTTTTAGGTGTAGAGGCATCTGCAACAAACATTTAAACCTCTTGCTTCTTTTCCTCTTTTGATGTTAGTTTAGGAACACTCTTAATGAAATCATCATTTTCCTTAGAATATTTGCAAACTTTATTTTTCTTCCTTCTTTGACTTTGCAACATTATCAGTTTTTTACTTACTAGAAGATGAGCTCCATTTACATTTGCCCTTCTTGCTAGCTAAGAGAGCTTGATCTACAACACACATAATTGATGTGTTTATATCTAGATTGATCATCTTGAAACAAATAAAAAAAAGAGTAAATCCTCAAAGTTTAAGCCACTTGGGTTGCCTTTCATCATCAACAAGAATCTAGAAGACCATATGAACAACTTGCACATGTGAGCTATCTAGCAGGATCTCATCTAGAAAAATCTATTACTCTTTCAAAGTGTTAATCTTTTTCATAAAATTTTCCACTGAATCTCCTTCATTCATATGCTCTCTTCAATTGGTTTCAAAGGTAAGCAACACAAGCCTCGCTTCTTGCCTAGTGTGGTATAGTAAGAATCTCGCAAGCATCTCTTATTATTTTGCATGAGTTTAGGCGAGGGAAAATGACATGTTTGATATAAAAATATATCAATGCATGTGCCTCTACATTTCTACCATCCCAAAAAAGTAGCTCTATTCCAATATGCCTACTTGTTATTAGGCTTAGAAAGAGCCCAGTTCCAATCTTGACCCATCAAAATGTGGAATCCCGAGGTCTTTTAGAGATTGGAGAATGAAGTCCCACTCGATTCTATCATAAGCCTTGTAGAAGTCAATCTTAAGGAAGAGAACATCTTGAGTAGACTCTTCAATGAAAACCAAACCTTCCCAAACATTAATGATAGCCTCAAGGATGGACCTCCCTTTGATGAACCCTTTTTAATCCTCAGTAATCGAGTTTTGTAAGTGATAGGCAATTTGATTAGCAATAGATTTAGTAAAGATCTTGTAACTTGTTTGTAACATTGTGATTGGACTCCAATTTTCAATCATGTTTTTGCTGCCTTTTTGTGAATAAGATTCATAGCACCTTCACTAAGACATTCGGGAAGTGCACCAAAAGAAACGGCCTCTTGCCACACAAGACATAATGTAGTGGTCACCACGTGCTTGAAGGTTTTGGAAAACACATTGGTGAGGCAATCTATCCCCGAGCTATTTCCATTAGGAAGTGAATCAATAACTTCAGGAATCCCATTATCCAAAATGGGAGCATCAACAAGAGGCTTCATATTTTGTGGAATTCTTTTGGTTCTGACTCTAGAGATGGCCACCATGCAATCACACATATGAGGAGAAAGAGGTGTGGAAACCCCCAAAAGCTAGGTAAAGTGATTGACAATCAATGTACTTTTTTCTTCATCATCTTGCACTCAACCCCATTGATGTCCATCATGAGAGAGATCGCTTCCTTGGATTGCTTCTTCTTGAGGAGGGCACACATCTCTTTAGTAGGTTTGCCATTGCCTTTTCTACTCGCCAATCTTTAAACTATACCTATAGATTCTTTCTTTGAATTTATTCTTTGTATCTCAGCATGCTTCTTATCTTTTAGAGCCCTTTCTAGTATTGAGAGTGGACTATGTTTACTTCTTCCTCACTATGTGTAAGCCTTCGATAAAGATTTTCCCTTCTAACCCTACGAATATTTTGAAGATTCTTCTTAGTCCTTACCAAGATGTGCTTGACTTGGTCCCAGATGTCTTTCTCATGACCATCAATCACCTGCCCTCTATTCCCCTATCTGTCAAAAAGAGCCTCCATCATATTAAAGTTGCCACAAAAACGAGGTTGAGGGATAGAGATTCCAAAGATTATCAAGCAACATTTCTTTTTAAATCGGTATCGGTAGAATACATGGAGAAAATATTGAACCACAGAGGAGCCCCAAAGGAAGCACCAATCCACTCATGGTTCATATGTGCTTGGGTGTCAACAAGTGTAGCGAACCAGCTACTATTAATGCCCATAGGTAAGCTGCTATTTCCCCTTGGTTGCACTGTGACATAGAAGTTTACCCTGAAGGGGGCATTTCCATGGTATCTCAACAGGTTGCTTTCCTTTGTGAGAAGTCTTCTTCATAAGCGAGTTCGGTATTCGTTTGAGAAATGTGTCTCCAATGATCGAGCTTTCACTATCCTAGTTATATTCATTGTTGATGGCAAATCCATCCTCTTTGTTAGTGGTGTATCCCTTTTTTTCTCTTCCTTGCAAGTGGAATCCTCTCGAGTTTTCCCATCATTACGATCATCGAAGTATAATCTTTTATTCAATGGCCCTTAAAAAATCATTTGGAAATTTCTTATATATAATCTCCTACTGCAAGTTTTTCTCTTCTCCAATATCGATGAAAATTTTGAAAGGGAGATCTTTGTTTAAATCTTCTTCGACACAATTCTATGGTGCCATCTTGCATTGAACGAGTATATGTATGTATATATATAGAGAGATGTATAAAAAATGGTAGGCAAATTACCATTCTCGACTTGTCATTCGAGAGGAAGTTTTAAAAGAATACCCTATTTTACAATCAAAATGGCCCGTCCATTTTAGACACTGAATGCATTTAAGTTGATCCTTGTATTATAAACGACATTTGAAACTTTAGCCGCTTTTCTGTGTAGCCAATGGAAGATATACTTCAAATATGAAAACCAAGATATCCCTTGATGAAATGAACGGTGGAAAGCGCTAGAAAGCTACCATCGCCTTCGACTCTTAGCACACAGCATGCCGCTAGCACCTCCTTTGCTGTACACAGTCCTTTCTCCGCCAAACATTTTATCTGAATTGTACAACGCATTTCTGCGTCAAAAAAAAAGTAGGCCATATAGAATAAATATTTCCTTTTACGCTGCTCTTTCTTTTCTTTCATTGCTCATTGTCGATTTGAGTATTCTGTAGTTCCAGTTTTGCCTATGTCAATGTAATCTCTGTGTAGAGAAAGAAGATTTTGCGCTCTTTTCCGCTGATAATCAATTTGAGTATTCTGTGGTTCCGGTTTTGCATATGTAATCTGCTCTTTCTTTTTTCCGCTGATAGTCAATTTGAGTATTCTGTAGTTCCGGTTTTGGTTATGTGAATGTAATCTGTGTGTAGAGAGAGCAGCTTTGAGGTCTTTTCCAGTTCGGCCAGCTATGTGAGCTCCATAACCGCATTACAAGACTGACAGACAGTAACAACGCATCCGCAATGTAGTAAAAGCTTATGACATGCATTAAGTGCGCAACAAGTTTTCATGATTGTCATAAAGGGCATTGAAGACCATGAGATGACATTCTCGTTGAAAACATCTTTGTACGAATCTCAGTAAAAACGCTACTCAGGTGATGCGGCATGCCTACTCGTGGAAGTTTTTTTTTTTTTTTTAATGGAGGTTCACCCGAGGCCTACTCCTATAAGCTTTAACTTTGAAATTGCAATTGTACAAAGAAGGGCATAGTATCCATGAGACCCTTTTATCTCACAAGAAGAGGGGTTTACATAGCTGAGTTAGACTCTGATCACAACCATCGCGAGGCAGGACAAACAGTGGCACATCAGCCACAAAATACAAGTTTCCATGATAACATGTCCCTTACATATTGTCAGTGGGGGTTGAACCCTCGCCCCCGTTCCAAGTGACAGAAGGCCCAACCACCCAACCAAGCAGCTTGAGACATACTCATGGAAGTTGGAAGTTGGAACTCACATGACTCATAACTGGCGTGTTGTTCATTTTACACAGCCAAAGGTTATAAAACAGAGAATACGTTGGAGAACATAAAATTGGGAGAATCAGCTCACCGAAATTTGGAGGTGGGCGGCCGCACCATCGTCAGCCAACAAGTCCTTATCACGCTTGCACCCTTCGCGACAATGACTTACGGAATCCCCATTGTTCAAATTTATTAATGCTAATACTTTCTTCGCACTTGATAAACAACATTGCAAGATGTGCAAAAGATGGATAGATCGACAGAGTATTAAAAAAGAAATAATATGGAAGAGAGAAAGAAAGAGAGAGAATAAAGTACAAAACCATATATATATATATATATATAATATATATATATATATATATATATAAATATATATATATATATATATATATATATATATATATATATATATATATATATATATATATATTGTTAAGCTATATTATTTATTATTTGACAATTCGATTATTTGTGAATAATTATGAAATTTTACATTGAACCATTACAACATATCAGGGGTATATAGAGATTTTTACCGAAGCAAATGCACGGGCATCATTTTCCTCTGACGCCGGTGTAAGTTTTGGCATATGCGTCGGTATCAAACCATCGGTATAATTGCTGGTATATGCATCGGTATAACCATTGGTATGAGCATCGGTAATCCCCTAGGCATAAGTGCTAGCATGAGCATTGGTATGTGGCTAGGCATACCAACGCACATATCGGTGACCATATCTGCAAAAAAAAATTTGGATAAAGTGTGTTGTCTCTTATTGCAGCAAAATTACCATGTTGTTGTGTAGCAAAAATCGAATACATATGATATGTACTCTAGTGGCAACCAAAACATGATTTGATAAAGCAAAACACTATCCAACACAAAAGAGATGAGAAGAATGAACCATAAACCATGTACAAAAGAGATATATACTCCATAAATGAATCATGTACAAAAGTATGGCAAACCACTTCCATATATGAGCCAAATACAAAATGTGGCAAAGCACTATCATATAGGAACCAAATACAAAATTCTAATGCACCACTACCATATATGAGTCAAATACAAAATTGTGGCACACCACTGCTATACACATGCCCTAAGGGATCAAAACATCTATATTTGTAGTCTTATAACAAAGAACATTCATGAAATGAGACAAGTTGATATGATATCTACAAACAATAACTATAAACACCAAACAAAGTTTATAAGCTCATCTCATCTATGAAACGATCGCATCGCATCCTTCCAAGTCCTCCAATAGTGCAACCAATCCATGACGATATCCATAAGCCTCCTCGATTCATGTCGGAGGATGATCCACTGCCAACTTCTATAACAAATATGCAAAACATTAGATGAACATACATGACGTGCTTAACACAAAAAAAATCCAATAATCAAAATGATACTTACAACCTCGTGACACATAGTGTCATATCTGCCACTACCCAAATATGATGGTCCGACCATATCTAGATGGGTGGCTGCCACATCTCGTTGCTGGAGATATCCGTCAGGAGTCTACTACTGCTCATCACGAATTATATCCCACTCCTCAGCATCTAACCATATAGGCTTTGGTAAGCCTGCTTTGAAAGCATCACGAGCCTCGGATCATCGATGGGACATAACCTCACGTGTCGTGTGCTAAATTAATCCACTCTGAGCTGACAATAGGATGCTCATGTGCTGGGTGATACTCCTGATAGATCGTCTATGTGATATAATTTTACAATATTTATCCTGTTCACTCCATTCAACATGACAAAGTGTCCAAATTGTATGGAGCAAAGCCATTGTATGCACTGACGCATGGCCTTTTTAGCCACATCCATCAAAGGAGCTCCATCACATATACTATACACCTTGGAGACGTCATGATCATGAAAACCCCAAGGTGTATGTGGTCTACCACGTGGCGTACCTACATCTGACGTACTCGCATATACTATACACCTTGGAGACGTCATGATCATGAAAACCCCAAGGTGTATGTGGTCTACCACGTGGCGTACCTGCATCTGACGTACTCGCCCTAGGAGTAGAAGTGGGAGACACAACGTTCGTCGCACTACCTCCACAACATCTGCCTCATCTAGAGCCACCTATAGATCCACTCCTAAAACCTCCTCCTCCAAAGTGTGACCTTGACCGATGAGACGGATCAACACCTGTATCGCTCTGAGGTATCAAATACATACGTCGACTACTAGAGCCACTAGGGGATGGTTGAGAAGGTGGTCATGGTGGAGTCATAAAGCCGGGAGATGTACCTCCCATGAGAGTAGCCCCTTCTGTAGAAGTGATGCCAACAAGAGTGACACTGATGGGAGTGACATCAATGGGAGTGAGGCCGATAGGAGTGAGGCCGGCAGGAGAGAGGCCGAGGGGAGTGCTACCGCAAGTGATCCAATACTGTGACGCGACAACCATATACGTGGGAAGTACCTGAGATATAAACTCCAAGAACTGCTCCTCAATCATGGAATGCAGAGTGGTCAGAGGACTATCTCCCATCATCCTCTGCAACAAAAAAACTCAAATAATTAGCATATGATAATAATGGTAATATAGAGAAATAGTAGTGTACAAAACAACATAGAAAAAAATAAACATAAATTAGTACGTACAAGTCTTTGCTTCAAAAATCCTCTATTCTAGCATCCTCTTGGAGATCGAATGCACAGAAGATATCTATCTCTGTTGATATATTTAGGTAGTGATGTGTGTGAACACTCTAGGAACGCGAGGGCACTTTTTCCCCTCTTTAGGAGGTTTTTTTACCCCGGCTTGTATATACGCCTATTGCCCTAATGGGCTACTTATCTTTGTACATTCTCTAGTAATACATTCAGTATTGTGTGTTGTGCCTCAAGCTTCTTCTTCTTCCTTGTGCTGTTCGTGTTCTTCCGCAGATGTCTAACTCCAATAATTGGTATCAGAGCAGGTCGTCGCTTCATCTAGAGCACCGTCGACACTCCTCCGGTTTTTGAGATCAAAACAACTTCGCTCTGTGGAAACACGATGAGCATACTCAACGTGTTTCATCTCGAAAACACGTTGAGCATACTCACCATGTTTCCAAGATCAAAACAACTTTGCTTTGTGGTGCCGAAATCGCGATCTGAGCTCGTTTCGGCCTCCGAACACACTATCGCAGCGTTTGTGCATGCTATTTCGTCTTTTTATGCCAAAGGTATATACCAGTTTCTATTCGCCAGTATAAGCGTCTCGAAGCCTGCTACAGGGCTAGCAGAATTCGTCTGGGCAGTTTTGTTCAACTTTTTGAGATACAGTCAATTTTCTACATCAAGGTATTTTAGTCACCGGCCATGGTTGAAAGCAGTGATGTATTCCGTATGTTGGCTGTTGAGGATAAGTTGGATGGTACCAACTACCCGTTATGGGCTTATATGATGCAACATGTGTTGGTTGCAAAAGGACTGTGGAACATTGTGCAAGGTGTCGAAAAATATCCTATCACACCTGCAACTGTTACAACTACAGGTATTGAAGCTGATGCAAAAGGTGTCGAAGATGATGATATTCTACATATTCCTGTTCGTGTTGCGGTTTCTGCTGCACCTACTGTAGAGCAGATTCGTTGGGATGGTAGAGATGCCCAGGCATATGCATTGATAGCTTTGTCTGTCAAACGTGCCATTATTCCTCACATTCGCTCTTGTAGAACAGCTAAGGATGTTTGGGATACACTTACAACAGTGTACCAAGCTAGGAATGAGGCTCGTGTTGCTTACCTCTGAAAACAGTTGGAAAGTGAGCACATGAATGAAGGTGATTCTATGGACAGTTTCCTAACGAAGATCAAAGACTTGAAGGAACAGTTGATTTCTGCTGATGAGGTTATACCAGACAGCTCACTTGTGCGGACCGTTTTAAATGGTCTTCCTGATTCATATCAGAGTTTTGCTTCTACTCTTCAGTTGATGGTGAAAGGTAATCCGAATGCCTTATCATTTAAGGAGTTAGTCTTTGTTCTGTTGCAAGAAGATCAGTCTCGGCAGAACAGATCCATTATGCGAGTTGCAGATCAAGCTTTCCTGGCTAGTCAGAAGGGCAAAGGAAAATGGAGCTCTTCAACTAGTAAGCAGAAATCTGCTAATTTTGCATATTCGAAGAAGGAAGATAAAGACGAGAAGAAATCAGAAAAGCAGAAATTGTTTTGCAAGTACTGTAAAGGGAATGATCATATCATAAAGAACTGTCCAAAACTGGATGCTAAAGAGGCAAAGAAGAAAGAGGCTGGAATGGTTGTTGTAGAGGCCTCTACACCAAAAATAGAGTCTGCTAATCTTGTGCAGTAAGAAGAATGGGTGTTTACTACTGTCTGCAGTTTTGACCCATCTTCTCATGAGCAGTGCATGTCTGCAGTAGACTCAGATGTCTGGTATTTTAAGAGTGGGGCAACCAAACATATTACCTCACAGCGCAGTTTCTTCTCTTCACTCAAGCCTGCCCCTATAGGGAATACTGTTACATGTGCCAACAACTCCTCTTATCCTCTTATGGGAGTTGGTAAGATCATTTTGACTACTGCTCATGGTAGTTCTTTCACTTTGTAAAATGCTTTATTTGTGCCAAGGATCAAGAAGAACTTGTTATGAGTTTCTGCATTAGCCAAGATTGGCTTGGTTGTGAAATTTGTTGATGACAGGTGTACAGTTCATGATTTGTCAAATGGCGATGTGATTATTGCTTCTGGCATTTTATGTCGTGGGCTGTATAAGCTCATAGACTATGAAAGATCATTAAATGATTTGGTATGTGAAGTAAATGATTCTCAGGCTATGTCAAATGCAAAGGTTTGGCATGCACACTTTGGTCATCTGAATTTTGCTAGTTTGCTACACCTGCAGAAATCTGAAATGGTGTTCTCCTTGCCCAAACTTGAGGCACCTGGAAAAAATGTCTGTGAAGGCTGTATTTTGGGCAAAATGCAGTGTTCGTCCTTTGCAAAAGATGGTTCAGTTCGGGCTACTCAGAAATTGTAGCTTGTACATAGTGATGTCTGTGGTCCTATGCAAACACCTTCTTTTGGGAATTATCTTTACTTCGTGACTTTCATCGATGATTTTTCCAAGCATGCATGGGTATATCCATTGAAGGCAAAGTCGGAAGTGTTCATGTGCTTCAAACAGCTTTTGGTTTTGGCTGAAAATCTGTCAGCATGTAAAATGGGCACCCTCCATTCTGATCGAGGGGGGGAATATATGTCTTATGATTTTAATGCATTTCTGGCTGAACGTGGGATAAAACACCAGTGTAGAGTGCCGTATACACCTCAACAGAATGGAGTTGCTGAACAAAAGAACAAGTCACTCATGGAGATGGCGAGGTGTATGGTCAAGAGTCAGGCTTTACCACATAGTTTTTGGCTTAAGGCTGTCATGTGTGCAGCATATGTACTGAACAGGTGTCCCACTAAAGCACTGCAGTCTATCACTTCATATGAGGCTTGGCATGACCGCAAGCCATCTGTTGCTCATCTGCGTGTTTTTGGTTGTTTGGCATATGCATTAGTGCCTGAACAACATCACAGAAAATTCAATGATAAATCAGTAAAATGTATTTTGGTTGGGTACAGTTCTGAAAGTAAAGGCTATCGTTTGTATCATCCACAGACTAAACGCATTCTGGTTATCCGTGATGTTGTTTTTGTGGAGGATGCTATTCAACCATTGCTTTCATGTACTAAGGAGACATCTGTTAGCTCCAAAGACATGTATGATACTTTGATGCCTCTTTTTACAGGTGGATAGTCTAGTGCTGGTCCTAATGAGGCAAATTCTCAGCCTTTGCAGGTTTCATGTGATGATGCAGATCATTCCATTTCTGATGCAAATTTACATGATGCGCTTATTGATGAGAGAGTTGATATTGAGCAGGCAATAACTATGCCAAAATGGCTGGTGTAGACCTTGCGTGATAGCAAATTAGATGCACCTTTGTCATATCGTACTCGATCAGGCTCTCATAGTGCCTCTTTTGCATGGCTCTCATAGTGCCTCTTTTGCATGAGATTGCTATGTTATGGCTGCATCTAGTCTATGTGATGAGACTGAGCTTGTTTCGTTTGATGAAGCACAAAATTCAGAAAATTGGATGGTTGCTATGCAATCTGAATATGATGCAATGGTACTTGGTCTTTATGTGACTCTTTTGCACCTACATCTGTATGACTACTGTTCGGAGCATCTGTGCACTTGCAGCCCATCATGGTTGGAATGTACATCAGTTGGACATTAAAATAGCATTTCTGAATGGTGACTTGCATGAAGAAGTGTATGTTTTTCAGCCCCGTGGCTTTTTGTAGAAAGGGCATGAAAACTAGGTTTGCACGTTAAAGAAGGCATTATATGGTCTAAAGCAAGCACCACGTGCTTGGTATGAGAAGATACATGCCTATCTGATTGCACATGGTTTTGAGAATAGTCCAACTGAAAGCACCTTATATGTTAAGCATGCTAATGATGTGCTTCTGATCATTGTTGTCTATGTTGACGACATGTTGCTCACTGGTCCTATTGAGAAGCATATTGCTGATTTTAAGGCTGATTTGCATGCCTCATTTGAGATGTCTGATTTGGGGCATTTGCATCATTATTTGGGCATTCAGTTTATGCACGTTGATGGTGGAATGGCTTTGTGTCAAACGAAATATATTGACACATTATTGCAGCGTTTTGGCCTTGAAGACTGTAAGCCTATTGCCACTCCTATGGAGACAGGTCTACGATTGAGTCTTCATGATGCTGGAGATGCATTTGATGTTGTTCTCTATCAACAGGCTGTTGGATGCTTGATTTACTTATGCATTACTCGGCCAGATATTCAGTTTGCTGTCTCACAGATGAGCAGGTTTATGCATTTCCCAGGAGTCAAGCATTGGCAGGCGGTTAAGTGTATCTTTCGCTACTTGAGTGGTGCTCGTCTACTTGGGTTGTTTTATCCCAAGGGGGAATCACTACCGCCAGATTTGCATGCTTTTTATGACTCTGACTGGGCTGGTTGCTATGACACTCGTGTGTCCACTAGTGGCTTTTGCTTCATGCTTGGTAGCTCATGTATATCTTGGTTGAGCAAGAAGCAGCCTATTGTGGCCACTTCTAGTTGTGAGACTGAGTATAGGGCGGCTTTCACAGTGACTGTTGAGTGTGTGTGGCTCAGACGCCTTATGGCTGATTTGGGTGTTGGTAAGTCTTCTGCCACCACCATCTTCACGGCAGTCAAAGCGCATTGGCAGTTGCGAGAAACCCTGTGTTCCATGCTCGCACTAAGCACATTGAGGTGCATTTTCATTATGTCAGGGAGAGGTTCTCTACTGGGGAGATCAGCTTGGCATATGTGCCCACGCAGGAGAACATTGTAGACCTTTTCACGAAGCCTCTGCCTAGGGAGAAGTTTGAAGCTTTTCGCAAAGCTTTGGGCTTACTTCCTTTTGTGGAATGATTTCCACATAGCTTGGCACTTCCTTATACATGAGTGCCAGCTACTTGTTCACCGCATCACTCCCAGGGGGGATTTGTTGATATATTTAGGTAGTGATGTGTGTGAACACTCTAGGACCGTCAAGGCACTTTTTTCCCTCTTTAGGAGTTTTTTTTTCCCCGGCTTGTATATACGCCTATTGCCCTAATGGGCTACTTATCTTTGTACATTCTCTAGTAATACATTCAGTATTGTGTTGTGTGCTCCAAGCTTCTTCTTCTTCTTCCTTGTGTTGTTCGCGTGCTTCCGCAGACATCTAACTCCAACAATCTCTACATTGGTGACTTCTAGATCTCTTTGTATGCTAGTTCCTTCTTGATCATCATTTTTGTACAACATATTGTGTGTTCCTTCATCGTGTATCTGATCATTTTCTTCAAAGACTTCATCTCAGACAATGATCTCTTCCTCCTCAACTATGAAATGGATCTCAGAGTCCATTAGAGATGGAATTTCTTCTACATCTATGTTCTCACAAATGTTTCTACTACGTGGGGAGACTGTAGAGCAAGTAGTCACTCTGGTTCTTTCAAATATGGCATAAAGAAAACTTGCTCATAGTGTTCGGGAAGTACAAGTGTATCTCTTTCATCCGTCCATAGCTTTGTGGAGTCTACTTGAAGCAAACCACTATTATCTAGCCTCACTGTTGTGTTTCTTCTAGAGGTGACTACTTTGAACCATTTCATATAAAAAAGAAAGTAATCAAACTTTTTGAAAGATAGCTTCAAGATATCTTGGATCTCTCCACAATAACCGAACTGGCCTTCATGAGCATTCGCATCTCTTGCATTAGCTCTAATTTTTTGGAAAAAGTTCAACATCACCCCACTATCAAAAGTAGACCTATTTTCATCGATTCATGCGATCCGAAAGTGTCGTCCATGATAGCATAGTGCACGGTATTTAGAATACTCCCAATCACACCCCTTTGCGAGTTCCTCCTCTTCTTCACAGATACCTTCACCCACTAACTTTGCTTATGAAACCATTGTATCTAGCCATCTCCTCATTGGAAAGGGTGGAAGAGGTCGAAGACTCTCTGGAAGAGGTAAAAATCAAGTGGAACGATTCTTTTGAAACTGAGCTCTTTCCTTTGCATTTGTCTCCTTGGCAAGCTCATACCTCTCTAACCATTTTAGCATAGGCTCACAGTTAATGATGCAAAACTTCATTGCCTTTTCTCTAAAATCTCCATCCATTTCTTTTTGCATCCCTTTACCTTGAGTTTCATCACCTACGAGACCAGCATGTTCATCATCACTCCATAAGCGATGTATTTCTGGGTCTGACATGCATAGAAACTTTGTTATGAATACAAGAGACTCTTGTACAAGCCATCCCTTTGCCATGCTACCCTCTGGATGTGCTCTCTATCCAAACAATCCTTTTAATGTCTTCATGAAGCACTCTAAGAAGAACATCCATCAACCATGGACAGTTCTTGCTATTGAAACTTCATCAACCACATGAACTAGTAAATGAAGTTGAATCGTGAGAATACTTGTGGGAAGTATTTCTCTGCCATACAGACAACGTCTATAGCATTGAGTTTCACACTCTCTATGCTATCTCTCTTTATCTCTTCAAAAGAGGTCCACTATACCAAGGAACTCATTTTGTAAATGGCTATTTGCACATCCTCCAAAAGGAAATCTTTTAAAGCTACAAGGAGCACAAACTGTAAAGACTTGTGCCAATCATGAGACTTGAGCCCTTCGAGATCATCACTTCATGTGAAGGCAGTCTTTAAATAACTCATATGCCCAGTAGGTGTCCAAAACTCTAAAATCACCTTCTTCAATTGTTGCTCTTCCATCTTGCAAAGCACACAAGGAGCTCTTGGTAGCGACATTGTTCTGTTGGGCTTAGTAATGGCCGCAACTCTTGCATACGACCTCGCTCTTCCAAGTCCTCCCTTTGTGCTTTGCTTTCTTTCTTTCCGATCAAAGTCTTCTAGAGAATCTCTCCCATATTCTTGAAAATATGCATTGTATCTACCAAATGATTGATCAATAACTCACTCCAATAAGGGAGTTCATGAGAGATCGACAACCGTTTCATGCCAATGATCGGTATTTTTTAATCCCACAGCTGCTTCCAATCATTTGCTTTCATTTGGCATTGTGCTTGTCAATCAATTTTCCCTTCATGTATATCCATCAGGCAAATATCTATGATGTCCTTCATAGACAGTTTTCCCAAGTGCTTTGGAGTAGTGTGCTTTGAGTTGTGGTCTACATAGGGGACAAGCATGGTAACCCAAAATCGATAAACCTGAACATTCACCATAACTGGGTCAATCATGCATCATCCACATAAATATGCCTTGCACTGGCACGACTCGTCTTCTTATAGGTTGAGACATGTCGTTTGTAGTAATCCCATCCCATAAAGTAAGCAGCTCTTCCACAAGTGGTGCAAGGTATAAATCCATGTTTTTTTATCTTATACTTACCTTGCAGAATAAGAGCTAATAATAAATTACCCTTTTTTGTGGCCAACCATGATGGGATATTATGCTTGATCAAATATATAGGCCATGTGCTCCATGAAGAGCTACGTAAATCAAATGGATTTACTCCATCCATAGCTAGGCCTAGATGATAGTTTCGAGGCTTACTAAAAACTCTCGCCACCTATTATCTATGTGTTTCCAAGCATCAAATTTAGCAACCACTCACATTACACCATCTGTAGACCTATTATTTACATGCCATGACATTAACTCAGCTATGGATTCGCATTTGAACATTCTCTTAATTCTAGGAATGATAGAAAAGTGGTGAAGAACCTTTGTGGGGACTGCTTCGCCCATAAGGTCTTCTCTAATCCCATTTGCTCCACACTTTGGACATATGTGGAGATGCTCATACTCGTTCCGAAAGAGAATTCAATCATTCAAACACTAATCCTAAAGACCTAGACCTAAAACATGTATATGTGTGTATGCATATGTATATATATATGATTATGTATATGTTAATATTAAACCTAAACTTTTATTTCTTATATATTTAGTTGTATATATTTAATTTAATAAAAAACTATAAAACCCTTTTTCTATATAGTTAACTATAAATACTTAATTTATACTTAAAACACTAGTTCTTTTCTTTTTTTCTTATTCTTTTATCTTATATATATTTAATTTAATTAAAGAACCCTAAAACTCTATTTTTTTATATATTTGATTATATATATGTAAAAAACCTAAAAATCCTAAAGACCTATTTTATATATATTTAATTATATATATTTATTCTTATTGTATATATGAAAAAACCTAAAAGCATAATCCTAAAGACCTATACCTAAAATATGTATATATGTGTATGTATGTGTATATACATGTGTATGTGTATATGTATTATGTGTGTATATGTTTATATGTGTGTATGCATATGTAAAAAGGCTAAAAATCCTAATCCTATTTTTTATATATATATTTGATTAAATATTGTACTTTTTTTCCTAATTTGGTATAAATATATGATTATATATGTTAATATTAAACCTAAGTCTCTTTTTTTTATATATTTTATTATATATATTTAATTTAATAAAAAACCCTAGAATCCTATTTTTATATTTTTTTATTGTATATATTAATTTATATATTTAAAACACTAGCTCTTTTCATATTTATTTATATGCACTAAAATCATAATTCTTTTTGTAACTTTTTTCTTATATATATTTAATTTAATTAAAAAACCCTAAAACTCTATTTTTTATATATTTGATTATATATATGTAAAACCTAAAAGCCTAATCCTAAGTACCTATACCTAAAATATTTATATGTGTGTATGAACGTGTATATACATGTGTATGTGTATATGTATTATATGTGTATACATATGTATGCATGTGTAAAAACCCTAAAACCCTAATCCTAATGACCTAGACCTAAAGCATGTATATGTTTGTATGTGTATATGTATTATGTGTGTTTATGTGTATATATATGTATGCATGTGTAAACAACTTAAAACCCTAATCTTGTGTATATGTGTATATGTGTGTATGCATGTGTAAAAACCCTAAAGCCCTAATCCTAACAACCTAGACCTAAAACATGTGTATGTGTGTATGCATGTGTATATATATGTGTATTTTTATATGTATAAAAATGAATTGTGATTATTTGAATCAATATTGATTCGTACTTCACAATAGTATGTGTATGTCTATGTGTTTGTATGATTGTGAGTGACAATCTATTGTGATTGTGTATGTGCATGTGTATGTGTCTTTATGATTGTGAATGAAAATCTAATGTATGTGTTGGAAAATCTTTTAGCTTCTTTTTTATAATTGAAAGGTTGAGAAGGTGTAAATAAGTGAACTAGAGGTTTTTGGGTCTCTAGATGGCTTTCTCTTGTAGAATTATTAACACCTTCTCACATCACTTGAATTGTAAAGGGATCTAACAAAGTTTCATCCAATAGTATGTGTATGTGCATATGAATGTATAATTGTGAGTGAAAATCTATTGTGATTGTCTAACTCGACATTGATTCTTACTTCACAATAGTATGTGTAAGTGTATGTGTGTATGCTGAAGAATTGAAAATCTATTTTGATTGTCTGACTCAACATTGATTTTTACTTCACAATAGTATGTGTAAGTGTATGTGTGTATGATCGAGAATTTAAAATCTACTGAGATTTTTTGACTCAACATTCATTCTTTCTTCATAATAGTATGTGTAAGTGTATGTGTATGTATGATTGAGAATTAAAATCTATTGTGATTGTCTGCTTGAACATTCATTCATAATTCACAATAGTATGTGTAAGTGTGTGTGTATGATTGAGGATTAAAATTTCTTGTAATTGCCTGACTCAACATTGATTCTTACTTCACAATATGTGTAAGTGTATGTGTGTGTATGATTGAGAATTAAAATCTAACGTGATTGTGTGACTCAACATTGATTCTTACTTCACAATAGTATGTGTAAGTGTAAAAGCACATATGATTATGAGTTAAAATCTATTTGCTTATATGATGACCAAGAAATATAAATAGATAGGTAGATAAATAGATAGATTAATAGATTTAAATAATTTAAGAGAGATTCAGAGTAGCTTGTATATATTTTAAGATATATATGTAGTGGAATGTATATCTTATTTGATATTTATTTATCTTGCCTTTTTGTAGATATATGTTCTTCATAAAGTAAGCATTATGAGAAAGGGAAAAGAATGTTCATACGTGATTATTCATCAAGAGATAAAAAAATCTCCACAATAAAACACAAATGTTGTGGTCGACATCGTTATGTAGGTAATGTAACTCGGATAAAAGAGCATCTTTTTTGTATAGGTAATAATGTGGCACGATGCTCTAATCCTGATAGTGATATATGGGTGCACTTTGCAAGTTATGCAAACAAATATAAATCTCAAGGTATCACATCAAAAAGATTTAAATGAATGAGTAGTAAATAATACTTGCAAAGTACTCTAGGTGTAGAGCAAGAATGATTTAGATGTATCAATGACAAACAGAGGATCCTAGTGATATTTCTACTCAAGTATCACATAATATTTTTGAGAGTAATCAAGATACATGTACTCTATTTTCTCCAACTACGTCAAGAAAGAGTGGACCCAATGAATGTAGTAAAAATGGTGGATCTAATAATGTGTCACCATAATTTGTTCCTACTAAATGAAAAAACGCAATACGTATAGCCTTTGAAAAACAAGATTAGTTGAGCTTCATCTTAAATGGACTCAAATAATTTTACCATGTGGGATTCCTTTCAATGTTATTTGTAATGTTATTTTCAAATATGCTTTGATGTCAACTGCACGGAAAGGATTCACCATGCTAGATTACAATAAAATGCAAACATTGTATGTAGATAAAGTGATGAAAAGTAATGAAGCTATTTCAAAATGAACAGTTCTTGATTATATACCCATGTATGGATGCACAATAGTCCTAGTGGATGGACAAGTTGTCAAAAGAAGCCATTCAGTAGTATCATGGTTATATGTCCAAAGGGAAGTATGTTTTTGGAAGCAGTTGATACTTATCTTAAAGAGAAAAGTTTTGTTTTTCTTGTAAAGATATATGAAAATGCTATACCTCACATGGGTGGTCTAAAGAATGTGAGTGAAATGGTGACTAATAATGCATCTACTTTTCAAAGTGTTTTATGTAAGGAATTGAACTCACAACCTCTTGGTTATGAATGTTATGGGCTAACCACTTGCCCAAAAAGCCATGGTTGAGGATTACTTCCTAATCCTCCCTCTTAGGGTGTAGTTCAACCATCTCCTATCTTTCACGGGTGTGGTTAAACCATCTCCTACCTATCACTATATTACATTCTTCCCCCCTTAGTTGATCATTGTCCTCAATGATCTACTCATGTATCCCTCTAGCCTTGGTGATTAGTTCGTGAACTCCCTTGGTACCCTTGAATTCATGTCCTCAACCTTCCATAGTTTCTTGAACCTTGTTCGCAATCGTATGAAGACATTATTTGGGTTTCATGTGAAGCTCATATACTAAATCTATTATTGAAAGATATAGATAGATTATCTTTCATTAAAAAAAGTTTATTAGATGCAAAGTATGTGGTCAGATTTATCCAAAAGCATCAATTTTCATACTCGCTCTTTTGTTCAAAATCTTCCAATAAAGAACTTCATATCTTTTGTGCTGCACGATTTGCAATAACTTATATTGTGCTAAGTGGAATTCAAGCCATTACTTGTGGAAATGATTGCAGATCAAAGATGGGAGGCATGGCTAGAGAGGTACACTTCCTACTGAGTTGCGGCTTTAAAGTGTATGTCTCTAATACAGTCACAAACATTTTGGCATAATCTTGAAAATTTTATGGGTATCATTAAACCTTTTGTGGAAATTTTATGAATTGTTGATAACAATAATTTTGTAATAGGAAAAGTTTATTCGATTGCACCAGAAGCTATTCAAAACGTAAAACACTTTAATAATTTTTCATTACAAGAAAAAACATAGATTGTATTGTTAGCAGAGAAAAGATGGATGCAAATGCATACTCATTTACATGGACCAACATTCGTCTTGGATCCAACATTTCAACTAATTGATCAAGCATCAAACAAAGAAGTCATGGAAATTTTCAAAACCACATGTCAATTATTACTTCTCGGCACAGATGTTCGAGATGCATTCCCCCAAAGAATAGCTTATGTAAATTGAGAAGGATGTTTTGGAGATATATGGCACATTGAAGCAATTCAAAACCATCCACCTCCTATATGGTGGAAAGAGTACAGAGTTCACGCAGTTGAGTTGCAACATATAGCTATGAGCGTGCTTTCAGTAACAACCTCAAGTCATGGTTGTGAGCATAACTGGAGTGCATATGATTTTCTTCATTCAACATGAAGAAGTCACTTAAGTGTATCATGTGACAATTATTTGGTATACACTTTTTGTAATATGCATTTGTTACATGCTCCAACCAAGATAGCTTCTACAACAGCACAACAAATGTTTGGAGGATTTCAAACTCATGAAAGTTTAACAAATAATTCATGGAATAATCATGATTTAGATGTAGATCACAATGATGGTTCACACATGGAAGAAATAGATGACATGTTACTTGTAATAGATGATGTAATTCAAAATGAAGGAAATGATGTGTCTATTCAGTGCTTTGTTGATTGAATAATTCATCGGTAGTGAACCCATCAAAAGATGATGATATCTTTGATATTTTTCCATATTTGTTCTCATATGTGTCAAGAGATATTTGTAAAATTTTCACTTGATTTTCTAAATAATCAATTCTCTTTTGTTGATGATCAATTGTTCTTTGTAATCTGAGAGTTGTTAATCCTTCATTGTATAATTCTGCTCCCTATGATGATAAATCACGGATAAGTGCAAGAGAACAAGGATTATGACCACCACGTGCTAGAGAGATGACTCTCCTCCCAACCTTATGTTTGTATATATAGCTACGTGAATCAACGAGGACCACAAATATAACTAGAGTCAACAAGTGCATTTGCAATCTCCTCCACTCCTTTCATACCTTCCACTAGAGTCCACTAGTGGTTGTTGTACTCACCTCTTGAGTTAAGTCTCCCTGGACTCAAGTTAACTCACCTTAACTTGAGTTAGAAGACTCTAGAGCTCCTTGGGCAAAACTCTCTCCCCATGCTCCCCATGGGAGTTGAACACAAGACCTCCTCCTTGACAACCATGAGACTTAACCACTAGGCTAAAGTGGATTACTTGAATATGAGAGCACGTGAACTTATGCCTGAGTCTATTCTTGAAATCTTTGGTCTTACAGACGAGTGACCAAATGGTGTCCGATTTCAGATCTGTCTGAACCGGCCAGACCCTTAGATCATAGACTTACTTTATTACAATAAGGTTATGTTCTTCAGATAGCAAAATATAGGGCCACTTTCAAGGAAGAGAGCCTTCATATCCTTGATTACAAAATTCTGTACAATTTTGAGGATGGCCCAAACATATACCTACATTCTTCAGGCGATCATCCCAATCTACATGTTGGTGAAGAATATCATGAAATATAGTGCTATTATCTTATTATTTGGTAATGATCTTTCAACTTGAACAAAGCATCAAAGTAAAGTTTGTACTAATCCTTTATGTTGTAAGTGAGAAAGCTTTAATATTGTTGTTTCTTTTGCCCTTCCTCTAATTCAAAAGAGAACATCACAAAAAAAAATGATTTAGACTTAGATTTTTAACTTCTTTCATTGATAATGGTTCTCCTTCTAATCCCTCTAGTTCTAGATCTTTGCGGAATAAAAATGCTTATCCTGATTGCAAAAATTAAGCATTCTATTCTGACACCATCCTTTGAGATTCAACATGATCAAGGTCATTATTCATATCTAGCATTCTTGCCATGTTTTACTTTCAAATATGCAAAACAAAAACATTAATTTTACCTCAAATGAATCCACATAATTCAAATGAATCAACATCATTAATCCACTTAATTCAAATGAATCCACATCATTTAATCCACTTAATTCAAGTGAATCCACATCATTTAATCCATTCAATTCAAATAAATCCACATCATTGAATCCACATAATTCATATGAATCCATATCAATGGATCCACATGATTCAAATGAATCCACGTCATTTAATCCACATAATTCAAAATTAATCCACATCATTGAATCCACTTAATTCAAATGAATCCATATCATTTAATCCACTTAATTCAAATGAATCCACATCATTTACTCCACTTAATTAAAATGAATCCACATAATTTAATCCACTTAATTCAAATGATTCCACATCATTTAATACACTTAAATCAAATGAATCCACATCATTCAAATAGATATATAGATAAATAGATAGATAGATATGGTGATAAATAGATAAATAGATTGATAAATATGTATATATGGTGATAAATAAATAAATAAATAAATAAATAGAATGATGGATATATGAATACAAATATAGATTGATTGGTTGATTGATAGATACATAGATAAATATATAGATATATATATAGATAAATATCCCTCATTATTACTTCATATCCAAATGTATCATAATCGGTTCATATTGAATCCACATTATCACTTCATGTATCATAAAACATGTCAATTTAAAGAAACTATATAACATTACATAAGTAATTAAACTTGACACAATGATAAAAAAGAAGATGTTTGATTGATAAACATGTTTCTTGACAAACATCATTTTCAATATGGTCTTAATCCATCACTAATGGATATCTTTAAATCATACCAAGCAAGATTAGAGAATACTCTAAATAGTTCATGTGCATCTTCTATTTTTTATACATCTCTATCACGTGCTAGTTCTAAAGCATATTTAAACTTATAATCCCCATTTCTATCAATGGGATAAAAATCTAAATCTATATATTTTAGAAGTTGCAAAAGGAGTATTGAAATTGTATAGGTTTCTTGACTTTTATTGAATGGTGGAGAGCTAGTGGATATGCGTTCTGGTGCAATCCATAAATACGGTCAACTCTACTTATATCTAGTTGATATTTTGACATCAGGTAGCTTTTGGAAAAAAAAATTTGTGGGAAAATGTGTTGCTCTTTGAAAGTCACATAGTCTGATATAAGAATGCTCACCTTCAAAATGCAATAGTATGTTGCCTGGATGGAGATCATTATGTGAAATATTACAAGTGTGTAGGAATGAAACTATTTGTAGCAATCCATTGATTAACTTCCAAATATTTTTCTTCACTATTGCTATATCTTCTTATGTGTCTTTGATATTTCTGCTTTGTGGTTTTTTTTTTCATTTTCTTGAGCCACACATCCAAGGTAAAACCATTCCATAATTTTAAAATGAGGCATGGGTTTTTAGTATGATGTCTATCTAATGCAAGTGGATTGATTATTCCACTATGCATAATAGGTAAAATGGGGGCCTCATTCATACTATACTATGTATGATTGTTGTCATATGAGTGTTTATAACTATTGTAATAGTAAGATTCAAAGAATCAAGCAATCACAATAGTTTCTATACACTATGTGACCTATACCGTAATTATGCTCACTTGAATCTAAGTAACTATTCTGAGAGTAAGAGTCAAAGACTCAGAGAATCACAATAGTCCATGCACACACCCTATATTATTGCAGAGTAGGAATCAAGGCAATAATTCAAACAATCTCAATATATCTATTGCTAAGTCCTCTACTATTGTGAGGGTAAGAATCGATGTAGCGAGTTAAACAATCATAGTAATGGTTGATTTTAAATTTGATTCATCAAAGTATACAAGTAAGAAACACTTTTGTGAATTGAACATGTATCCTGTTGATGATTAA
Organism: Ceratopteris richardii; assembly: GCA_020310875.1. Taxonomy (NCBI): domain Eukaryota; kingdom Viridiplantae; phylum Streptophyta; class Polypodiopsida; order Polypodiales; family Pteridaceae; genus Ceratopteris; species Ceratopteris richardii. Next base: position 78,813,151 of record CM035429.1, read on the forward strand.
AATACATAAAAACAATCACATAAATACAAATCATACATATGTAAGATATGCATATGTGTATCATAACATATGCATGACACACAATAAACATAACAATAAAATAGAAAATAAACGAAAAATAGAGCCATACGTGAATGATATGGTGAGGAAAGGGTTCTATGAGTGGTATCGTAGTAGTAGAGCTCTAAGACCTTGTCAAGAACCACATGTATAATAGCTTTTTGATCGAATGAAAAAGTATATACCTTTTTCGCTTATAAATAGCTTTTCGATCGAAAGTGTTTTCAATTATAACATTTTTATGATCCAAAGTGTTTTCGATTGAAAGTGATTTTGATCAAAAATTTATTGTGTATCTGATTTTTTACTTGCTTTTATTTGAAAGTTTTACATATCTATTCAAAATTTGATCGTCTAGATATTTATTCTAATATAAAACAAAGTTTTGGTTTACTTCGTTTGTTTTTATTTCATTTCTATTTTTATATGTACTAATCTGATTGAAAACATATTCAATATTTTTCTATTATTCAGTCGAATAAATGCAACCTAGTTAGCATGTGTATATAAAATTCAGCCTATTAAATGATGTCCATGTATACTCCCATCTCTATGCATGCTTTTTATTATGATTATGGAAAGAAAGCCCGAAATCAAGTTTCAAACATTATTTGGGCATACAAGCAAAAAAAAAGAAAACTAGCCCTGTAATAATAGCCAAATATATTATATTACAAACTGTAGTATGTGGTCATATAACAATACGAGTCCCCCTAAACTTACGGCTGATATTTCTAACTAATGACCATATGAGGCATCGCAAACGTTGTAGATATTCCATCATAATGGAGAGATTTACAAAAAGCATCCAACGGTAGAAATAATTGTTCTTACCATATACAAAAAGTATAGGTTCATGAGAACAATGTCACCAAAACATAGCATGCAAAAGATAACATGTAAAGACCTTTAGGAGATCCTTTTATCCTTTCATCTTGTTTTCTATTATTTTCCTTCCACCTTGAACCATGAATTTTTCTTCGACACAACTCATATCATTTTGATCTTCATGCTTCTATTATCAAGTCTCATTAAAATCTAGCATACTATATGTTGCAAGGTGCATACAAAAAATGAGCCATAACGTAGTTCCATCATTCATAACCAAAACCTGTGATGAGACTGATGATGATAAATCTTACATAGTTATTATAACATAGCCTCCACCTAGCCAGCTAACGAATCAATGTGCACTCTCCTCTCAACCTAGCTTTGTATATATAGCAATTGATGAGACATTCCTTTTAATTCCAAACCACTCTTTAAAAGAGAAACATTACTTGAGAGCCACTCTTTTTCACAATCAATCCACACCTTAATTTTGTAGATTGATTACCCACCACCCTTTATCTCAAAATTTTCTAGTTAGAAAGAATGGTACATAGTGCTCAGGCTCATAGAGCTCTTGGGAAAAACCTTGTTCTTACAGCACTTGAACCCTAGGCCTTCTCCTTGCCTTCCTTGGGAATCAAAAACTAGGCTAAGTGGATTTCATTTCCTAGAGAGCATATGAACCGATGGTTAAGTCTAGTGTCAAGATGTTTGTTCATACATACTAATGGCCAAATGGTGTGGCAGATTTGATGGAGAGTGTTAATCTCCAAAGAACAAGCTATCCTTGATGTTAGAACACTTCTATATCAAGAATAATTCAAAACCTTTACCAATTTGGAGGATCAATACTAGATTATCAAAATCTTGAACTAACTATGAAGAGAGTCACTACTCAAAAAGTCTGCTACACATTACTCACTCATTGACTGATCAAATGTGTAAAGTTTTTTATAAAACTTTGCACATGGTGTCATCTATAGATTGTGCACCTTCTCCAAGTTAAATCATTTCAAAAGGCACCTTCTCCATGTTAAATCATTTCAAAAGATTCAGTAAATCTTGAGAAATGTTCCAAACAATCTACCTATGTCTGAAATTGTCTTCTTGTAGATTTGATTTTGACACCTGCAACTTCTAACACACAGTTCTCCCAAACTAGAACCCATTTAAGAAAATGCTTTTAGCCATAGATGGCTTACCTTCCAACTTAGATTGTGACTCCTTATTTGTGCAAAACTTTACATTGTGCACTGAGAATTGATCACTTCTTTGACCATCAAGATTGTGCCTGTTTCAGAAGACACTCAATAGTTCTTCACATACAAATGTTCCTACACATAATTCTCTCAGCCTGTTTACAATTAGGCTCTCAAACTTTAACCATAGAACCGTTAACTATGGACTTAGACATCTACAAAAGGATTCTTGAAATGATCAAGCATAGAAGGAGAACACAGCAAAATATCGGGTGCAACTTTTTCCTTAACTCAGAAAATTTACATATGAATGATGAGAAAGATCTCCTTCACTTCTAAAATTTCTAATGACTCTTACAACATATAATTCTTCTCATATCATGCTCTCTCATTCTTGCCCCGACTTTTTACTTGTATATATAGGCATATATGTACAAGCTCATGACCATACAAAAGGTGTAAGTGAGCTAACTAAAAATTAAGGTACATATGTATACAAGTCTTCATTTCCTGAACATGCTCTATCTTCAATCTTCAATTGTTGATCTTTTCTTCATCCTTTTACTTGAAATATTTATCCAAAACATCAATTGGTGGTTGACTTGCACCAACAGCTCCCCCTCAATCATCAATTGAGGCTTTCTCTATCTTCTTTATACCTGCCATATCTTTAAATCTTTGTAGCTTTAGTCCATTCAAGCTTTTGGTTAGCATATCTGCAATCTGATCTTTTGTTGAAGCATGTATGACTTCAATCTCCTTATCAATCACCTTCTCTCTTAAGAAGTGATACTGAATCTCAATATGCTTAGTCTTGGCATGAAAAACAGGATTAGCAGCTAGATATAATGAACTCATGTTATCTCCATGAATAGTGGGTGTACTCTGAGTGATATCAAAACTCTTCATGACAGTTTTTAACCATATGACCTCCTTTGCAGCTTCAACCATTCCTTTATACTCTACTTCTGTAGATGATAAAGCAACTGTATGTTGCTTCTTAGAACACCAAGAGATTAGCTTATTTTCCACATAACACAAGTATCCATATGTTGATATCCTATCATTAGGATTACCCGCCCAATCTGTATCAATATATATCTTGATGTTTGTATCTAATGTAAAACCATAATACAAACCTTCCTTGAGTGTACCCTTAATGTACCTCAACACTCTTTGTCCTACAACCCAATGTTCTTTCCTAGGACAATGCATGAATTGAGAGAACACTCCAACTGCATATGACAAATCAGGCCTAGTTAATGTAGCATAAATTAGACTACCAACAAGACTTTGATACAGCTTCATATCCTTGAATTCTTCTCCTCCATATCTGCTCAATTTATGATTCACCTACATTGGAGTAGGTGCAACCCTGCAATCATTCATTTTAAACTTGATCAACAAGTTCTTCAAATACCTTTCTTGAGTTACATACACTCCATGTTGAGTATATGAAATCTCCATGCCCAAGAAATGTGACAAGTTTCCCAAGTCACTAATCTTGAACTCTTTCTCCATTTGCTTCTTTAGGCTTTGTATGCCTTTCTCATTTGTACCTGTAAGGATTATGTCATCAACATATATGCACATATAAATGAACCCAACATCACTTGCTTTAACAAGTAAGCTACTATCTGCTTTAGATACTTGGAAACCAAGCTCCTTCAAGAACTTCACAAGTCTATAATTCCATGCCCTTGGGGCCTGCTTCAAACCATACAAATCTCTCTTGAGCTTACATACATACTCTGGATATCTTTTGTCTTTGAACCCTTCTGGTTGCTCCATGAAAACATCATCTAAAATATAACCATTAAGAAAAACATTATTCACATCTAATTGACATAGTTTCCAACCTTTACATGCAGCAATAACTATGAGTGTCCTATGGTTGTCATCTTTGCCATAGGACTATAGGTCTCATCATAATGTATACCATATGTCTGAGCATATCTTTTCACAACAAGTCTAGCTTTATACCTAGACACACTTGCATCTGCATACCTCTTTGTCTTGTAGGCCCATTTGCATCCAATAATCTTCTGACTATTTGGTTTAGGAACCAAATCCCATGTCTCATTCTCCATCAATGCATCATACTCTTCCTGCATAGCTTTCTCCCAATTTTCCTTACCTTTTGCCTCTTCATATGTAGAAGGGTCTTCATCTGCTTTCACCATGTAAGCATAGTCTTTAGTAGTCAAAAAGAAGTGGCATAGATGTACCTTGTAGGTTGCCATTTGTGTCTTAATGACCTTCTGAGTTCTCCACCTCTTGAAGTTTCTGGTTCATCACATTCTGGATCAAAACTTGGCACTTCTTCAACTTCAACTTGTACTCCATTGCTCTCTTCTTCATCAAATATATGAACCTTTGATTTACCCTTCTTCTCATCCAAAACTTCCTCATCACCTGCATGGATATTAATTGTACCTGCATACCAAGTACCCTGCTCATCAAATGTAACATCTTTTGATACAAGGAATTGTTTTGTGGATGAACTCCAAAACCTATAACCCATCTATTTATCATCATATCCAATGAACACATACTTTTCAGCTTTAGGTTCCAATTTATGCCTCAATTGAGATGGCACATATGCATAAGCCAAACATCCAAACACTTTGCAATGATCTAAGGTAGGTCTCTTACCCCACCAAGCTTCGTATGGTATCGTACCCTGCAAAGCTTTACATGGTAACCTATTAACCAAATATGTAGCTATATTTACAGCCTCAGCCCATAAGTAATTGGGACAATTTTTCTCCTTAATCATTGATCTTCTAAACTCAACAAGAGTCCTATTCCTCCTCTCTCCTACACCATTTTGTTGAGGAGAGTACCCACAAGTAACTTCCCTTTTTATATCTACATTCCATAAGTAATCATTGAACTCATTAGAGAAATACTCTCCCCCTCCATCTGACCTTAGTCTCTTCAACTTTTGACCTGTAATTCTGCACTCTTCTGCACGTTTTTGGGCCTTTAGATCCTTTCCAATCCAACGATGGGGCGCATTTCAGGCTGATCTCCAAATCGCATGCCACCGTAGCCATTGGATGGATGCATCATCTAAGGGCACTTGTGAAAAGGCGCAAGGCTAGCTTGGATCCAAGAGTGGCTTTGCATCTCACTCCTACGATCAGTCCGAGATCCGACAGCAAGAAAATATAGGCACCATTCTGCATCGAAATTCAGCGTACGCCATCAGATTGAAGGATCGAATCAATGGCTCACATACAAAGGCGCTTTTTTGAACGTTCATCAAATCCTAGCCATGGATATCAATCAAATCCAAGGGCCCAAATGAAAGGGTGCCTTGACTTTTGCCATTAGACATCAGCCTTTGGATCTTTGAGACAATCCAAGGGCTCTAGTTCATTTGGAGGCTTTTCAAAACCATTCAAATGGCCAAAACCAGGATTTCCAAGTGGTTTTTCTCCAATTGACCACTGAAAAACAAGGGAAGCCTATGCCTAGTCTATGTGATTAAGGGACTAGACTGTGTCCACCACCCTCTTCTCATTGGGACATCACTAATCACTCCTTAATCTAAAAGGCCCATGCAGGGTTCATTTTTTTCCCTAATGAACTGCTCCTAATGCATCTGCAATGTCCTTCATCCTTGTTACATAATCAGATATAGATTGAGGGGCCTTCTTCTTGAATGTGGTAAACTCTGCCCACAAAGATGCCTTCCTTGACTTTGTATTATTTTGGAAATGCTCCTCCAAATCATTCCATATATCACTTGCACTTTCAAGACCTCTAATATGAGGTAGCAAGTAGTCATTGACTCCCATGTAGATAATGCTCCTTACTTGAGCATCTTGCTTCATCCAAGTCTTCAAATCTGAGAGTTCATCCCTAGTTGGAACACTAGGATCTCTGAATTGTGGTTTTTCTTCTTCACTTGTGATGTAGCCTATCAGGTCTTTACTCATGAGATGAGCTTCCATTCTCATTGACCATGCTAGATATTTTTCTCTATCCATTTCTCTATCTGAAGAGAATCTCCCATCCTTTCTTCACCTATGTATTAAATTCTTCAAGCTTTATGAGGAATAAATGTACCTTTACTTTGAATAAATTTACTTTTGATCTTCTTGATAGCTTCAGGCCTCCTTCTCAAGCTTTCTCTTTAGACTTTCACCTTTTGAACCTTCAAATGTTGATTTCTTTATGATTGCAACAGTCGGGGTCCTCCTTTCTTCTATTTTGATAATTCTTGATCTAATACCACTGATGGGGAGTGTTAATCTCCAAAAGAACATAGATTTCAAGGAAATTAAAGCTATCCTATGATTCAGAAAATCATTTTCCAAATCTCACTCAAGAAGAACCACATACATTAAAGGATGTCAACTCATAAGATGAAGAACATGTTGATTTCAAAGCCTAGAATTCCAAGGGCAAGACAAAGTTTAAACAATTTGAAGACATTCCAGAGTCATCCAATCAAGCACTTAGAAGATCTCAAAGGGAGAGCAAGAAACCTAAAAGATATGGCTATGACACATCACTAGTCACTAAGCATTCTATATCCATGGCTAAAGATTCTAGGTGAGAGGAACCTTCTTCATTTGAAGAAGCCAACAAGAGAGAAGAATGGAGAGAAGTTATGTAGGAAGAAATTGAAGCACTTCAAGAGAATAGCACTTGGGATTTGGTTCCCAAAAAACCATTCATGAAGGTAATCGGATCTAGGTGGATTTACAACGTGAAAAAGAATTCAGATGGGACAATAAACAGGTATAAAGCAAGGCTAGTAGCAAAGGGGTTTGCTCAAACTCATGGAGTGGATTATGAGGAGACCTTCTCACTTGTAGCTAAGATTCCAACTATCAAAGTTTTAGTAAGTATTGCTGCTTCAAAGAATTCGAATTTGTACCAATTAGATGTAAAAAATGCATTCCTTAATGGATAGATCTCTGAAGAGGTCTACATGGCTCAACCATAGGGATATGAAGACAAAGACAAACCTGATTATGTATGTAAATTAAGGAAAGAATTGTATGGTTTAAAGCAAGCTCCTAGAGCTTGGAACCATAGGCTTGTCGCATACTTGTAGGACCAAGGCTTTGTTGCAAGCAAGATAGATTCTTCATTGTTCATTAAGAAGATTTATTCAGAAGTTATTTATCCATGTATTTATGTGGATGATATCATTATTATAGAGAATGATACCAATGGCATCAAGAAGATCAAAACTCAGATAAAGGAAGAGTTCAAGATCAATTATCTTGGATTGCTTACACATTTTCTTGGTTTAGAGATTGTTTATATAGATTCTAGTGTTTTTATTACTCAGGGGAAGAATATCCATGATATGCTAGTTAAGTTCAAGATGGAAAATGCAAAAAGTGCAGGTATGCCCATGGAATTGAATCACAAACTCAGTACTCTTGAAGGAGAGCTACTCGAAGACATTATAGGTTATCAAAGTCTTTTTGGGAGTCTCAATTATGCAACCCTAACAAGAGTGGACATATGCTATGGAGTAAGTACATTGAGTCAATTCATGCATACACCAAGAAAACCACACATGGAAGCTTCCAAAATGATATTAAAGTACTTGACGGGTACCACAAATGAAGGGCTAATTTATCCACACGTCTCACTTGGATATCAAGCTATACTCTGATGCAGATTGGGCTGGCTCAAAAGATGATGGGAGGAGCACCTTTGGCTACTTATCTTTTGTAGGACCAAAGTTGATTTCATGGTCATCAAAGAAACAACCAACTATGGCATTGTCATCAACTAAAGCTGAATATAGAGGCCTAGCAAATGCAACACAACAAGCGATGTAGTTAAAGTTACTCTATTAAGATTTGGGACTACATACGTACACTCCAATGATCTTTGGAGATAACACTAGGTCACTTCATTTGGCTGCGAATCATGTATATCATGCAAGGACTAAGCACATTGAATTGCATTATCATTATGTGAGAGAGAAGCTATTTAGCAAGGACATACAACTCTCCTATGTATCAACCAACTTGCAATGTGCAGATATGCTAACCAAATCCTTCGATGGAACTAAATTGAATAGGTTCAAGATGATGATTGGATTATAGGATAGAGAATTGAAGCCCAAGCATATTAAGCTTGATGGGGAACTATTGGTGCAATCACTCCAAGCCTAAATGCCTAATCATTTATCCTAAGGTTGTTATGTGCATTCATCTATTAGCACATGAATGATCTCTTGTAGAAGATTGAGTTTTTTTACTCCTTGTAAAAGTACATAAAAGGAATTACTTCAATCACGAATATTTAGGAGAATCTTTTCTCAAATTATTGGTGAGGTAAATGGAGATTGAGATCCTAAAATCTAAAGATACTTTTTGGTAGAAGTTTGAATGTCAAATTCAAAAAGAGCTCCAGCTTTAGCTATAAAAGAGGACTTCAAAAGTGGCATAAGTGTAGCCCGATTTGAAGAGTTATTCAAAGGGATTTTAAGTTGATATTGAGTTCACACCATAGCTCTATAATCGCCCTCACAGTGTGCAATTATTCATTGCCAATGTCAATGTAATCTATGTGCATTAATACATATAGTTTTATCATATCTCATGGTATGTAGATAGTGGTTGCTCAAACCACATGAGTCATAACATGAACATGTTTGTGAACTTATACAAGCCAGATTCAAGAGTCACAGTTGCTACAGGAGATAGTACTGAGCATGAAGTAGTCTACATTGGTGATTGTCCAGTTAATGAACATGTAACTCTTAGAGATGTTTTGTTTGTGCCTACTATTACAAGAAATTTGATTTCACTTGGATAGATGGATGACAATGGAGTGAAGGTCGATTTTGACAATAATCAATGGCAGGCTTATCAGAAGAAGGATGTTCATGTAAGTTACCATTTAGAAATGAAATTTTGATGTCCAAGTGATCTACAGCCCCGTTGCAAATGCACAAATGCTATGAACGGTAGTCATTTGGCATGTGGGTGCAAAGGTTTCATCAAAGTCAATACCTCTTTCTTGATCATAACCTTTTGCAACAAGCATAGCTTTATTAATCTTGAATCTTTAAATGCGTCCAAGATTTGGAAACCAATGGTTCTAGATGAATGGTATCAAATTTAAAATCCAAATATATTATCTTTGTATGATCTCCCATGGTACCATGGTGAATAAGATAGATGATAGTGTTTGATCTAATCAATCACTAGGCAATGATGCAGATTATACTATTGGAAGGTAACCCAAACTAATTCAAAAACCACCATAGGGGCTTTTCCATGATGCCTTGATGAAATAGTGGACATATTTGTCTTTAGACAAATCTTTTGTTTGGTGAGTCAATTCATGATTGTGAGATGTTGCGATATAAAATATAAAATGTTGTGAAATGTTGAGAGTGCATGAACTAAAAGGTGCAAAAGATAGGGATGTGTAATAATCATAAAGTTTCCATACACCAAAGATTTAATCCTAGTACGTCACTTGAAGAAACAAGAGCAAGTTCATATTGACAAGTCTCGTGGATCTTGGAATGAGTCAACCATTGGATGATCAAGTGAAGGTAAGTCTTTCTTATTTATTGGAATTCATTTCGATCAGCCTACATTTCTAATGAGTTGATGTTTGTAATCTCTCCCTTTGGTGATGCATTCTCTTTGGTATTGAGTTTTGGAACCTTGCCATCATAATAAAGTACTTAAAGCAAAAAATGCTTGTGGAATAAATGAAAATCTTATGGAAGTGATCGAAGCAGTAAGAAGTATCAAAAGACGACTCCAAGATATTAAAGGCATCAAACCAATCAGATCTACCTATTTTCATGAGATTCTAGTATATTTTTTAGAAATAGAAAGTCCATTTTCCTATAATTTTCCAGTATTTTTTAGAGTTCAATTCAGATCTTAAGTTTTCAGGCCTAATAGGTGTGAATAGGGTAATCTTTTGAGTATAAAGGATAAAAACCTGAGTTGTAATCATTTTTCGGTCTCTTTTTGAATTAAACATCATGTGTCTAGCTTTTAAAGCATTTTTCTTGCATATGCTTCTTTGTGTGAAGCTTTCATAGTGTTTTTGGGGTGTTCTAAGGCCATAACCACCTAATGAAAGCTTGTTTACATGTTTCTCATGCTTTTTGATCTTCATTATGTGCATGCAAGTGCTGGAATATCATCTTTTGAGATTATTTTTGGATTCTTACGTTTGTAGGGGCATGTCTCCATGCACTCAATCATGTTAAGCTAATTTGATTGACAATAGAGATTGATCCCCATCACTTGAAGCTAGTAAGCTCCATGTTTGTGGGTCTACAAATTTTTTGGCACTATTTTTGGGGGACCATGCTACAAATCAAGGTCTTCTATGGATGATTAAAGTTATGGAGATGTTATTAAGTCTTTGGTAAGGATACTAGCTTGAGATTCTTTACATTTTCTGAGATTTTCATTATCGTCTCCATCTCTACACATCTCAACTTTATAATACAATGGTAGAATAATAGGTTAAGTGCACATTCAATATCTTTATCATAATATTAGGAACATTTCTTTAGCTTTCATTAGTTTAGATTAGATTACACAATAGGTTTTCAATGTATTGAAAGTTTAAAAAAAAAGAATGAATTGATGAACAAAAAGCTCATTGTCATTTTTAAAAATGAGCATTTGAGAAAAAAAATGTGAGAGATAACACCAAATATCCAAGAGAGAGATTTAGAGATATCCTTCTTTGGAGGGAGAGAGCTTGTTGAATTGTGTTTATGATCACTCATGGAGCATTGAGAGGGTAGTCTTGTGCTATTCCTTCATTGATTCGCATTGAGGACTATGTGCACGATTGTGAACAAAGGAGCAAGCATCATGTTGCATCACAAGTACCATTTCATATTGATAAATGGTTCTCATTTCTTGAGGGACTGAGTAAATAATATTAATGGTTTTTATCCCAATAGAAATTGTCAAAATAGTTTTAGTAGAAATGACATCAAATATTTTAAGTAAAAACACAACTTCTAGCAGACACCATTGAATACATGATATTACATCAATATGACTAATTTCTTAGTCTCAAGTGTAGAGATCAAAGTAGGTTCAAGACCCAATAAGTGTTGAGTTAAAACACCACGAAGTAAAGCAAAAACCAACAAAGTAAAATTCATGATTTATCCATAGAAATTGTTAGGGAATCTATTAAAGTTAGACATCTACGGAAGCACGCGAACAACACAAGGAAGATGGAGGAACTTGGAGCACAACACACAATACTGAATGTATTACCACTAGAATGTACAAAAGATCAGTAACCCATTGGGGCAACAAGCGTATATACAAGCCCGAGGAAAAAACCTCCTAAAGAGGGAAAAAAGTGCCCCGATGGTCCTGGTGTGTTCACACACATCACTACCTAAATATATCAACAAATACCCCTTGGGAGTGATGCAGTGCACAAGGAGTTGGCACTTGTGTATAAGGAAGTGCCAAGCTATGTGGAATCAATCCACAAAAGGAAGTAAGCCCAAAGCTTTGCAAAAAGCTTCAAACTTCTCCCTAGGCACAACCTTCGTGAAAAGTTTTGCAATGTTCTCCTGCATGGGCACATATGCCAAGCTGGTCTCTCCAGTAGAGAACCTCTCCCTGACATAATGAAAATGCACCTCAGTGTGCTTAGTGCGAGCATGGAGCACATGGTTCCTTGCAAATGCCAATGTGCTCTAACTGTTAGTGAAGATAGTGGTGGCATAAGAATGAACAACACCCAAATCAGCCATAAGGCATCTGAGCCACACACTCAACAGTTGCCGTGAAAGCTACCCTATACTCAGCCTCACAACTAGAAGTGGCCACAGTAGGCTGCTTCTTGCTTGACCAAGATATACATGAGCTACCAATCATGAAGCAAAAGACACTAGTGGACACATTAGTGTCATAGCAACTAGCACGATCAGAGTTAAAAAAAGCATGTAAATCTGGCAGTAGTGATCCCCCTTTGGGATAAAACAATCCAAGTAGCCAAATAGCACTCAAGTAGCGAAAGATGTGCTTAACCGCCTGCCAATGCTTGACTCCTGGGCAATGCATAAACCTTCTCATCTGTTAGACAACAAAATGAATATATGTTCGAGTAATGCATAAGTAAATTAAGCATCCAACAACTTGCTAATAGAAAACAACATCAAATGCATCTACAACATCATGAAGACTCAATGGTAAACCTCCTTCCATAGGAGTGGCAATAGGTTTGTCATCTTCAAGGCCAAAATGCTATAATAATGTATGAGTATATTTTGTTTGACACAAAGCTATTCTGCCATCAACTTCATAAACTGAATGCTCAAATAATGATGCAAATGCACCAAATCAGACATCTCAAATGAGGCATGCAAATCAGCCTTGAAATTAGCAACATGCTTCTCATGAGGGCCAATGAGCAACATGTCATCAACATACACAACTATGATCAAAAGCACATCATTAGCACACTTAACATATAAGGTGCTCTCAGTTGGACTATTCTCAAAACCATGTGCAATCAGATAGGCATGTATCTTTTCATATCAAGCACGTGGTGCTTGCTTTAAACCATATAATGCCTTCTTTAACTTACACACCTGCTTTTCATGCCCTTTCTGCACAAAACCATGGGACTGAAAAACATACACTTCTTCATGCAAGTAACCATTCAGAAATGCAATTTTAATGTCCAACTAATGTACATTCCAACCATGATGAGCTGCAAGTGCATAGATGCTACGAACAATATTCATTCGGCATGTAGATGTAAATGTCTCATCAAAATCAATGCCTCTTTCCTGAGCATAACCCTTTGCAACAAGCCTAGCCTTATACTTGTCAACTATTCCACTAGGTTTATGCTTCAGCTTGTATACCCACTTAGTGCCAATGGCCTTCTTGCCAGGAGGCAAGTCACATAAAGACCAGGTACCATTTTTCATGATAGCATCATATTCAGATTGCATTGCAACCATCCAATGTTCAGAATTTTGTGCTTCATCAAACAAAATAGGTTGAGTCTCATCACAGAGAATAGAGGCAGTAATAGCATAACAATCTGATGGAAAAGAGGCATTATGAGAGCCTGAATGAGTACGATATGAAAGAGGTGCATCTAATTTGCTGTCACGCAAAGTCTACAATAACCATTTTGGCATAGTTTTTGCCTCCTTAATATCAACCCTCTCATCACCAAGTGCATCATGTAAATCTGCATCAAAAATAAAATGATATGCATCATCACATGAAACCTGTAAAGGTTGAGAAGTTGCCTCATTAGGAGCAACACTCGATTGTCCACCTGTAAAAAGAGACAACAAAGTATCATACATGTCTTTGGAGCTAACTGATGTCTCTGTAGTACATCAAAGTAATGGATGAATAACATCGTCCACAAAAACAACATCACGGCTAACCAAAATGTGTTTAGTTTGTGGATGATATAGACGATCGCTTTTGCTTTCATAACTGTATCCAATAAAAATACGTTTCAGTGCTTTATCATCCAATGTCCTATGATGTTGTTCGGGAACTAATGCATATGCCAGATAACTAAAAATACACATGTGAGCAACAGATGACTTACGACCATGCCAAGCCTTATATGGAGTGATAGATTGTAGCGCTTTAGTGGGATACCTGTTATGTACATATGCTGCACACATAACAACATCAAGCGAGAAACTATGTGGTAAAGCGTGACTCTTGACCATACACCTCACCATCTCCATGAGAGATCTGTTCTTCTGTTCAACAAATCCATTTTGTTGAGGTGTATATGGCATTGTACATTGATGTTTTATCCCATGTTAAGCCAAAAATGCGTTAAATTCAGAAGACATATATTCCCCTCCTCGATCAGAATGAAGGGTGCCCATTTTACATGCTCACATATTTTCAGCCAAAACAAAAAACTATTTGAAGTAAATAAAAACTTCGGACTTTGCTTTGAGTGGATATACCCATGCATGCTTGGAAAAATCATCAATGAAAGTCACGAAGTAAAGATTGTTTCCAAAAGAGGGTGTCTGCATAGGACCACAAGCATCATTGTGAACAAGCTACAATTTCTGAGTAGCTCAAATTGAACCATCTTTCGGAAAGGAGGAACGCTGCATTTCACCCAAAATATAGCCTTCACAAACATGTTTACCAAGTGCCTCAAGTTTGGGCAAAGAGGACGCCATATCAGATTTCTGCAAGCATAGCAAACTAGCAAAATTCAGATGACCAAAGAGTGCATGCCAAAGCTTTGCATCTGATATAGCTTGAGAATCATGTATTGCACATGCTGCAAGGAATGATGCATGGAGTTGAATTTTTCATCATCTTATCAAGAGGTCAATAAGAAAACTTTAAAAGTATAGACAATATCACATACTTTGCAAATGAGAAGCAACAAGTCATAGTAGTTCCATACATCACTCAACAAGACGTGAAATTCCCATCCCCCACGAGACAAATTACTCAAATCAAAGATGAAGGATTTCATGACCTTCAAAGAGCTAGGTTGTCTTCAAATCAAGTCCACTATTAAGGTTTTATATTTTCACTCTTATATGAATTATTTTACTAGGTACACATCACTTATCAAAAAGTATTGTGCACCTTTCTCATATACAGATAAAAATCCCACCAAATCCATAGGCGTGGTCCCATTAATCTATGAGCAACTCAAAAAAGGTAGAGAATTATAAAAATACTATTGTTACAATGGAGGAATTATAGCAAGAAAAAATACTGTCTAGGAATGTTTGAAGCACAATTATTATCTCACCCATGCACTTCCACAAAAGATGGTGAATCAAAGCCTCACCATACTATTTTATTTGATATCAAAGTTGTCAACATCCAAAAAGACTCGGCAACCAATGCAAGTAGATGGCACATATGATTTTAAGAAGCCGCAAGCTTCACAGGCATGAATATAAAAGAGCATGCCCAAGAAGAAGGCCCCATTAAAATCAATGCAACTAATAGTAGTTTCATATTCATTGTCATAAGGATAGGACAAAGACATGGTTTAATCCTTTGTGCAAGTAGGTGGCACAAATGGTTCTAAGAAGTCATAGGCTTCAGATCCATGAATATTAAAGAGCATACCCAAGAAGAAGACCCCATCAAAACCAATGCAACTGATAGTAGTTTCCTATTCATTGTCATAAGGATAGGCCTTCATATCCAATAATCAAGGAACAAGCCAAAAATTATTTATTGCAGACAATTGGGAGTATGTCAAATGCAAATCTCATGTATAGTATTGATGGCCTAAGGATTTATCCCAACAACAGATATGGTACACCTTGGAAGGAAGCACTCTTGGCCAACAATTGAAGCTTTAGAAGAACTTTTGATGCCTCACCTCCTTAACTCTAAAACCACCTAAAATACTTCCAACTCCCATGATACTAAGATCATCAATAGTTCCTACAAATGAAGAGAGAAAGAATCATAAAAAAAAATGGTCCAACTACCCATAGCTCCCTTGACCAAAAAATAATGATCCCTAGATTGTTAACATGCTCAAAGTGACTACATATTCATATAGGATGTGCCAAAATATCCTTGATATCTCCATCAAGATGCTCTTTGAGATTTTAAACATGATTGAGATCTTCCTAACAATATTTGAGTATTCATACTTTTTGGATATCGATGTTTTCAAATACTACAAAATCCAAAGAATTTGACATTATCCCTCTCCATGACACCATAAAATGTACATGGGAGATACAACCACAAAGGCTATGGGAATACATAGTATAAGAAATAAAAAAGACATGAAAAATCTCAAACAATCAATGAAAACTTCAAATCATAACTAGAATCTGTAACAAAGTAGCCAAGCTTGTAGCATAACCCCAACGTGAAGGAGTATGAAGAGATTTTTTAGATATAAAAATATTTATAAGGGGAGGAGTATTCTTGTGTTATCATTAGCAAAAGTAAATGGACGAATAGGCACAGTATCATTTGTAACATTGAAACTATATATATATATATATATATATATATATATATATATATATATATATATATATATATATATATATATATATATATATATATATATATATATATATATATATATATATATATATATATATATATATATATATATGTGTGTGTGTGTGTGTGTGTGTGTGTGTGTGTGTGTGTGTGTGTGTGTGTTTATGTATGTATGTATGTATGTATGTATGTATGTATGTATGTATGTATGTATGTATGTATGTATGTATGTACGTATGTATGTATGTTGTATGTATGTGTGTGTGTATATATATATGTGTGTGTGTGTGTGTGTGTGTGAGAGAGAGAGAGAGAAGGGTCTTCCTGAGGAAAACCACATGAGAAGAGATAAACTTGAGTGTAATTTTATATATTTGGTTCTTCCAAACCTTATGTAGAGTGGTACATGAGGCAGCCACTATAAAAAGGTGAATCCCCTCACTTAGAGGCAAAGCCCCTCACTTGTGGAGATATTTTCTTTTGGTATGATTGAAATATCTCTTCTTCCTGAAAATATGGACTTGATGATTGATTTTTCTTCCACAAGTGTTACCTAGCTTGAGGGCTAACTTTTTCTAGCCATTTCTTTGGTTTTTAAGCTTTAATTTCTATGAACTACTTGCAATTATGTTTAGTATGACACCTTTTTAGCTCTATTTAGTATTGTAGGTGATTAATTTTTATAGGCCTTCTATGCACAATTTGGTGGAGAAACAAGAGATATATGACCCTTTTCACAATTGTTTATCTTTATCTCATCGCTTGCATGAGCAGGAGTTTTAAAGTAAATATGATTATGAATAATCATCAGTTGTGGATTTTCTTGATCAGTTATTGTGCATGATATTAGTAAAAAATAATTGATAAGCTTGATTTGCAATCATTCATGACCTTTGATGGTCGATGATGCATGATCTTTATCCAATGATCATGTATACTCGGGGATGATCGTGTATTGGTGGTTGATTATTTTGAAGCATGAAAAGGGGCCTTCCATTGTGTCTAACTACGTAAAAATTCAAAACTAGATTGGGTCTACTCTTTGTAAAAGATCGATTAAAAATGTATAAGCATTCCTTCATACTACATGTCGATAGATGTATACTCAAACATGAACGGACACCTCTCCATCAACCTATTTATAGATTATTTCTACACTAGTCTAGACATTGAGTTAAGTGGAAATACATGTTTCTTGTAATCTTTATTTAGAGTTGTATAATTTCCATTTAAGCTCTATCTTTAGAGCATATAGGTGAATAACTCTATCACAATTGCATTTTTTTTGTAAGATTTACTTCATCTTTTGTTATATTTTTACCATTCCCTTCTACCATATTCATCTCTCTTGCATTATTGTTTTCCTATATATGCAAGCAAGAAGATAAAATGGAAAAAAACCATGAGGGAAGAGATATGAAGAGCACAAAACTTAAAATTTAGTACCAAAAAGGAAAGATATGAAGGTGATTACAATCAAATGGGTTTGGAAGGTGAAGAGCCATGAAAATGGAAGCATATACAAATACAAAGAAAGGTTACGGGTAAAAACATTTTCCCAAACTCAAATTATAGACTATGATGAGGTCTTTTGTCATGTGGTAAAAATTAAAATGATCATGGCAATTATAACATTCATAGCAAGCAAAGGTTAGAATACTCATTAGATGTAAACAATGAATTTCAAAATAAATATCTATAGGAGGTTGTTTACATGAAGCAACCTCAAGGATTTGAGGATGGTAAGAATCCTCACTATGTATGTAAGTTTAGGAAGGACTTTTATCGATTCATGCATACATTAAGGGCATAGAATCAAAGACCAATAGAAATCCTAATTAAATGAGGATATAAATAGATTCAATTATACCCGTCCTTGTTTGACAATTGTAAAGGAGAAAAGAAGGTATACATCCACATTTATGTGGATAAAGTTATAGTAGGAAATGACGAAGAAAGCATAAGGGACATCACGAAAAAACAAGGATGAGAATTAAAAATATCAGACCTTCTACAAGATAGATGGGAACTTAGGCTAACATGAATAAAATATTTGATGGAAATTTTGGAAATGGATGATTTTCTAAGGAGCAAACCTATTTCAAACCCATTGGACATTAATGTGAAGTACACCCCAATGGAAGGAGAAACATTAGAACTTGTTATAATGTACATATCTTTTGTGGGATGAATAAATTATGCCATAATCATTAGAATAGACATATTTTATGGAGTTTAACTGCAATTATAACTTATGTAGAAATCAAAACTATCTCATCTAGAATTAGAAGGAAAATGCTCAAGTATTTGAAGGAAACATTGAATAAAAGATCATACTTTCCTAGTAAGATGCATACGCAATTAAAGGTTTATACAAATACAAGTTGAGTATGTTGAAAGCACAATAGGAGAATCACGTGTTTATATGGAGTTCAAAGATGTCACCCACAATAGCTCTATCGTCAACAAAAATACAATACAAAGCTCTCACATATATGGCATGTGGAATCAAGTAGTTAAAGAAGTTAATAACAGATTTCAAATTGGAGCTTGAACCGTTTCCCATTATGTGTGATTGTTGGAGATAGACGTCTGCGGAAGCACGCGAACAGCACAAGGAAGAAGAAGAAGCTTGGAGCACAAACACACAATACTGAATGTATTACTAGAGAATGTACAAAGATAAGTAGCCCATTAGGGCAATAGGCGTATATACAAGCCGGGGGAAAAAACCTCCTAATGAGGGAAAAAGTGCCCCGGCGGTCCTAGTGTGTTCACACACATCACTACCTAAATATATCAACAAATCCCCCCTGGGAGTGATGCGGTGAACAAGGAGATGGCACTCATGTATAAGGAAGTGCCAAGCTATGTGGAAATCACTCCACAAAAGGAAGTAAGCCCAAAGCTTTGCGGAAAGCTTCAAACTTCTCCCTAGGCAGAGCCTTCGTGAAAAGGTCTGCAATGTTCTCCTGCGTGGGCACATATGCCAAGCTGATCTCCCCAGCAGAGAACCTCTCCCTGACATAGTGATAATGCACCTCAATGTGCTTAGTGCGAGCATGGAACACAGGGTTCCTCGCAACTGCCAATGCGCTCTGACTGTCAGTGAAGATGGTGGTGGCAGAAGACTGGCCAACAACCAAATCAGCCATAAGGCGTCTGAGCCACACACACTCAACAGTCGCTATGAAAGCTTCCCTATACTCAGCCTCACAACTGGAAGTGGCCATAGTAGGCTGCTTCTTGCTCAACCAAGATATACATGAGCTACCAAGCATGAAGCAAAAACCATTGGTGGACACACGAGTGTCATAGCAACCAGCCCAATCTGAGTCAGAAAAAGCATGCAAATCTGGCGGTAGTGATGCGCTTAACCGCTTTCCAATGTGTGACTCCTGGGCAATGCATAAACCTCCTCATCTGTGAGACACCAAACTGAATATCTGGCCGAGTAATGCATAAGGAAATCAAGCATCCAACAGCCTGCTGATAGAGAACAGCATCAAATGCATCTCCAGCATCATGAAGACTCAATCGTAAACCTGTCTCCATAGGAGTGGCAATAGGCTTACAGTCTTCAAGGCCAAAACGCTGCAATAATGTGTCAATATATATCGTTTGACACAAAGCCATTCCACCATCAAGTTGCATAAACTAAATGCCCAAATAGTGATGCAAATGCCCCAAATCAGACATCTCAAATGAGGCATGCAAATCAGCCTTGAAATCAGCAATATGCTTCTCAATAGGACCAGTGAGCAGCATGTCATCAACATAGACAACAATGATCAGAAGCACATCATTAGCGCTTAACATATAAGGTGCTTTCAGTTGGACTTTTCACAACACCATGTGCAACCAGATAGGCATGTATCTTCTCATACCAAGCACGTGGTGCTTGCTTTAAACCATCTAATGCCTTCTTTAACCTGCACACTTGGTTTTCATGCCCTTTCTGCACAAAGCCACGGGGCTGAAAAACATACACTTCTTCATGCAAGTCACCATTCAAAAATGTTGTTTTAATGTCCAACTGATGTACATTCCAACCATGATGGGCTGCAAGTGCACAAATGCTCCGAACAGTAGTCATACGGCATGTAGGTGCAAAGGTCTCATCAAAATCAATGCCTCTTTCCTGCGCATAACCCTTTGCAACAAGCCTAGCCTTATACCTGTCAATTGTACCATCAGGTTTACACTTCAGCTTGTATACCCACTTAGTGCCAATCGCCTTCTTGCCAGGAGGCAAGTCACATAAAGACCATGTACCATTCTTCAATATAGCATCATATTCAGATTGCATGGAAGCCATCCAATTTTCTGAATTCTGTGCTTCATCAAAAGAAACAGGCTCATTCTCATCACAGAGACTAGACGCAGCCATAGCATAGCAATCTGATGCAAAGGAGGCACTATGAGAGCCACGAGTACGATATGACAAAGGTGCATCTAATTTGTTGTCACGCAAAGTCTGCACCAGCCATTTTGGCATAGTTTTTGCCTGCTCAATATTAGCTCTCTCATCAACAAGTGCATCATGTAAATCTGCATCAGAAATAGAATGATCTGCATCATCATATGAAACCTGCAAAGGCTGAGAAGTTGCCTCATTAGGACCAGCACTAGCCTGTCCACCTGTAAAAAGAGGCATCAAAGTATCATACATGTCTTTGGAGCTAACAGATGTCTCCTTAGTACATGAAAGCAATGGCTGAATAGCATCTTCCACAAAGACAACATCACGGCTAACCAGAATGCGTTTAGTCTGTGGATGATACAGACGATAGCCTTTACTTTCAGAACTGTACCCAACAAATCTCACGTTCAGCCAGAAATGCATTAAAATCTGAAGACATATATTCCCCCCCTCGATCAGAACGGAGGGTGCCCATTTTACATGCTGACAGATTTTCAGCCAAAACCAAAAACTGTTTGAAGCACATGAAGACTTCGGACTGAGTGGATATACCCATGCATGCTTGGAAAAATCATCAATGAAAGTCACGAAGTAAAGGTAATTTTCAAAAGAGGGTGTCTGCATAGGACCACAGACATCACTATGTACAAGCTGCAATTTCTGCGTAGCCCGAACTGAACCATCTTTTGGAAAGGAAGAACGCTGCATTTTGCCCAAAATACAGCCTTCACAAACATGTTTTCGAGGAGTCTCAAGTTTGGGCAAAGAGGACACCATTTCAGATTTCTGCAGGCGTAGCAAACTAGCAAAATTCAGATGACCAAAGCGTGCATGCCAAAGCTTTGCATCTGACATAGCCTGAGAATCATGAACTGCACAAGCCGAATCATTCACAGATCTTTCATAGTCTATGAGCTTATACAGCCCACGACATAAGATGCCAGAAGCAATAATCACATCACCATTTGAGAGATCATGGACTGTACACTTGTCATCAACGAATTTCACAACCAAGCCAATCTTGGCTAATGCAGAAACTAATAACACGTTCTTTTTTATCCCTGGCACAAATAAAGCATCTGACAAAGTGAAAGAACTACCATCAGCAGTAGTCAGAATGATCTTACCAACTCCCATAACAGGATAAGAGGAGTTATTGGCGCATGTGACAGTATTCCCTGTAGGGGCAGGCTCGAGTGAAGAGAAGAAACTCCACTGCGAGGTAATATGTTTGGTCGCCCCACTATCAAAGTACCAAACATCTGAGTCTACTGCAGACATGCACTGATCATGAGAAGATGGGTTAAAACTGCAGACAGTAGTAAACGCCCATTCTTCTTCCTGCACAAGATTTGCAGACTCTGTTTTTGGTGTAGAGGCCTCTGCAACAACCATTCCAGCCTCTTTCTTCTTTGCCTCTTTAGCATCCAGTTTTGGACAGTTCTTTATAATATGATCATTTCCTTTACAGTACTTGCAAAACAATTTCTGCTTTTCTGATTTCTTCTCATCTTTATCCTGGTTCTTCGATTGTGCAGCATTTGCAGATTTCTACTTACTAGTAGAAGAGCTCCATTTTCCTTTGCCCTTCTGACTAGCCAGGAAAGCTTGATCTACAACACGCATAATGGACGTGTTCTGCCTGGACTGATCTTCCTGCAACAGAACAGAGACTAATTCCTCAAATGACAAGGCATTCGGATTGCCTTTCATCATCAACCGAAGAGTAGAGGCAAAACTCTGATAAGAATCAGGAAGACCATTCAGAACGGTCTGCACAAGTGAGCTATCTGGTATAACCTCATCAGCAAAAATCAATTGTTCCTTCAAGTCTTTGATCTTTGTAAGAAAACTGTCCATAGAATCACCTTCATTCATGTGCTCACTCTCCAACTGTTTTCGGAGGTAAGCAACACGAGCCTCATTCCTAGCCTGGTACAAAGTGGTAAGTGTATCCCAAGCATCCTTTGCTGTTCTGCGAGAGCGAATGTGAGGAATAATGGCACGTTTGACAGACAAAGCTATCAATGCATGTGCCTGGGCATCTCTGCCATCCCAACGAATCTGCTCTGCAGTAGGTACAACAGAAATAGAAGCACGAACACGAATCTGTGGAATATCATCTTCGACACCATCTTCATCAGCTCCAACACCTCCAGCACCTGTATTTGTAGTACCTGTAGTCGCAGGTGTAACAGGACGTCTTTCAACACCCTGCACAATGTTCCACATTCCTTTTGCAACCAGTACATGTCGCATCATATAAGCCCATAATGGGTAGTTGGTACCATCCAACTTATCCTCAACAGCCAACATACGGAATACATCACTGCTTTCAGCCATGGCCGGTGACTAAAATACCTTGATGCAGAAAATTGACTGTATCTCAAAAAGTTGAACGGAATTGCCGAGACGAGTTCTGCTATACCTGTAGCAGACTTCGAGACGCTTAAACTGGCGAACAGAAACTGGTATATACCTTTGGCACAAAAGGACGAAATAGCCTACACAAGCGCTGCGATACTGCGTTTGAAGGCCGAAACGAGCTCAGATCGCGATTTCGGCACCACAGAGTGAAGCAGTTTTGATCTCGGAAACACCCTGAGTGTGCTCACCAAATTTCGTGCGAATCTGAGACTGCAAACGAAGGAGTGTCGACGGCGCCCTAGAAGAAGCGACGACCTGCTCTGATACCAATTGTTGGAGATAGATGTCTGCGGAAGCACGCGAACAGCACAAGGAAGAAGAAGAAGCTTGGAGCACAAACACACAATACCGAATGTATTACTAGAGAATGTACAAAGATAAGTAGCCCATTAGGGCAATAGGCGTATATACAAGCCGGGGGAAAAAACCTCCTAAAGAGGGAAAAAAGTGCCCCGGCGGTCCTAGTGTGTTCACACACATCACTACCTAAATATATCAACAGTGATAACTTGAGTAAGAGTTTGTATCAATTTTAATGTATCATAAAAGGAAAAAACACATAGAATTGCACAATCATTTTGTAAGAGATAAAGCATAGAGGTGCATGGTATTGGAACAGAGGATGGGGTTCAGTTCTGATTACTGAAGCATTGAATAATGCAAATCTAAGAATTCTAAACATTACACTAGGTTGAAGGATAGACCATGAAGACAAAGGTTGAAACTTAAGGGGAAGTTTTGAAAGAAAAGCTTCAACATTGGAAACCAAAACAATCTGAGGAAGCTCACAAGTCGCAATCAAAGCTAAATCATTGGAGAAGAAGTCTTTCACAATTATGGATTTTCTTTATGTAGAAATCTATGACAAATTAGTTTGGGAAGCTGGATGTACATCTAGTGTCTTACTTAATGTAAATCTTTTATGAAAATTTACACTTATCCAATGATATAAGGACAGAGAGAGTTACAAACAAGAAATATAGAAATCATACGATCACAATTAGAGAATAAGAAATCTAGATTGTTCCCCCTTTCCAAATTCTATATAGCAATATGTTCTCTTACATCATAGAGGGTGAGTGGTAGAGTTCAAGAGAGATAGGTAGAATTCTTAGAGTTATATATAATTCATTAATTATTTGAATATAATGTACATGTACTGATTAGAAATTTATTGCAATGTTCCCTATTACATAAGTCTTAGACTCTAATTCTGCAACATGAGATCACAAGTGTATATGGGAGCATAGAAGAATGGCTAGTTAGAAAGCCAAACTTGGAGGCATGAAGATTTAGAGCTAGAATAATCCACCGAGGAGTTGTAAATCACATTTGATAGATTTTTAATTTAATTAGAAGCGGCTAGAAACATTTTATCTTTTGTACATATTGTGATTAATTTCTTGATTAAGCGAAAGTCAAAGATCATGAAGATTCTTGAGAGGATTCACCATCTTCATGTTGCATCGGGAGTGAATGAATATTTCATTTTGCCCCATTACTTCATAACCTAAAAAGTGGGAAGACTAAAGCATGATGTCCCAAGTACTCCTTTGAAATATTTTGTAAAGATTTAACATGAAAAAATTCCACTTTGTTCAGGTTTTCAAGATAAAAATGGAATGTATGGTTTCCCCGATCAAGAAATCAAAAGATATCAACTTTAATGAAAGAATCACGACATTGAATACATACTCAAAGCATTCAACCAAGAGAGTTTTAAAGATAAAAGGATAAGTCCACTTCAGAGGAATTAATTTCCATTTTCATATTACTAGGTGTCATCACCCAATCTTGCAAAAGAAATGGATAAAAGAGAGAAGAAGTTGATAATTGAGCACTATCAAATAAGAATATCCACCCATTCATCTATTCTTTTCTAGAAGAAACACTGTGTATTTGAGAAGATTGTAGATTGTTCACAATCCATGTAAGTTGACACTTCCATATACATGAAGTTTAACTCTTTGTTCACTACGTCTCTCATACAGGGGATATATTTGAATAGTGATATGTGTGAATACACTTAGGTATACCATTGAAGCTTTTTTCACTCTTAAATAAAATTCCACCTAAGCTTGTATATAGGCCCATAACCCTAATAGGCTACTTATATTTACACATTACACACTTGCTTTATCATGTGTTACTTATGTGTGTTCTGCACTCCCCAAAGTCCAACATAGGGTTCAACTAGTTCATCAAGAGATACCTTATAGATAGGCCCAATAGGTCTTTGAGATCCCCCTTAAAGTGTTATCATGCAATCATAAAGCCTTTATTCAAGTAAAATACCTATGGTCTTTTTCTCAAATACATCGTTAAAGACTTGGAACTGACTTGGTAATTTGGCTAGCCTATCATAATTGGATTCTTGGACTAGCGTTAGGGTATATCAAGTTCATTTATGAGGATAAGTTATTTGAAATCATCTCTAAGATATTGTCTAAGCTAATTATAAAATATTATTCATTCGAAGCAAGCTATATATTAATTGACTAACTTTGAAGCAAAGGTAGGGCCATTGTCTTGTTTTGACTTTCTAATCTTGGTTGGTAATAGATGACTTGTCTCTACATTTCCACATTTACTAAAGATTTCTTGAAGAGAGGCCTCATGATCATATAATAATTGGCTCTTTCCAAATCAAGACTTGCCAAGAAATTGCTCTCAACAAAGTAGGGTTCTAATAAATCTGAGCTTTGAGGCATCGTTGGGATACATATCTAGTTGCAAACATAGGTAAGGCTCAAATTGCTGAAGTAAACCTCAAAGCTTTCAACATGTGCCATCAAATTTCTTTGGCATAGTTGTAATTTGGCTATTTGTTGAGAATATTCGATCTTGAAAATGATGACTTGTTCCTATGTTGATCTACAATTCTTTATCCTATCTTGTGTTTCCCACGAAGTTGCAACAATTCCCTCAATTTAAGTATCCGTGATGCTTATTCAAATTTGTTGGCAACCTTACCAAAATGTCAAGGGAGCACTAGATCGTGTTCACTAAGCTTATACTCATACAAGATAATCTCAGTGATTTCATGTTACAAAACTCACAAAGGAAAATATGTTACAATGATATGTGACCATATAGACTATCCCACAGCTCAATAAGTTTGTCCCACAACCTCGATCATAGACGTAGATATAAGATAATAAAAATACAAGATCTTCCTCAACATAAATGAAAAGGATATAAGACAAGCTGTACAAGATCTGATACTACTAGATCAGAAGACAACAAGACAAAATAATTATGATTCTTTACCAAACAATGGCTCGACTCAAATTAGAAAGTATTAGTTAATTATTCTGAGTCGAATTCCCAAGACTGGCATTGGCAAGCTTAAGTAGCTCTATATAGGTTTTCGAGGGCAAGTACATGAGATGGTTTTGGTGGATGATATCATCAAAATCCAAGACAAGGTCTCCAGATGTTCAAACGAGGTTTATGGATAACTATCTCAGGATTTTATCACACTTCTAACTGGATGGTGATGTTAAATTCTTCAAATTCTATACCAACAGTATGATATGGTAAAAGTACATAGAATCTAGGACAGATTCAAGATAAATTCTAATTTCCTTACATGTACATGACAACAGCTGCCTCCATGCATTCTAGAATATTGCTAATGTAACAAGATAACTTTAGCAGTAATGATTTATAAACTAGTTACTGCTGTCAATATCATTCCATTCAAAGTTTGCTGTCTAGTACCACGGTTGCATATTAAAGAAAACTTACTACAATTGCCCAGAATTGAACATAGGGTATAGATAAAATCATTGTAATCACCCTAGTTGCCAGTTGATTACAAAACAACCTATTCATCAGCATTCATAAAAAATGAATCAGCATCCTTCTTGAGCAAAAAGTTTGCCTTCATTTGTCAAAGATGAATTAGCTATGATGGAGTGACCTGAAACCTGTTGCACAAGTTAATCTTTGACAACCAAATGAGAACATCAAATTCAATCCATACAGATTTTCATTGTTCATACTCGGGTTTGTCAACCATAGTGCCAAGAGTTCAAGCATAACAGGCGTAGAAATTAAGTTTTTAAACTAAAATCCTAAAATCATGAAGTGAGCATCTCACATAAAACCTAGATATAGAATGCAAGGCCCAATGTTAGATCTTGAAACCAAAACTGAACACCCCAAAGAAAAAGCAGGTTCAGCCCATCCCTAGACACCAAATACATACATACTCAGGGGTATGCATATGTATATGTATGAATGTGTGTTTATATTGATTGGTATGTATGTCCGTATGTTTATGTGTATGCATATGAATGTAGATACTATCTATATATGTTTTATGTATCTGTATGTATGCATGTACACATGCATCCATGCATTATACAGTATGTGAATCTGTCTCTTATGAGTCAAGGGTTCTAAATTCTGATGACATACAAAAGCGAAATTTTACCCTGCACCATTCACAAACAGTGTGTTCATTATGTATGGTGCATACAAATTGCTAGTCACATATTATGAAGTTTCTATAAGAATCTTGTATGTCTTTATGTCCTTACAGCCATAGATATACCTTACATAAATATTTTTCATTTTGATGCATCAAAAATCTTTTGATACTTCATATCCATGTTCATTAAACATTGAGGACCACTTCTCTCCACGAGTTTTTCATGAAAAGTTTCCATCAAACAACTCTGTTGATCCAGTGGACTACTAAAACTCATCATCGTTCAGTATTACCTCAACAGCTGCTATCTCTTCCTCCTCATGCTTCACAAAGTAAGCATGGCAAAGCACTGGCCTGAACTTAACCATCCTCATGGACAGCCTCTAACAAATGCTTAATGGATCAAGCATATAGGAAAAGGACAGACAACAGCACATCGCATCCACACGAACATACACAAAGTAACTAGGCTTAACATCTGACAGAATCAGCATATTGCATCTATATTTAGCATCTATAACGGTGGTGACATCTATATTTAGCATCTATATCGGTGCCACCACCGTGCCCATTATGCAGTTAACAGGCAGCCAAATATAGATGGATACTGCACTTATATGTCACCCCACCGCATAAGCCTCTTTCATTAGGCAGTAAATCTTGCGCAAAAATCTCATTGACATGGAAATATGCTAAAAAAATGTATCCCACATTTTCACAAACATGTGAGACATACTGTTTGAGCCACTTATGTAAAAACGAGTTAAAAGGAATTAATTCACGTTCTTATAAAATCTCCGGTAGTTCTTTTGATAGTATTCCCACCATGGAATAAACATAGAATACTAGGCAGAAATAACCCTGTGAAAAATATAGTGCGGCCTTCACATTTGTGTGCGACAAGAAGCATTGTTCCAGACATTTGCTATGTAGATAGAGGGTTATAATGTGCTATAACCTTTGACGCTCCACACTCTGCACAACCACCCATACATATTCCTATCATGCAGCAGCTATTACAATATATTATGCCCCTCAAGAGTGAGATTCTTCCAGCATGAAGTCTACCAAATTACATACGATAAATATTCCACATAATATAGAAAGCAAGCATAGGAACAATACACAATCAGATTAAAAGCCCCCCTGGTGCCTGTAGGGAAGTTCACCCTGCTGACAATGCCAAATTTATAGCCCACTGTTCCTCAAATTCAATTTTCTTGACACTACACACATTGCCTAAGCAATGAATATCGCCCATCAGCTAACATTGTCATTAAATGTAACCAGCTACCATCCAAAGGTCATCATGTAAAGTGGATGACATAATGAACTGCATATGGACCAAAAGGAAACATAGAGAGACACCATGCACAACCTTGACAGCACAAGAAGTCCACAAAAACTTTCATTTTACAAGTTAAATGAAATGTTACACTAGATTTCCACTATATATGCATCATCAGAAGTACACAAACACCTCAAGCTATGAACCGGTGTTATTTGCAAGGTTCCCAGCAATACCAAACAAACAGCCATTGCAATAAACACAAGTTCTGGTAGAGTAACCAAGATTTTTTAGCTCCTTAGAGGTTTAAAGAACACTCAGGTATCCTCCATATGGTGCAGAAAGTTTATACTGATCACAAGAACAAGGTTCACTTGGGAGATGAAGAAAATTACCACTTCTCTCTAGGGACACTGGCTCGTGTGGCAAGTGCTTCCTCTCTTAACACATACTTTAGAGGCCTCCTAGGTGCTCTCTGAGGTTTGTTCTCAAAGCCAGGTGCTGCTACCAAATCCCCAGGGTCATGAGAAACTGACTTTGAATCTCGACCATTAGCAACAGTTTGTTGCCCACGCATCTGCCAATGACCTTGCTGTTTGTTAACATGTAGGTCGCGATTTAGTGATACTCTCATTTCAGTCTCGTCATCAGATTCTTCTAGATCAGACCATCCATCATCTTCATTGTCATCTTCATCACTATCATCATCCTCCCATCCCTCACTATCTGTATCATAATCATCATCTTGACCTCCATCTTTCACTTCCCTATCAATACCGGCAACTGCCTTCCTTCTGTAAAATCTCCGTGCATCTATAGCAGCAAGCTGCTCTAATCTCTCTTTCACCACTACAAGTGGATCCTTCTCAATCAATGCAGCACCATCATAGGCTTCTGTGAGGAAAACTGAATCCCGAACGCCCTTCAAAGATACATAAAAGAGCTCAGGATGCCGCACAATCATGCCATATAATTGTTGTGAGAACTTGTAGTCCTTCCTAAAGTGAGTCAAGTGGTCAATCAAAGTTCTTTTCTCAATCATCAAGGATAAGAGCTCATGGACAACTGCGCAAGCATGTTTCTCTGCCTCAACAGATCCAGGACGATAATGGGCAAATTCAGCATAAGGTGAGATGTAAGAAACCTGTTGAAACCGTCTCAACATCTCCGCATCCTTCCTCTTTAAAACATGTCCACGAGGGAGATCTAACTTTGCAAACCTCCGAGGACGGCCACTTATCGTATCAGGCTCTGCAGGTGCATTCAGACGCTTCTGTTCCCATGCTGAAATTGCCAGCTCAGGATCCCAGCTTGTAAGCTCAAGAGCAGTACCCTCTGCAGTCTCAACCACTTTGAAGTACTGGGGATAGTTACCAATCATGCACCCTCTATAATCATCAGGTAGACCAAGGTCTCTCTTCAAATGATCGATCTTTGATAGAAGAAGAGTCTTATTGATAGACATCATGAGCATTTTCCTGATTTTCATGACGCCCCTTGATTCTAAGTCTCCTTTCAGCCTAATCTCTTCAAATACCTGATCTTCAGCCTCTTGGGTAAGCCTGAAGTAAAGTGAATTAACACCCTCTTCAAATACTTCAAAGACCGCAGGAAATTTCTTTAGTAAAACGATCACCTTTCGTTTACCGCTCAGACGCAGCTTCTTCCTAAACCTGCCAAGACGTTTCAGAGACATTACCATTCCGGGTTCTTTGATAAGAATGTCCTTAATGGCTGTGACAGTCTTAAGCTTCTTCTGCCGCTGGACAACCGAGTCTAGGGGAAAGTTCTTCCTGCGTCTTATGACTGCAGTGATGAAAGGCAAACCAGCTTTTTTCAGTTTTATCTTAAGCTCCTGCTTGTTCAAAAATGGGTTCCTCATGCTCGCACAGAAGGACGTTTGCGACGCCAAGCTGGAAAGCCTCTGTTGATTGCTCTCCCCATAGCCGAAATACACTACAGGCTGCAACTGCAGAGCCATGGCTGCTCGCAACACTTTGAATTTTCTATCGCCTGCTACACCTGATTCTCAAATCATGTAAAAATATCTATCGTTTTCTTTTTTCGAGTCGACAGGAAACAACAAAATTATCTACAATTCCTTGAATCGCTTCGCCATTTCAAGGAAATATCTACCATCTACATAAAGAAAAAAGGCTCGATAACGTTTATTACTGAATTTTCTTTTCTTTTAAATGAAAGCTCAACGGAAGCTTACTCCCCAAACTTTAACTTTGAAAATGAAATTCTACAAATGAACGAGCATAGTTATCGTGAGATCCCCATATCTCACAAAACAAGGATTAGACTGAAATATTTCGATGACGATGCACCACAATGCCCTCTCCTTCTCGAGAGCTCCACGACGATATCCTCGGAGTAGAAACTGAGCTCCTAGGGCCGCACACGGTGCTATGCACAGAGGCTGCAGAATACGCAGAAAAACACAATACATAGAGGGCACGAAGACAAACTTCTTAAGTCTTACAAATGCGATCAAACTTACAGTTTGTGGCTGACCAGGCCATTATATGTTTTATTAAAGAACATATACAAAGAAGTGTTCGGTGGCCATTTGGCCTTTCACATGGACACTAACGATAACAATCTCCCACCAAAGGCCAATATAGCCAAAGTAACTATGGGAGAAAAATAAAGAATGATAAAGAATACCTGAGTGTAAGTATACAAGCTATACCTCCCACGTCATGGGTATGTTACAGAGTATACAAGTGACTATGTAAGATCATGAATCAAGTAACCCCCATCAAGTGGTAGCAGTGTAGAAAAGCTATCATGTGGTAGAGCTTTAGTCAAAGCATTTGCAGCATTATCTCGAGTGTGAACCTTCTCAAGAATAATGCGCTCAGTGGCTAAGCAATCTCTAATGAAGTGATACATGTCGGGGGAGAACTAGATTGTGCCCTCTGAATCGGGGGAAATACACTTTTGATTACAAGAATACCCACGCAGGGAAAATAGTAAAAGAATATGTAGCTGATACAAGAAGTCCCACAACCCGGGATTGATAGGTATAGATAATGCAGCTAGAGATGATATAGGAGATCCCACAACCCAGATCATAGGTATGGAGCAAGATCTCTGGATTACAAGAATTCCCTTTATGGATAAAGGCCTATTCAGGAAAGATGGGAATTACAAAAAATTCTGAGACATTTCTTTGTGTCCAATGTTTTATGTTTCGACTCATTCACACACTACTACATGTTATTATCTCTTGATTAGAGTATATTAAATTGACACTTTGATATTGAGGATAATTGTATTATAAATGGGGTATGAGAGTTGGCCTCAAATTTAAGAAGTTAACATAGTAAGTAATATAAATGGGACTTGAATAATTCCCAAATTTCTTGAATAGTCCTTGATATGAACTTGATACAAGAAATAATTAGAAAGGATCTCGTACTACGAGATTACATGACAAGAAAGGATGTCTCGATATAAGACTAGACAAGACTAGAGCAAGAGACAAGATTAGAACTTGAGCTAGAACTTGAAAGTACTTACTTGGTGATCACGACCCTTTGAGCTCCCAAGACTGACATTGGCAAGACTGAGAATGAATGTGGCCAAGGCCTCCTTATATAGGATTTCATAGGTGGTTCTCAAGGGTAGTTGCAAATTGTTGATGTCATCAATGATGTTAGCAAACCAAACAAGACCTTCGGATGTCCGAATTTAGCAAATAGACACTCGATCTTGGGGTTTTGGCACGTTTCGGGCGCAATGGAAGCATTAGTTTCTCCTAGTTCTGAGTCAATCATGAGATATAGGATTCACATGGAATCTGAGGTTTAGGATGGTTTCCTTTGTCCATGAAATCACCTCCCCCTCAAGCGATGAGTTCCATGAGGAGCGGTCATGTTCTATAGTCTCGGCTTCATTGGCTTTCTCTTATGGAACTCTCGAACCTTGATTGGTGCTCTCTGAAGGTTTCTGCAAGTTCCCAAGTATGATCACTGATGCCATACCCTTTCCAATGAATAAGGTACTCCAATCTTCCTCGGGATATTCTTGAATCTAGAACATGCTCGACTTCAAATTCTTCATGATCATCAATCTCTATAGGTGGTGAAGGACTAGGTCTCTCCCCCCTAAATGGTGAAATCTGATATGGTACCGACATGGATACATGGAAAACTGGATGTATTCCCATGGTACTTGGTAGCTGGAGCTTGAAGGTGACTGGATTAATCTTGGCCAAGATGGTGAATGGACCAAATCTCTGATGATCTAACTTTGCACAAGGCCTTGAAGTTTGCAAATTGCTTCTGAGTAACCATACTTTATCCCCAATTTGATATGATGGATTATGAACACGATGTTGATCTGCATAGTACTTATATTGTTCTTGAGCTTTTTGGATCTCTTCCTTGAGTTCTTTGTGAATGTCCATCAGGTACTGGGCCTTGTCTCTGGAAGCTGGGTTCTTGACATGATTTGAGAGTTGTATATCCATCCTTAGATGTTGTCCATTATTTGCAAAGAAGGGAGTTTGCTTAGTAGATGCATGAACACTATTGTTATATGCAAACTCTACAAAGGGTAAAAGCTCAAACCAATCATTTTGATGATAGTTTCTGGTGAAACGAAGATATTGCTTCAAGACTTGATTCACCCGTTCTGTTTGTCCATCAGTCTGTGGATGATTTGTTGTAGATAGTTTAACTTGAACACCAAGGAGCTTGCAAAGACTATTCCAAAAACTGGATATGAAGAGTGGCCCTCGATCACTGACAATATCATCAAGCAATCCATGAAGCCGAAATATGTATTTGAGAAAAAGTCTAGCAGTGGTTGCACCTGTGATTGCCTTGGTAGTTGGAATGAAGTGTGCCATCTTTGTAAGTCTATCCACAATAACAAGAATGGCATCAAACTTATCTAACTTTGGTAGATATGTGATAAAATCCATAGACAATGAAGCCCATGGCCTTTCTAGAATAGGCAAAGGTTGCAAGAGGCCATGAGGTTTATGTCGGGGTACCTTAGCTCTATTGCAAGTATCACAAGTTCGGATATATTCTTTGACTTCCTTCCACATTGGAGGCCACCAAAAATCCCTTCATATAAGTTCTATTTTTTTATTCACTCCAAAATGTCTTGTTGCAAGGTTGTCATGACGTTGTTGTAGTACTTGGATCCTGGGAGTTCTTGGAGGGGCATACAATATGTTCTTATTGAATTTTTCCTTCTTGTGTTTTTTGCTAAACGTTATAAAACAATTTATCTCCTGGTAGAGTCTCACAGATCAAATGATTCAAGGTTGAATCTTCATGATGGTCTGAAGAGATAGCTGCTAATTGGAGATGCTCGGGCTTGAGTAATACACTCTCTTGTTGATCAAAGGCCTCTTCACCCTTCTTTGGTGCAAGGTAAGATCTTCTGGATAGGGCATATGATTGACATTGTTGACGTCCTGGATGGTATGTGATGACAAAATCAAATCTGGATAGAAAGTTACTCCATCGATATTGTCTTCTATTGAGAATGCATGTGGTCATAAAATACTCTAGGTTCTTGTGATCTGTAAATACAGTAACTTTATGAGCTTCTCCTTCTAGATGGTGATGCTTCAAAAATAGGCTTTGAAAGCAAAGAATGAAGCTTTGAGGGACTAAAATATGTTCAAGGTAATGTTAACCTTAGTCTTTCCCCTTCTTCAAACACCACAAGAGTGTAGCTTAGTGGCAAGAGATTGCCACGGTTAAGTGAGCTCTGGGGGGAACAGTATTGGGATGGGTGATCTCCCAGGAAGTATCAGGAACCTCTATCTGCCTTGATAGTTGAGGTCCTCCCTCGCGTGCAGCCAACGGTGACTTCGTTGACTCGGATGACAAGGTATGCCAAGGTCTATGCCTTGGTCGCCGCCTTAGCCATAAGACTTGGAGAAAGCCAAAGGGGGGGGTGCTCACTTCGATCACACAAAAGAAACAAGGCTTTTGCATCGAAGTGCTCTGATACCAGTGAATTATTTCGATAGTGATGCACCACAGTGTGCTCTCCTTCTCAAGAGCTCCACGACGATATCCTCAGAGTAGAAAACTAAGCTCCTAGGGCTGCACACGGTACTTGGTACAAAGGCTCTAGAATACATAGAAAAACACAGTACACAGAGAGCATGAAGACAGAATTCTTAGGTCTTACAAATGCAGTTGAACTTACAATCTGTGCCTGACCAGGCCACTATATATGTTTTATTAAAGAACATATACAAAGAAGTGTCTGGTGGCCATTTGGCCTTTTGCATGGACACTAATGGTAACATAGACAAAATGACAACTTGGTAACAGCTGGTTTAACTGGTCAAAGCCATTACATGTCCACCCCGGGGGTTGAACCCTCGACCTCTACCTCAAGAGGCCATAGCCAAACCAATTCCCTCATGCGATGTGGACATTACTGATTTT
Source organism: Ceratopteris richardii (assembly GCA_020310875.1). Taxonomy (NCBI): domain Eukaryota; kingdom Viridiplantae; phylum Streptophyta; class Polypodiopsida; order Polypodiales; family Pteridaceae; genus Ceratopteris; species Ceratopteris richardii. Next base: position 78,848,254 of record CM035429.1, read on the forward strand.
TTTTGTTGAAAGAAGTTCGATCTTGAATTACTCTTCATGATCACTTGACTTAATTGAAACTACAATGTTGATAGCATAGTACTCATGGACCCTTAGAATCTCACACAAACAAGGGTAGAACACTTAGAACCTATTAACAATGAACAAAGCTCAGAAGTCTATTAAAGGTAGGAACATAGTCGGGATGAGCCCAAGGTTAAATGAGAAGACTGATTTGAACTCAAGTCAACTCTATCATAGTGAGCATGACTCTTGCCACATAGTTCAAGGAGAGAACCCAAAGACCAATGATTCTTCAAAAGGAACTCATTTAACATCTCATTATAATAATTGATGAGGAGTGTCACTCAACAAGACTTGAACCCATGCTCACACCCAAAAAAGGCTAACGATTTATCTAGAAAATAGAACAAATAATGAAGCCTTAACACAATTGTCTCACTTATTGTTTCCATTCATGATCTGGCCTTGTCAAGCGTACAATGATTTCATTACTATGAACTATGTTCTTATGCTCTCAAAAGTAATGATTTTCACCAAATGTGTGTTATAGAAGCCGTGTAACTGTTTGGTTTGCATGATGTCATGAATAACTTCAAGAGTTCATTGAGAAAAGCGATTTTCTCCTGGTTTTTGCTCTTTATTTCCTTCACGCCAATTCACTAGCCAATAGAGTAGACATACCCAAAATTTTTTTCTTTCGCAAAAGGGAAAGAGACAATGCAATGGGCAGGCTAGTAAGTACAAAAATCAATATAATCACAAAATATAATATGTTACATCACGGAAGCATTGTTTACAATGCCTATGTTCCTTCCAAGACTTCCCTTCTTTTTTAAGGGAGATTTAGTCGAAGGCTATTCCCCTGAGCTTTAACTTTGAAAATGCAATTGTATAAGTGAATGAGCATAGTACCTACAAGATCCCTCGTATCTTACAAAGTAAGGGTTAGACAAGATGACAACTTGGTTACAATTGGTTTAACTGGCCAAAGCCATTACATGTCTAGCTTGGGGATTGAACCTTGAACCTTCGCCTCAAGAGGCTAGAGCCAAACCAATTCCTCTACAGGATGTGCACAAGTCTTCTCATATTTGTTCAAGATTTCATGTGTAATATTGAATTTGATAAATTTTTACCTCATATAAAATATGAGCCATTCCATTTTCACGATAGTTTTTTTCCCTATCCCAATAGACCTCCATCAACATTAATTATGAGTGTAAGCTTGCAAAAGAACTACTTTTGGTGTAGTCTTTGATTGTATTAGACATAAACATGGAGCCTTGTTGGAAACAATGTCCCATGTTGGAATTTGGGGCCCCAGGATCGTTCCAAACTAAAACCTTTTGAGCATACACAACTTAATTGACAAGATGATATGTGAGATAGAGAAAGATAGAGATCTTGAGACAAGATTAGGGAATGTAAGCTGGATGCTTACTCACTAAAAAATAGATGTCCAAATCACAACAAATCTGGCTTACTAATCTTGAAAAATTCAAGAGAATAATGTGTGCCAAATAGTGGGTTATTAGAAGTTTGCTAAGTGGTTATACAAAGTTTTGTTTGAGATTTTAAGCTTCATCATTCTTTATATGGATGCTCCCTAGCCAGTGCACATGTGAGAATTCACATGTGGAAGCAAAACAGAATAGATACGCACAAATAATATGTAACTTAAAAGATTGACTACGTGATTGAATGGGAAACCTTACATGTGAATTGTGTTGAAATATCAAGTTCAACATGTGATGATCGAGGATGATACATATCATTTTTTCATCTCTCTAACATGTATAGTGGTTACGTTGATATGTGTCAGGGATTCTTTTAGTGAGCTTTATTAGATTTATCTATCGAGAGTGATGGCATATTTGTTTCTTGTCAGCTCACTAATTTGTAGACATTAGGATTTTCTTTATGTACTATTCTTTATATATTGTATTGGTTGTATTGTTGTTTGATGTCTTTCTTGTATATTCTCTTTATTTAATAGAAAAAGTAGAAGAATATCATTCTTCCCTTGTCTCAACCTTGTGTGCTCCTCTCTTTGTGTGCGAGAGCTCTCTTCTTTATCTCCTTCATCCTAACATGGCATTAGAGCTAGTGTGGCTGTGGAGAGCTCGTGAAGAAAACAGACAGTGAGAACTCCATGAGAAGGCATGGATAATGCATGCTTCATAAATTATCTCACACTTCAACCTCCATTTTGAGCCCGCAACATGGGACACATGCAAAAAAATAGGTCAATTTTGCCAAGTTGTAACTTGCATTCTATTCGACATCTCCCAAATATTTAAGATCCAGAATTTCATGGGATTCCATGTATTGTTGATACATGAAAACTCTGTTTTTTCAAGTCATAGTGTGAAATTGTTCAAGCAAAGGTACTTCTTTTAGAGTTTTTGTAGTTTCATAAATTACTACAAAAATGGAAAATGCTCATGGAATGAGTCAAATTATGAGCGATAATTTGGAAAATATAATTTTCATGCTTGGAGATTTGGAATGAAAAACTTTCTAATGGGAAAAGGCTACTAAAAGTACATCGAAGGAGACAATAAAAAACCCTCTATAGTTACCAAAGAGGAATCAGGCTACAAACTTGTTAAGAGCATATATAGAGTGGAATTAAGGAGCACGAAAGGTAATGTATTGGTTATCTCTTAGCATGCAAGATAGCATTATTGGGCACATACAAGATGTCAAAACTTTGAAATAGTCTTGGGATAGTTTGGTCACATTGCATGAGACCAATACAAGTGCACAAAAATCACAATTCAAGAATGAGTTGCATACATTAGAAAAAAAACAGCATCTTGATACGTCACTATACCTTAAAAATAAAAAACATATGTGATTCACTTGAATCCATTGTAGTCAATGTACATGATGATGATAAGGTTGAAGTGTTCCTTTGTTGTGTAGGAGTTGCATATAAACACTTCAAAACTTCTATTCAAACTAGGGAGAATATTCCAAAATTTGTTGATCTTGTGTCCATGCTAATAATTGATGAAAACAACCTTGGTGAAGACTCAAACTACCAAGGAAAGCTAGTTCTTAGAAAGTATTCTACTCTGGTAGAGGAAGAGGTCGAAAGTGGAAGAGGAAATAATAACTAGGACCAAGGTTGATACATTAATGTAGGAGGTAGAGGATAGTTTTGAGGCAATGGGGGACAAAGAGACAATAGAAAATCCCAAAGTAATGAATTCAAGTAATGCAATAAGGGATGTTGGAATTGTGTTAAGTCTGGTCACTTTAAACGTGGTTGAAGAATCAAAACAATAAAAAGCAACAAAACATCTATGCATCCATAAGTGTGGATGATTCAGAGAATTTGTTCATGGTTCAACATCATATGATCAATACAATGTGTGCAAATGTTTAAAAATTGAATGGTAATGTCTGATATGTTGATTTAGGTTCTTCAAATCACATGACCATCCATGTAGAATGGTTTAGTAGTTTGCAGAAATGATCCGCTCCTCAATTTGTTGAAACATGTGATGATACATTACATCCCATTGAGGATACAAGAAACATAGCACTTTTCACGGAGGATGGGAAGGTAAAACATCTTGTTGATGTACTAGATGTTCCTAATATAACAAAGAACCTAATTTCTATTGGATAAATGGCTGACCACAAATTACAAGTTAGGTTCAACTATGATGTTTTATATGTGGAAGAGTACAAAGAGAAGATCTGGAATGTTATAGCAGGCGAGGCCCTCTGGAAGATCTGGAAAGAGAGGTGTATTGCCAACTTTGGTAGCCTCCCTAAAGAATGGATGATCGAAAAATCTCTTTTTTTTCAGGCAAAGGAATTTCCAACTGTAAGAAATCACCACGTTTTATACATCATAGAGTGTTTTTCCTCAACAACAACAAGATTAAAATCAAGTGGGCCCCCCATGAAGGGGACAAAATGGTTATTAACCTCCTTTGTAATGTTTTCAAGCAATTTTTTAGGCAACACCTACTTTGTGGGATTTGGGGGTCCCATGGGTGCTAGGCACATTCACATGTGCAGTTATTCCCTCTATTGATTAAAGCTCAAGAGAGTAGGCTATTGTTGAACTCCCTTTTGGGAAAAAAAAAATAGGAGAGAATTCATATATGATAATAGTGTTGAAATCTATTTTTAAGAAAGTAAATTTGCTTAAGAAATAGAGGTGTGCCTCTAGGTATGTGTAAGATTTCTCTTTAGGTATGTGATCATGTTAGTGAGAGAGCCTTCCCTTTCTTCCATTCTCCATTGGAGGATAGGATCATGACTTCCTCCTTAATTAAAAGTAACATTGGCCATATTGCCCTAGATAAGGGGGAATAGGGACTCACTCTCTCCTTTTGGAGTTTCTGCCTTGAAGATGATGCCATTCAAATCTAAGATATCAAAAAAATGAAGAGGTATTTCAAAAAACTAGTTAATCACACAAATGTAAATTACATCATGGTTGAGGGAGGAATGGTTTCTTCAAGGTTTAGCAGTAACCAAATGTCAATTTTTTGCTAGCAAATCATGTTTTGTCCATCTTTGAGATTGTTGGCATACAAGGTTAAGGCCAAGCTAGAGCGAGCAAACACAAACAATGAGGAAGCATGTAAAGCGAGGTATGCAAGTTAGAAGTAAAGATATATTCATAATTTATACAATTCAAAGCTTCAAAAATTGATTTTGATCACTATACTTGTACATATGAAACCCAAATGTTATAAACGGATGATCCATTTTGTGCAATTCGAGAAGTTCTTGAGTTTAGATCCCAAGCCTTTCAAAATCCGTCCTCTCTTGCTAGATGTTCGATTAATGCTATCAAGGTCACCCTTCTATCTTTCACAATTCAACCTTAGAGATCCAAAATATTAGGAAGGCTAGAAGAGAAAGGATGTATAGTGAGTTGTTTCATCTCGAGTCCAAAGTCAACAAAGGTAAAATGCACCTTCAAAAGGGCCTTCTCAAAACTAGGGGAAATTTTGGCTATGGAGATGAAATTAATGAAGTGTTGTGATGGTAGTATACCACAGTGGATTCTTCTTCTTGATAGTTCCACAATGATATCCTTGCAATAGAAAATCGAGCTCCGGATGCCGCACATTGTACTCTACATAGGGGTTGTAGAATACATAGAAAAATAGTATGCATAGAGCATAAACATAGATTTCTTGGGTGTTAAAAATGCAATCAAACTTATAGTTTGTGGTTGAATAAGCCATTATATGTTCCATCAAAGAACATATACAAAAGTGTCCAGTGGCCATTTGGCCTTTCAAATGGACACTAATGGTAACAATATCCCACTAAAGAACAATATGGCCAAAGTGACTATGGAGAAAAATAAAGAATAATAAAGAATACCTGAGTGCAAGTATACAAACTATACCTCCCACCTGATGGGCTTGTTACATAGTATACAAGTAATTGTGTAACATCATGAATCAAGTAAGCCCCATCAAGTGACAAGAGTATTAAAAGCTATCATATGGTAGAGTTTTAGTCAAAGCATCTACATCATTATCTTGAGTATGAATCTTCTCAAGAATAATGTGCTCAATGGCTAAGAAGTCTCTAATTAAGTAAAACCTCAATTCAATGTGCTCAATCTTTGCATGATAGGTTGGATTCTTACCCAAAGCAATGGCACTCTGGCTATCATTGTGCAAATGAGATACATGATGAGATAGGCCCATATCACAAGCAAGGCGATAAACCCACAATGCTTCCTTATATGCCTCACTTGCTGCAACATACTCCACTTCTATGGTGGAAACTGTTGTACATTCTTAAAGAGGAAATCTCCATGAGATAGAACCTCCAACAAATGAAAAATGTACCTTGATGTAGACTTCTGATTCTACACAACTAGCATATTTATAATCTATGTAACCTATAATGAATGCATTTCCTCTACCTAAGCATAGATGCTTGTCCTTAGCGCTACTCATATATCTCAAAATCATCTTGATCCTTCCCAATGCTTCTTGCCGGGATTAGATATATATATGCTCACAACTCCCACTGCAAATGCAATGTCTTGTCTCGTAGCTACCATAGCATACATGAGACTACCAATAGCAATCTAATAAGGATATTTGGACATGAATGACTTTTTCTCATGTTATTTGGGATAATCATCCTTGCTCAATTTCACATATGTGGGTAAAAGTGTACTCAATGCCTTTCCACCTTGCATATTGAACCTACGAAGTACTTTGGATATTGTTGATATATTTAGGTAGTGATATGTGTGAACACACTAGGATGGCTGGGGCACTTTTTTCCCTCTTTAGGAGGTTTTTCCCCCCAGCTTGTATATATACCTATAGCCCTTACGAGTTACTTATCTTTGTATATTCTAGTGGTAATACATTCAGTATTGTGTGTTGTGCTCCAAGCTTCTTCTTCTTCCTTGTGTCGTTTGCGTGCTTCTGCAAACGTCTAACTCCAACAATTGGTATCAGAGCAAGTCATCGCTTCATCTAGGGCATTATCGATACACCCCTCTAGTCACAGTCTCAAAATCGTATGAAATTTGGTGAGCATACTCAGAGTGACTAGGTGATCAAAACAGCTTCGCAATGTGGTGTCAAATCGCGATCTGAGATCGTTTCGGCCTCCCAATGCACTATTGTAGTGCTTGTGCAAGCTACTTCCTGTTTTAGCATAATTCATTAGGGTAGTTATGTTCAACTTCTTCATATACAATCATTTTTTTGCATCAAGGTATTTTAGTCAGTGGCCATGGCTGGAAGCAGTGATGTATTCTGTATGTTGGTTGTTGAGGATAAGTTGAACGGTACCAATTACCCATTGTGGGCTTATATGATGTGACATGTATTGTTTGCAAAAGGACTATGGAACATTGTGCAAGGTGTTGAAAAACATCCTATTACACCTGCAAATATAGGTATTGAAGCTGTTACAGATGGTGTTGAATATGCTAATATTCTTTATTAAACTCTTGTTTGTGCTACGGTTTTTGCTTCACCTACTGTAGAGAAAATTCATTGGTATGGCAGAGATGCTGAAGCACATGCATTGATAGCCTTGGCTGTCAAACGTGCCATTATTCCTCACATTCGCTCTTATAGAACAGCTAAGGATGCTTGGGATACACTTACCACATTGCACTAGGCTAGGAACGAGGCTCGTGTTGGTTAACAGTTGGAGAGTGAGCATATGAATGAAGGTGATTCTATGAATAGTTTTCTAACAAAGATCAAAGACTTGAAGAAACAATTGATTTTTGTTGATGATGTTATACCAGATAGCTCACTTGTGCAGACCGTTCTAAATGGTCTTCCTGATTCATATCAGAGTTTTGCTTCTACTCTTCATTTGATGATGAAAGGAAATCCAAATGCCTTGTCATTTGAGGAGTTAATATCTATTCTGTTGCACAAAGATTAGTCTCGGCAGAACAGGTCCATGATGCGTGTTGCAGATCAAGCTTTCTTGGCTAGTCAGAAGGGCAAAGGTAAATGAAGCTCATCTACTAGTAAGCAGAAATCTACAAATGCTACACATTCGAAGAAGAAAGACAAAGATGAGAAGAAATCAGAACAACAAAAATTCTTTTGTAAGTACTGTAAAGAAAACGATCATGTCATAAAGAACTATCCAAAACTGGCTGCAAAAGAGGCAAAGAAAAAAGAGGTTAAAATGGTTGTTACAGAGGCCTCTACACCAAAAACAGAGTTTGTAAATCTTGTGCAGAATGAAGAGTGGGCGTCCACTACTGTTTGTTGTTTTGACCCATCGTCTCTTGAACAGAGTATGTCTACAGTAGACTCAAATATTTGGTACTTTGATAGTAGGGCAACCAAACATATTACCTCGCAACAGAGTTTCTTCACTTCACTCGAGCCTTCCCCTACAAGGAATACTATCACATGCGCCAACAATTCCTCTTATCCTATTATGGAAGTTGGTAAGATCATTCTGACTATTGTTGATGGTAGTTCTTTCACTTTATCAGATGTTTTATTTATGCCAAGGATCAAGAAAAAATCGTTATCAGTTTCTGCATTAGCCAAGATTGGCTTGGTTGTGAAATTTGTTGATGATAAATGTACGGTTCATGATCTATCAAACGGTGACATGATTATTGCTTCTGGCAGTTTATGTCGTGGGTTGTATAAGCTCATAGACTATGAAAAATCTATGAATGATTCAACATGTGCAATACATGATTCTAAGGCTATGTCAGATGCAAAGCTTTGGCATGCATGCTTTGGTCATCTAAATTTTGCTAGTTTGCTACACCAGCAGAAATTTGAAATGGTGTCCTCTTTGCCTAAACTTGAGGCACACGGAAAACATGTCTGTGAAGGTTTTATTTCGGGCAAAATGCAGTACTTACCCTTTCCAAAAGATGGTTCAGTTCGAGCTACTCAAAAATTCCAGCTTCTTCACAGTGATATCTATGGTCCTATGCAGATACCATCTTTTGGAAACTATCTTTCCTTTGTGAATTTCATTGATGATTTTTCCACACATGCATGGGTATATCCATTGAAAGCAAAGTCCGAAGTGTTCATTTGCTTCAAACAATTTTTTGGTTTTGGTTTTTGATTGACATTCTTCTCATCTTGAGGATCTGTGTCTTCTATACTAGCTTCCTACACTTTTTTTGAAGCATCAAAAAATAGAAGCATTATGGTATTGCTAAAGAGGGATAAAAACATTACCTACTAGAACATCAAAAGAGTTCGACTAGTTAACCTTCTCCTTTTGGTATTTCAGAGGGACCTTCTCCACAATACTTATAGTACGTTTACCATTATCCTTGTTGGAGATATCAACATTTTGACTAGTACTCATATATTGCTTCTCCTTCACAACATTGTTGTTGGTCAAAAGAGGATAATCCTTAATCATGTGTCCATGTTTACAACAATTAAAACAAGCATGGGGCAAGTTTTTATAAATAACCTTTTGTTCATGGAGTTTGAAACCATCAAAATCCTTAATGATTAAAGAAGTTCTGATTTCTTTGGACAAATCAACTTTCACCATGATCCATTTGGGATTAAATCCATTTCTAGGTCTTTGGTTCAAAACTTTGCCTATTAGGGTATACCCAATTTCTCAACCCAAGGGTAGAACTCTACAAGGAGATCAAGGAATTCAATCCAAATTAAGACTTTCATGGGTTTTTGTCCTCAAGAATTCAATCCTCGATGCCATTTGAAAAAATTCATTGGAGTGTTTCTAACAAGCCATTACCCTTTGATGATATCTTGCATAGCACTATTGGCATTGTCAAAAATAAGAGAAAGTAATTCTCATGTAATCATTGAACATGCTTAACGAATAATCCCCTAGCTTCCCGATTATTCCTAATCTAAGATTTCAAAGTCACCTGGACTAGACAAGGACCATGACAAAGACCTAGGACGACTTTGTCTTCAAGATGGCTATGCCAATTTTCAAGAGCTACACAATCTATGATGGGAGTATTGTCATCCTAATTCTCAAAGTCATCCCCATGTAGCATTAGTTTACCCCATGTAGCATTAGTTTAGCATCATTATTTCTCCTCTTATAGTCAATACCTATACGAAGAAGGTGATCGAAACTAGTGATCGTTTAGCGTCTATTTCCCTTTCAAATCCTCGATAGTTTGGTTAGGGCAGATATTACCTGTAGCTTGCATCGATTCAAACATTAAGAAGTTACGGACACATGCATGTTAGCAGCTTCAACATAGGACTTCATGGTCGAAGCATTAAGACCTTCAAGAGGAGGATTCAATGACATACCCGCAGCTCCCAACAAAGGCATGACTATTAGCTCCAATAGTCGCATATCCATTTTCAAGAGCATCTTGGAGCGGCATGCCTCCCCTCACGCGAAGGCCCAGTACAGTCTACTGGAAAATCGAATAACAGAGCTCTATGGAGCAACAGTAGATATCCCGTTGTTCATAAGGTTCGGATGTCACACAGAGGGAGTGGACCCACTGAGCCAGTAGTAGGAGGGCGCCACAGCCCACCCACAGGGCACCTAAACGCCTACATGGCCACACCGCCGAGACGAGCGAGCAACCCTAGAACACTGAATCTGGAGCAGTTTTTCTCTACCTCCGCCCTCTCTTGGCTTGGTCCCGGGTGCCGGTAAACCAGATTCTAGTTCGTATGCATCAATTTCTACTTCGTGCAAGATATAGCCACCTGTGAACTAGAAAAAATCAACGTAAGCAAACGACTATGGACGCGCTGGAAGATGTAGCGTGCGTATGTATACCTACTGCTTCCTAGCAAAACTAAACCCCTGGGCCTCAAATTTCTTCATTTAAACTTGAATATGTTTTAAGAGGGAAAGAGAGAAATCAACGATGATGTATTGTCATGTTCGGATCAGCGCATGTAGTCAATCCACTGTTACACGCCACACGCAGAGCTAATTCACAGTAAACGCAGTTTACTATCCTCCTTACTGCTCACACGCCCTGAGGAGTCAGAATTCAACATACCCTTTCCAAAGGCTCCACCTGCATCGCCACGGGAAGAAGAGAATATGCATGTGAAAAAGTAGAATAAATATAAATCGACAACCAAAAGCAGGTATGTAAAACAGCACAGTAGGTCATCGTGAAAAATAAACCAACAAAATACAGCAGATATTGCACGAGAGAAAAGCAAGCAAAATGAACGGCAAGTCTAAGAGCGTAATCAAGATTTGACGGTACTTCCAATTAATACAAGCTATCAGGTAAAGTGGTTGATATATGCCCTTGCTATGTAAGTTGTAGGGGTCCCAAGGTGCAAAGCACATTCACTTCGCAATATCAATTCAATAATTTTAATCTACAAAAGAGTAGGCAAAAGGTCAAGAGCATTGTAACATTATCATTTTCTTTTAATGGAGCTTCCATCGAAGCCTACTCCCATGGAGTTTAATTTTGAAAGAACAATTGTACAAGATGAATGGGCATAATACCCACGAGACCCCCCTTATCCCATAGACCAGGGGTTAGATGAGAGATTACAACAAATCAAAGGCTTGACAATTAGTTTAACTACCCAAAGGCTATAATTGGGTTAACTGCCTGAAGGCATTTATATGTCCTATCAATGGGGAAGGCAAGGGACTCAAGCAATCAACCCAACATGCAGGGACAATATTATTGCTTTAGTTTATTAATCAGAAAGAGCATTAAAACATTATCTGAGCAAAAAAAACTCCTCTTTTGAACTTCTTACACGTTGAATTATTAGGTTTTCCATTGCTCCACGTGTTCATACACTAAGGCATAATACGCTTTCTACATATGCCTTACTAGTCATAGAAGAGGAACATCTCTCTATCCATTGAAAGCAAAGTCTGAAGTGTCTATGTGCTTCAAAAAGTTTTTGATTTTCGCTAAAAATTTGTAAGCATGTAAAATGAGCACTCGTCGTCCTGATCGGGGGGGGGAGGGGATATACGTCTTTTCATTTAAATGCATTTCTGGTAGAACGTGGGATAAAACATCAATGTACAGTTTCATATACACCTCAACAGAATGGAGTTGCTAAAAGGAAGAACAGGTCACTCATAGAGATGGCGAGGTGTATGTTCAAGAGTCAAATTTTAGCACATAGTTTTTGGCTCGAGGCTGATATGTGTGCAGCATATATACTTAACAGGTGTGCCACTAAAGCATTGCAGTCTATCACTCCATATGAGGCTTGGAATGGTCGCAAGCCATCTGTTGTTTATCTGTGTGTTTTTGGTTGTTTGGCATATGCATTAGTGCCTGAACAATAATGCAGGAAATTGGATGATAAAGTAGTGAAATGTATTTTTTTGGGCACAGTTCTGAAAGCAAAGGCTATCGTTTGTATCATCCACAGACTTAACGCATTTTGGTTAGTCGTGATGTTGTTTTTGTGGAAGATGCTATTCAGCCATTACTTTCATGTATTAAGGAGGCATCGGTTAGCTCCAAAGATATGCATGATACTTTGCTACCTCTTTTTACAGGTGGACAGTCTAGTGTTGGTCTGAATGAGGCAATTTCTCAGCCTTTACAAGTTTCATGTGATGATGTAGATCATTCCATTTCTGATGCAAATTTACATGATGCACTTGTTGATGAGAGAGTTGCTATGGAAGAGGCAAAAACTATGCCAAAATGGCTAGTGCAGACTTTGTGTGATAGCAAATTAGATGCATCTGTGTCATATCATACTCATTGAGGCTCTCATAGTGCTTCTTTTGCATCAAGTTGCTATGTTGTGGCTGCCTCTCGTCTTTGTGATGAGAATGAGCCTGTTTCGTTTGATGAAGCACAAAATTCAAAAAATTGGATGGCTGCTATGCAATCAGAATATGATGCTATCATGAAAAATGGTACCTGGTCTTTATGTGACTTGCCTCCTGGAAAGAAGGCCATTGCCACTAAGTGGGTATACAAGTTGAAGCATAAGCCTAATGGAACAGTTGATAAGTATAAGGCTAGGCTTATTGCAAAGGGTTATGCTCAAAGGAAAGAGGCATTGATTTTGATGAGACCTTTGCTCGTACATGCCGAATGACTACTATTTGTAGCATCTTTGCACTTGCAACTCATTATGCTTGGAATATCAGATGGACACTAAAACTTCATTTCTGAATGGTGACTCGCATGAAGAATTGTATGATTTTTGGCCCCGTGGCTTTGTGCAAAAAGGGCATGAAAACCAAGTGTGCAGATTGAAAAAGGCATTATATGGTTTGAAGCAAGCACCAGGTGCTTGGTATAAAAAAATACATGCTTACCTCATTGCACGTGGTTTTGAGAATAGTCAAACTCAGAGCACCTAATACGTTAAGCATGCAAATGATGTGCTTATGATCATTGTTGTCTATGTTGATGACATCTTGATCATTGGTCCTATTGAGAAGCATATTGCATATTTTAAGGCTGATTTGCATGTCTCATTTGAGATGGTAGATTTGGGACACTTGCATCATTGCTTGCACATTCAATTCATGCAAGTTAATGGTGGAATAGCTTTGTGTCAAACAAACTATATTAACACATTATTGCAACATTTTAGCCTTGGAGACTATAAAGCTATTCCCACTCCTATGGAGACAAGTTTACGATTGAGTCTTCATGATGCTGGAGATGCATTTGATGGTGTCCTCTATCAACAGGCTGTTGGATGTTTGATTTACTTATGCATTAGTCAGCCAAATATTCAGTTTGTTGTCTCACAGATGAGCAGGTTTATGCATTGCCCAAGTTTCAAGCATTGGTAGGTGGTTAAGCGCATCTTTTGCTACTTGAGTGGTACTCGATTAGTTGGATTGTTTTATCCCAAGGGGGATCACTACCGTAAGATTTATATGCTTTTCTGACTCTGACTTGGCTGGTTGCTATGACACTCGTGTGTCCACTAGTAGCTTTTGCTTCATGATTGGTGGCTCATGTATATCTTGATTGAGCATGAAGCAGCCTATTGTGGCCACTTCTAGTTACGAGGCTGAGTATAGGGAAGCTTTCACAATGACTATTGAGTGTGTGGGGCTCAAAAGCCTTATGGCTAATTTGGGTGTTGGTCAATCTTCTACCACCACCATCTTCACTTACAGTTAGTGCGCATTGTCACTTGCAAGGAACCCTATGTTCCATGCTCGCACTAAGCACATTGAGGTGCCACTATCATTATGTTAGGGAGAGGTTCTCTGTTGGAGAGATGAGCTTGGCATATGTTCCCTTGTAGGAGAACATTGCATACCTTTTCACAAAGGCTTTGCCTAGGGAGAAGTTTGAAGCTTTCAGCAAAGCTTTGGGCTTACTTCCTTTTGTGGATTGATTCCACATAACTTAGCACTTCCTTATACATGAGTGTCAGCTCCGTGTTCATTGCATATATTTAGGTAGTGATGTGTGTGAATACACTAAGACTATCGAGGCACTTTTTTCCCTCTTTTAAGAGGTTTTTCCCCCTCTGCTTGTATATACGCCTATAACCCTAATGGGTCAGCTATCATTGTACATTCTCTTGGTAATATATTTAGTATTGTGTGTTGTGCTCCAAGCTTCTTCTTTTTCTTTGTGTTGTTCGCATGCTTCCGCAGACCTCAAACTCCAACAATTTGGAGGCTCACCAATTTTCATGTGATTCTAAGATTGTGATCAGAGGGGTGTCGACAATGCCCTAGATGAAGCGGTGACTTGCTCTTATACCAATTGTTAGAGTTCGAGGTCTGCAGAAGCACATGAAGAGTATAAAGAAGAAGAAGAAGCTTGAAGCACAACAAAATAGTGAATGTATTACCGAGTGAATGTACAAAACTAAGTGACCCATAAGGTTATAGACGTATATACAAGGTAGGGAAAGAAGTGCCCCAACAGTCCTAAGTTTATTCACACACATCACTATCAAAATATATCAGTAGATAGTTCGTAACTGCCCTTGATAACTACCTTTGATAATCGCCCTCGAACACCTATATGAGGGCTTAGCCACATACATCGTCAATCTTGCCAATGCTAAGCTTGGGAGATCGAGGAGTCGTGATCACCAAGTACTTTCGAAGTTCCAGTTCCAATTCTTGGACATCTAGTCTTGTCCTCTTGTAATCTTGTAGTACAAGATGTTGTCCATTTATTGCTTGTATCTACTTCATCTTCCTCGAGAGAGTTCTTGTATTTCAAATATCGTGTTTCATACCTACGATCCCGTGTTGTGGGATCTCTAGTATCTTGTCTAGTCGAGTTATCTACAATGGCCAACAATTTGACCATTAGACCCAAAAGAGAACTCAACTCTAGCCTCCAACCGAAACATAATTTTTGCACCTCATTCATCTATGTACAGGCCATGACAAAATAATGGTGAAGCATTATTAAACAAGCATAGTCTCTAGTGCTCCAATGGTTGTGATAAGCATTGAAGTAAAACCTATGATCCTAAAAGGTTCTTTTACTCACCTTAAGATAAGGTTGAGCAACACCACTTGTAACCATTAAAATACTTTGAAAGTATCCTCGATTCTTCTTTGGCAATCAATATGCAAATGTTTTAACTTAACCTACATTCATTCACTTTTAGTCCAGCAATTGTCATATGCTCACCTATTTCATTCTGAAGCCACTTGTTCACTACTCTAAATTCATCAATTGAATTTATGGAACGCAACTTCACATTTCACTCCTCTTGACTTCACCTTTTGATTCACTCTCCATTGACAATCTGCAACTCATCTTTACTTCATCCATAGCTACCCTTGTGTTTTAGCACACAATCACCAATAACAAGATATTTGCTGAGAAACTCTAATCTGGATTACGTTCAGCTCAATGAAAACCCTACTCAATCAAGCTTCCGTATACTTAACCTTTATACCCTTCCTTCACAAGGTCATCTAGGTAAAATCCCTCGTCAAAGGACAGGATGTTCAATCAAAGTCCAAAAGGCTGTGAAAGCATTAACATCATGTTAATTATTGCTCAAGGGATGTTAAACATCTGATAACATTAAATGGATCTCACACAACAATAATGATCTTCATGGAACTTCAAAATACATACACCAACCTACCTTACAAAACTCACATCTCATGTTCTGACATATTGGCATCAATAGCAATTGAGTAAATCTCATTCTACATAACATTAAGCAAATACTTTGAGGTAGATTATGTATACAAAGAAAGTGATCAGCTAAACCCATTCAAGGAGATTCAACTGATTGTATACCATTCTTGCAAGATAATTTCATCCTCAAACATATTACATGTCTGTTTAAGAAATGCTCACAACAATGGATGAGCAAGTTCTATCACATGGATTCAAAGGAGACATCTGAAAATGCCTGAAGTACAAATGCTGTTGGGTGAGAATCCAATGCTTTCAAATCAAATTCATACAGGCCCTAAAAGCCAATCTCATTAGGAGCATCTAACAATCACATAATCAATCTACTCACAAGATAAGCACATCATAAACACCACAATCACAATTTATCAACTCACCTGACACTTCCATTTGTCTGTATAGACATGAGTGAAACAGACCAAAAACATGATAACAGGGGGGCAGATGAAACAGAATGATAATCCTGAAACCCATAGAACCTACCAACAGTATCAAAACCCAGCCTACACAAAGGCACACACAACCCGGACATACACAGCCTAGTGGAACACATCAGAGTTACGTCTCTAACAAGCAATGCATGTTTCAACATATACACTACATTCAAATACACAGGGAAGAAAGTATAACAGTAAAAGTCTCACTATTGAAACTTCTGGTATCCACATACACCAGCGTAATCCTTCTAATACTTAACTCCATAATGAAACTTCATAACCACCTCATGATTGTTTTTTTTGTCACTCAGAATGTTAGCATGAAAGTTCTAGTGAATAGAAATGATTGCCTATCTTGCTTGCAACTTCTCAGAAATTGACTAAGCATGTTTCACAATGAGGCTCTATGTGCAACTTGCTACAAACAGCTTGCCAATACCCATACATTTTACAGCTCTATTAATAATTGTTCAAAATCAATATCTGTATTTAGGCGACCATAAACAAAAATAACAACAAACCAGATGCTTCCCTCTCACTCATCAACTCTTTAATACTTTAAATAAATATTATACTTTTAGAGACAAGCTAACTTCATCTAGTTAATCATAAACAAATTCAAGCAAATCAAATCTAAAAGTAAAGCCTGGTTCAATAACAGATATTTTGACACAAACACCTCGAGCACAGACATCTAGTGCTTCTTTCCAACAATTCCGCCATAACCAATAACAATGTTGAGGTGGACTTGGAATCATAACTCATTTACAACTCACGGATCATTACCAATGATCAGTGGAATGATAAGAAACAATGGTGGCAGAATTCTAGCTTACAACTCCAATTAGAACAAAGAACAGAGCACCCAATGTAAACTCAGATCAAATGTAAACCATCTGCAAACAAAAATGTAACGCAACGAGTCTACTACACATCTGATCACCACAATGAAGTTCAGCCTGCAAGTTTCTGGACAAGGGCATCAGGTTTCATAATCTGCAACCTGAACAAGGATGGGAAGCCACACCAATTTTCTCTGCTATCTAACACAATTTTCAGAAAAGTACAAATAGCCAAAGTTCATTGTTGTCCCACAGTATCGTGTCAATGAAACACCTAAGAAAAATCCTACATAATAGTCACATGGTTATCCATCCAAGAGCAAAACATCTCTACAACAGGTGGTGTCGAAAGACACCGTACTGGACACATGAGCTCGAAACGATCTTAGCCCCCGAATCCATAAAGAGTTCTTCCCTGCCTCTTCAAGGCGTACACCACATCCATTGCTGTTACCGTCTTCCTGCGTGCATGCTCTGTGTAGGTAACTGCATCACGTATAACATTCTCAAGAAATATCTTCAGCACACCCCGAGTTTCTTCATAGATGAGACCACTGATGCGCTTCACTCCACCCCTGCGAGCTAAACGCCTTATTGCAGGCTTCGTAATTCCCTGAATATTATCACGAAGGACCTTGCGGTGACGCTTCGCACCACCCTTGCCCAAACCCTTCCCACCCTTGCCTCGTCCAGACATTTGCGAGTACTGTGGAGATAATCGAATCAAGGTCCAAATGAAGGAGAAGATGAACTCTGCTGCGTTCTGCTCTAAGACAGGAACATCGCCACCATTCTAATAGACAAGGACGATCCAGCCACCGGATCACTCTTGATCATTTTCATACGTCCGATACGCAGAGCAATCGAACGGTGCAGACCATTTTGCCACTTTGGTCGGCAGAGGGAAATGCTACGGTCCACGGAGATGCCGACTCTCGACTGCCAAGCTAAAGCAAATGTGTCGAAATTCGAATTAAAATAAAGTTGAAAAAAAACAATTCATGCTCGCTTCACAATTGGCGTGAAGAAACTTTCAATTTTTAAGGGTGGTTTAACTCAGTCTTGTAAACCCCTGTTCTTGTGGGATAAGGGGGGTCCCATGGTACTATGCCCTTCCTTGTACAGTTGCACTTTCAAAGTTAAAGTCAGGGAAAGTAGGCCTCGGCAGAACCTCCATTAAAAAAAAATAATAATAATGGTGGTTCAAATGAAACTACTTTCAAAAATTGTAGTGCTGATTTCAAAGTTTTCACACACATGAGTGAAACATGGCGTAGAAGCAAAGTTTGCCATGGTGTTACAATCAATGGCATTGACATAAATTCTTTTGCATATTTTATAACTTTGAAGAGTTGTAAAAATGTTTGGATATACCCTTTGTAGAGGTGGAGAGAGACTTTCCAAGAAAACCCCCAAGAGAAGAGCTAGATTGAGTGTACTTTTTCAATTTTGGTCTTCTCACATGTTGTGTGACATGGTACATGAGAGAACCACTATAGAATGGTCACATTCCTTATTTGTAGAGGCTTTTTGCTAGTGCGAGAAAGAGAACTCTTCTTCTTGCCAGATTCATCCACAATTCTTCTTAGTTGAGTGATTCCCATATGTTTCATGGCTTGTCTCACTTGATTCTTGCTTCCAAAGTGTTATCTACTTTGAGGCAAACTTTTGTGACATTTAGCTTTATTTTGAGCTATATATTCATAATTTGGTGGAAAAATAAGAGATATATGATCATTTTAGTGGTTTGTTGTTTTCCCTTGATGACATGTGTGAGCACAACTTTTCAAACTTAGATTTGATGATCCTTGATCGCTAATCACTACGATTGCATGGCATGATCTTTTTGCGAGTGGCAAGTGTTGAGTATGAAACCTTGTAGTAGACTTAAAAGCTGATCTACATGTCCATCTCCTAACTACAACTTCATTCCTGTTGATCTAAGTGAAAGTTCTCCCCACTTTTCCCAAAGCGATTTGCTCATTGTTGATGTTGTTGTTACACATGCACCTGAGTCTAAGATTCCTTTCATCATGTATCCATTGTATTCTATGGGTACACAAGTGTTTCATATGCCTTCTTCACTATAATATCCCACTTTATCTAGAGTAAATTGTTCAATACTAATCATCTGAGTAGAATATGTGTCTTTTAGCCTCAATTTATTCCCTTAACTTCATGAACTACTTTTTTTTAATGTAAAGGAAGTTCGGCAATAGCCTACTCTCCCGGACTTGAATTAATTTAAGAAACAAAGGTACAACAGAAGGGGACTAGTGCCCACGGGACCCCCCAAATCCCACAAAGCAGGGGAAGCATGAATGAATCCTAGGTTGCATTACAGAGAAGGTTAATCACCCTCTCATCGCCCTCATGCGGGGCCCACTTGGGTTTAAGCTTGTTGTTGATCAAAAGGAGGACTTGATGGTGTCTGAAGGGGGGGGACTTTTTGCTGTTAACAATCCTTTTGCCAAGGAGGAATAATGATTTCTCGATCGACCACTCCCTGGGGGGATCGCCGAAGTTGAGAGCACACCTCTCCCGCCAAATTTTCCACAATGCTTCCCCTCTGATGGCGTTCCAGAGGGTCGCGGAGCAGCCGGTCGCTTCACCCAAAAGGATTTGTTTCCAGCTAAGCTGGTTTTGAAGTCTGATTTTCATTCCAACTGTCTGCCAGATTCTGTAGGAGTTGGGGCAATTAAGGAAGATGTGTGGGACATCTTCGATAGCCCGGTGACAGCGTTTGCACCACGGAGGAGTCCCACAAAGTTTGCTAGCCTTATGGTTGGTCCAAATTCCACGATGGAGAATTTGCCATAAGAGGACAGACTTCTTAATCTCTATAAGGGGGTGCCAGATACTCATGAATTTCATGTCCCACCGAAGCCGCGTCCAAGACAGGCACCACTTCTTGTTAAGGCTGATCTGGTGGTCAGCCGGATCTTTGATGTTCGGGATTTTTAGTAGGCTATTTCCATTGTACCATTTGAGACCGAGCGAGTTCGGTGTGTCGTGTCCCATGAGAAGGCGAGTCTTGTGACGATCCCATGCGAGACAGCGGCTTTGCAGAGTGTTCCATTCTTCGTAGGAGATGTTAACGCCAGGGTCAATATCCTCGAAGTTGATCCAGCTGTGGGTGTCTTGTTTCCAGAGGTGTTTCCATTTTTTGAATCCTTTGTTCCATAACCTCTTGGCATTTTGAATGTTCCATGATTCCACACTCCGGATGCCATGTATCGGAAACCAGATAGAGTCGTTTTGTCTGATTCCGGCCGCCCACTTCCAGTCCTCACTAATTCTTGTGAGGCTTTTGACTTTATTCCAGCCCTTCCAAAGTGAGCACACGAGATTGGATCCTTTCGGGAAGACGGGGATCGGGGAGAAGAGCAGGGTCATGATATCAAGATTCTTCCATTTTGGGAACCCCATGAGAGCCAACTCATTCTTGTTTCTGAAGATCAGCTTGGCCCACGAGGCCTCCCGATTGCACCAAGCCTTAATCATCCATTTGGCAGCCAGTTTGTTAGCCATACACCCAATATCCAGGATACCGAGCCCCCCGCTATCTCTGGGGCTAATGCAGACGGTCCATTTGATTTTGGGCACCCCCCTTCTGTTATGATCGCCCGTCCAAAGAAAGTTTCTACAAATACTATTCAGTTTGGACAAGCCTTGGTCGTTCGGTCTCCAACAAGAAAGGAAATAGATGATAGAAGAGAGGAGGAACGTGTTGATAACCATCGCACGCCCAGCGAGGTTGATCTGCATACCTTTCCAATAGTTAAGCTTGTTTTCGAGTTTGGCCAACACCCAACTCCATCTCTGCTCCATAGAGACGCCAAACCCCAAGGGGATTCCAAGAAGACGAAAGATTTGGCCCTGCGGAATGACTTGACAGCCATGATCAGTGAGGAGGTCCGGTTGCTGTCCCATAATAGCCCTAAAGGCGGTCTTAGAGTGGTTGATTTTGGAACCAGAGGCTTCACAAAAGGTAGCCAGACACCTCCAGAAAGTCTCCAGGCTTGAATTATCATTGTGAACGAAAGCATTCATGTCATCGGCAAAGCATTGATTGGTTGATTTTGGAACCAGAGGCTTCACAAAAGGTAGCCAGACACCTCCAGAAAGTCTCCAGGCTTGAATTATCATTGTGAACGAAAGCATTCATGTCTCTAGACTTCATGAACTACTTGCTTATACTTTGTGGGGGTTTCTTTACTCTAATGGTAGGAGATTTTTCACATATGGATGTTTTCTCATCTCTAGTATATTTTTCTTGAGCCTCGGGTTATTTTCTCTAACTTGATTCATGAGCTTTACCCCAAAGCTCTTGTTGACATGGGGCTTCAACGTTTTAAATCAAGGAATTGCAATCGGCATCTACTACCACAAGATTTGACTCTGGTAGCACGCTAAGTGAGCATTTTCCCTTATTTTGTGGATTGAGGAGTGGATGTCCTATTCCAAAAATTTTCTCTCTAAAATTTGCGTATCTATAACGAAAAAGGAAATTCTTTAAATCATCATTTGGGCAACCTTACACTAAGTTCATGCCTATATTCAATCTTTATGACTACCTGTTGGGAAAGCAATTCTTGTGCATTGCTTTAAATCAAAGGATTGAATTTACCGAGTTACACAAGGAACTTGGTGCTTGACTTAGTCAGTCCATTCCTTAGTTGAAAAGATCTTTTCAATATCAAAGTCCTACTTCTTCAGAAGTTTATCAAATATTTCTGAATCAGCAACATCTTATGTTGAAGTGTTTCATAATTCAAATAAGAACAAGTCTTTTTATTATTTGAAATAGAAGATCTTGGAAGTTATTTACTTCATATATTCATACATACTTGATCTTGACTATGCCAATGATGATGAATTTTTTTTCTCATATGATTCATCTCAAGATTCCTTTTGTTCATTTGGATAGCATACATATGCCTTGATTTCTCGATGCATTAGCCAATTTTCATGTTACACCACATTGTGAGTGGTTTTATCAATTCTCAGGTGAGATTTGTGGATGTGTGCACATGAGTGATGGTTCGACATATGACATAGAGGGTGAAGGAGATATATGCCTTATGCTGCCTTCTCGAGCATCATTTACACTCACACATATACATTATGTTCCTTCATTCCCTATGAACTTGATTTTAGTTAGCTAGTTATAGGAGAGAAGATGTTATGCATTCCTTAGTGAGCACCATTTTTAGTTGTAGTTGGGGCAAATTATGCTTGTAACAGGTGCTTGGTTATAGGAGAGAAGATGTTATGCATTCCTTAGTGAGCACCATTTTCAGTTGTAGTTGGGACAAATTATGATTGGTTGTGGTTGGACATTCTGTTATATGCTTGAGAGAGCACATGGAAGTTTTATGCTTTATGAGACACATAATTTGTGCGACAATGTGTCTGTAGCCTGTTAAGGAAGGTCCTCTTTGTTATGTGACATTGTCTAATTCCTTTACATATGGCCATATATGAAAGCATTTTTTTTTTCATGTTGTATACCCTTCCAATAGACACAAAAATAATCCTTAATGCATATGCTCTCTCAAAATTAGAAAAAAAAAATTGCCCTTGAGTTAATAATGATATAAGAGATGAAATAATATGAACAAAATGTGAATATCCTTATATCAAAAGCAATAATCTACTATTTTGTTTTATTGGTGCATATGTATCTCTCTCAAGCAACATGCCCATATAGTATTGTCCCTTTTTGAGCTCCATTATAAGAGAGCTTCATTCCTTGTTCCACATATGGCAAGGGCATTAGTGATGATGTCACCTCAGTCAGTCAACTTCATATCTCAAATTTAGGCAAACCTATGATCCGTCATGCCTGACACAAGCATGTTGCACACTTGAGAGCATACTGAAGATATAGCAATAAGTTTTTCTGCTCATTCTCTCTCTATGATAATGGTGTAGCCTGCTTTTTTTATTTTTCTCTACATCGCTTCACCAATGCCTCCTTCATTCAAGGTCTATGGAAATCTTCCTTATGATTCCTTTAAAAACGATATGAAAGTAGTGCACAATCAAACCAAACCCATTCTCTAAATGATTTTGCATTAGGCACTTAATATGTTTGCTCTCTATTTCTCCTTATCCATAATTAGCTCTACATTGCAACAAAAGCTTGTCTTGGTTCACTATCATCTCATTTGTATTTGCACCCCTCCTTGTTCTTGCTCATTGTTTATATTCATAGTGAAAGAATCATACTTTTCTTTGTTTATTCACAAGCAGAGGGCACCAACATAGATTGTCAATCACCAACACAGATTGCTAGTCTCCAACACAGATAATAGGTTCTTGTAGTTTTCATTTATGCATGGACAGTTGAGTGTCTATAGATGTTGAAATATGAATTTGCGAAAGAAATTTCCTCTTGTTGTAGGACCCCCCACTTCTCTATTTCGAATATTTGTCTCTGTTCCACTGCACACATGATATTACAGAAGTTACTCATGTTGGCATTTTAATTGTCCACAACCCCTTTGCAACCAATACATGTTGCAACATGTATGCACGTAGTGGGGAGTTAGAACCGTCCAACTTATCTGCAACATCCAACATGCAAAATATATCATTGTTTTCAACCATGGATGATTATTGTACCTTGATGCAAAGATTTAGTTGTTTCTAAAAATGTTGAACAAACTAATCTAGTGGAGTTTTGCTATAATTGTAGAAAAATTTGGAGCACTTGTATTGGAGAACAAAAAATTGTATACATATTTGGCACAAAAGGGAAAGTTTTCATGTACAATCGCTATGATAGTGTGTTTAGGGGTTGAAATGACCTCAATTCGATTTTCAAGCTTTGTAACACTATAAATATGCTCACCAATTTTGTAGCGATTTGAGATAGTGAGTGGGGGTGTGCCAACAATGCACCTGAGGATGCAAGGACATACTTTGATATCAATTGTTGGAGTTTGGGGATCAGAATAGAGACATCAGAGAAAGAAGAAGAATCTTTGAACCACAACAAAGAGTGTATTACTAAGTGAACAATATAAAAGAGTATCCCTTTAGGGTTATGAGTCTATATACAAACCAAGTGAAAAGACCTCTTAAAGAGGGGAAAAAGCACCAAAAGAATCCTAAATATGGCCAGACACATCACCATCACAATATACCAACCTTCATGGAGGTACAAAGTATCTTTTTGAGCACCCGACATCATCATCATTATTCATACATGCATCCAAGGGTTGACTTGATGTGTGTTTCAAGATATCTTCTTTCAATGGTAGGACTTGAGAGCTTGGGGGTCCATTCAAGGGTTGAGAGCCTCTTTTCACTCACCAAAGATTCTTTTGAACATCCATCATTGATCTAGAGAGCATCTGAGGGTCAAGAATGGTTGCAATAGTGGTTTATAGTTCCCTTTGTGGTTTTGCAACTCACAAAAGAACAAAGAAGTCCTTTTCTTTTAGAAAAAGAAATCCATCCAACATTTTGTGTGAGGTTCCATGACCCTATTGTTGGAGTTCGAGATCTACAAAAGCACGCAAACAGCACAAGGAAGAAGAAGAAGAAGAAGAAGCTTGGAGCACAACACACAATACTGAATGAATTACCAAGAGAATGTACAAAGATAAGTGACCTCTTAGGGTTATAGGCATATATACAAGCATTGGGGGGGGGGGTGTGGAATCTCCTAAAGATGGAAAAAGTGCCCCAATGTTCCTAGTGTGTTCACACACATCACTACCTAAATATATCAACAAATCCCTATTGGGAGTGATGTGGTGAACAAGGAGTTGGCACTCATGTATAAAGAAGTGCCAAGCTATGTGGAATCAATCCACAAAAGTAAGTAAGCCGAAAGCTTTGCAAAAAGCTTTCAACTTCTCCCTAGGCAAAGTCTTTGTGAAAAGGTGTGCAATATTCTCCTGTGTGGGCACATATGCAAAATTGATCTCTCGTGCAGAGAACCTCTCCTTAACATAATGATAGTACACCTCAATGTGCTTAGTGCGAGCATGGAACATAGGGTTCCTCGCAACTGCCAATGCACTCTGATTATTAGTGAAGATGGTGGTGGTAGAAGACTAACCAACACCCAAATCAACCATAAGGCATATGAGCCACACACACTCAACAGTTGCTATCAATGCTTCCCTATACTCAACCTCACAACTAGAAGTGGCCACAAAAGGCTGCTTCTTGCTTGACCAAGATATGCATGAGCTACGAAGCATGAAGCAAAAGCCATTGATGGACACACGTGTGTCATAACAACTAGCCTAGTCATAGTCAAAAAAAGCATGTAAATATGGCAGTAGTGATCCCCCCTTGGGAGTAAACAATCCAAGCAGTCGGGTACCACTCTAGTAGTGAAAGATGTGCTTAACCGTGTGCCAATGCTTGACACATGGGCAAGGCATACACTTGCTCATCCATGAAACAACAAATTGAATATATGGCTGACTAATGCATAAGTAAATCAAGCATCCAACAACCTTCTGATAGAGAACAACATCAAATGCATCTTTAGCATCATGAAGACTCAATCATAAACCTATCTCCATAAGATTGGCAATAGGTTTGCCATCTTCAAGGCCAAAACATTGTAATAAAGTGTCAATTTTATTGTTTGACACAAAGCTATTCCACCATCAACTTGCATAAATTGAATACCCAAATGACGATGCAAATGCCCCAAATCTAACATTTCAAATGAGGCATGCAGATCAGCCTTAAAATCAGCAATGTGCTTCTCATGAGGATCAGTGAGCAGCATGTCATCAACATAGATAACAATGATCAAAAGCACATCATTTGCATGCTTAACATATAAGATGCTCTCAGTTGGACAGTTCTCAAAACCATGTGCAATCATGTAGGCATGTATCTTTTCATACCAATCACATGGTGCTTGCTTCAAACCATATAATGCCTTTTTCAACCTGAACACTTTGTTTTCATGCCCTTTCCGCATAAAACCAGAGGGCTGGAAAACATACACTTTTTTATGCAAGCCTCCATTCAAAAATGTAAGTTTAATGTCCAAATAATGTACGTTCCAACCATGATGAGCTACAAGTCCATAGATGCTATGAAAGGTAGTCATTCAGCATGTAGGAGCAATGTTCTCATCAAAATCAATGCCTCTTTCTTGAGCATAACCCTTTCCAACAAGCCTAGCATTATACTTGTCAATTGCTCCATCAGGCTTACGTTTCAGCTTGTATACCCACTTAGTGCCAATGGCCTTCTTGCTAGGAGGAAAGTCACATAAAGACCAGGTACCATAGCATAGCAATCTAATGCAAAAGAAGCACTATGAGAGCCTGAATGAGTATGATATGATAGAGGTGCATCTAATCTGCTATCTCGCAAAGTTTGCAACAACCATTTTGGCATACTTTTTGCCTCCTCAATATCAGCTCTCTCATCAACAAGTGTATCATGTAAGTATGCATCAGAAATGGAATGATGTACATCATCACATGAAACTTGTGAAGGCTAAGAAATTGCCTCAATTAGACCAGCACTAGACTGTCCACCTATGAAAAGAGGCACCAAAGTATCATACATATCTTTGGAGGTAATTGATGACTCCTTAGTACATCAAAATAATGGCTGAATACCATCTTCCACAAAAACAACATCAAGACTAACCGAAATGCATTTTGTTTGTGGATGATATAGATGATAGCCTTTGCTTTCAAAACTATACCCAACAAAAATATATTTCACTAGTTTATCATCCAATAGCTTGACTCTTGAACATACACCTCGCCATCTCCATGAGTGACATGTTCTTCCTTTTAGCAATTCCATTCTGTTGAGGAGTATATGGCACTGTACACTCATGCTTTATCCCATGTTCAACCAAAAATGCATTAAAATCAAAAGACATATATTCCCCCCCTCGATCAGAATGGAGGGTGCCCATTTTACATGCTGACAAATTTTCAATCAAAACTAGAAACTGTTTGAAGCACATGAACACCTCAGACTTTGCTTTCAATGGATGCACCCATGCATGCCTGGAAAAACATCAATCAAAGTCTCTTAGTAGAGGTAGTGCCCAAAAGAAGGTGTTTGCATAGGCCCATAGACATCACTGTGAACGAGCTGCAATTTTTGATTAGCTCGAACAGAGCCATCTTTTGAGAAGGAGGAATGCTACATTTTGCCCAAAATATAGCCTTCATAGACATGTTTACCAGGTGCCTCAAGTTTGGGCAATGTGAGGTAATATGTTTGGTTGCCCCACTATCAAAGTACCAAACATCTAAGTCTACTGCAGACGTATATTGTTCATGAGAAGATGGGTCATAATTGCAAACAATAGTAAATGCCCATTCTTCATTCTACACAGGATTAGTAGACTTTGTTTTGGGTGTAGAGGCTTCTACAACAACCATTCGAGCCTCTTTCTTCTTTGCCTCTTTTGCAACCAGTTTTGGACAACTTTTTATGACATGATCATTTCCTTTAAAATATTTGTGTTTGTGTTCCTTCTTTGATTGTGCAGAATTAGCAAATTTTTGCTTACTAGTACATGAGCTCCATTTACCTTTGCCCTTGTGACTAGCCAGGAAAGCTTGATCTGCAACACGCATACTCGATGTTCTGCCTAGAATGATCTTCTTGCAACAGAATAGAGACTAACTCCTCAAATGTTAAGGCATTTGGATTGCCTTTCATCATCAATCAAAGACTATAAGCAAAACTCTGATATGAATCTAGAAGACCATTCAGAAGAGTTTGCACAAGTGATTTGTCAGGCAAGACTTCATCAACAAAAATCAACTGCTCCTTCATATCTTTGATCTTTGTAAAAAAACTATTCATGGAATCTCCTTTATTCACGTGCTCACTCTCCAATTGTGTTTGAATATAAGCAACACGAGCCTCATTTCATGCCTAGTATAATGTGGTTAATGTATCCCAAGCATCCTTTGCTATTTTGTAGGAGCTAATAATCCTAATCATTCACATTAAAACTCCCCTACAGATGGTATTTTATCCTCAAAATATGTGTTCCAAGCTATCAACGAAAAGGTCTCTCAGCTTAGATTCTAAGACATTTTTTGAATTTTTCAATTTTCATGCTCCTAGATAAAGTTACTGCAAAATGGGTGAGAAAAGCTAGTTGAAATTTATCTATGAACATAGCACATGTAGAATAACTAGGGCTCTCTCTCTCTTCCTAACTCCACTCTATTACTTGAGGATGCACGCATGAAGAATTAATCCCACCTATGCAGGTATTGACATTTAAAACGCCTTTATAAAGCACAACACATCAAAGTCTTGAGGGGAGGGAGAGAATAAACTCTCTCCCCTCCTCCCTTAGCACATGGGTGATAGCCCATGGATGCTAGCCCTGTCTCTTATATGAAGTATGAACTTGTTGCTTAGCTCTCGCAAATCATGCGCACCTTCAGCTGGACATAAACCAATTTTTTTTTCTCGCTTCAAAAGTCATCATGTAAGAATGTCATTAACTAGGAATTGCATCTTTTCATCAAATAGATCATTAGTTATATTTTGTGGATCTCCCATTGCTAAGGCTAAGCTTGAGCAGCCATACACTAAGGAGATCATGGATCTAAATGCCAAAGTCTTAGGCATGGAGGATATTTTTTGGATGATCCTCAAAGTTATTAGAAAACCATAGATGTTGACATTTGGTACTTCAACACAGATGGAAGTTCCATCTATAGAGCCATCTAGTTGAGAGATTCCAGTCATAGATGTGAGAATGTCAGCTAGTAGAGATGTTAGCCGGCAAGTCAAAGATTTGAATCCACCAAAATACCATAGACAGGTTAGCACCAGGATGGCAGATGCAGTTGAACAACGGATAAGTAGCCTATGTAATATTCTTGATGAAAAACAAGAGATTCAACATGCCACATATAGCTTAATGGATGTTTCACATTGGTGGTGGAGGAAAATAGAGCAGAATTTAAGATCATATTCTATAATAACTTTGTTACTCTAAATGAGCACACTAGGGCTTTAGAGACCTGGATTTTCCTACTACTCCAACAACTCACAGTGCAAGAATATACAGATAAGTACACAAAAATCTTGTTGCAGATTCCAGATCATGTGCGTGACTTCTTTAGGTACATAAGTTTGTACTTCTTCTTAGGGAGATGTTGTGTCCAATTGTGCACAAGGAGTGCTAGCACACCTTATGTGAGGTTGTGGAACTGGCCTTGATGTTGGAGGATGAGCAATGCTCTCGACCTCAACCTTCAAGACAAAAGTCAACTTGGACAAGATTTAGGAAGATCATAACTTAAGTTTCACTACCCAATAAATAGATGAATGTTATACAAACTTCTAGCCATGGGAAGAGGAAAGTTGTTTCTTCCATGGCTGATAGAGCATTTCAGTGTTTGAGACTGACACAACAACAAAAGGAAAAGGCTTGTTGTGAGGGCATTTGTTATGGATGCCTAGTTCACCATGCATATAGGTTGTCCCAACAAGAAAAAGATATTTGCAATGATGGTGGTGGGGAGGCAGTAGTCTTCATCATCCATTCCATCAGCTCCTTCAGATCTTGATATTTTAGCTATATATATGGAGATGGATCCTAAATCAAAGAATAAACAGCCCATCTTGAATATAATGGCCATCGAGAAGGTGACTACTGTGTTAGATGTGGTATTATCCCTAGTTGCACAAAAACATTATTAGTTTTCCAACACCAAGCCGATCATCATGAGAGAGGAGGTGAATGATCATCCTATGAAAATAATGTTTCACACATGATATATGCATAATGTCATTAACTCTTCTTTGGTGAAGAAATTAAAATCAAAGACTAGTCTCGAGTATACCTACATGGTAGAGTTAGCAAATGGAAAGGGATCAAAGACTTTGGATCGATGAGTAGTCGGGTTTCTAATCCAAATTCAAACTTATAAAGATTACCTAGACTTTGAGATTGCTAGGTAGCTAGATTCGATCTCATTGTCAATAAATAGTGGCATGCAAGTAAAAATCCCATTATAGATTTTGGGACTTACGTGTATCAATTCTATCATAATGGTCACTACATAACCATCTCTGGAGAGCTTGATGTTAAGAATTACAGACCAATGTCTACCTCTACAATCGTTAAAGCAGAGTATAGGTATCTTTATTTCTTGTATTTCAAAGATAAAGAGTTATTATCTTCACATATTCAAACTAGTTTGGAAGCTCATCTAGCTTCTAAAATGAAAATTGAATTTCAACACTTTTTTCTTTTATAATTGCCTACATGCGTTTTGCTTCCCAGAAAAGTGGAGCATGGGATTGAGCTAGTACCAAGATCTCATCCACTGGCTAGACAACCATATCAAATGAGTCTACAAGAGGAGGCAAAAGTGCATCATATAGTTGATGAGTATCTCGACAAAGGACTAATCAGATTGAGCTATTCACCTTTTGCGGCCCCAATGCTTTTGGTTCACAAAAAGAAAGGATCGTTCAAAATGTGTATAGAATATAGAGCTTTGAATAAAGTAACAATAAATCATAGATATCTAACAACCCATATCAATGATATTGTAGATGCACAAGGAGGTTCTATTACACATAGCTACACCATTGACAAATTTATTGTAGAATAGCCAACAATTTATGTGGGGTAATTCACAAAAAGAATCTTTTGGTGCATTGAAGGAAGCAATTTCAAGTGCCCCACTTTTGTTAGTGGTAGATCCGCAAAAACCTTTTGAATTAGAAATCGATGCTAATGGCATTGCAGCTAGTGTAATTTTAATTCAAGCTGCCAGATCAACTGCTTTTGAAAGTAAGAAACTTTCTCCATCTCAAAGAAATTGGCATGTCCATGAATAAGAACTATATACAATATTTCATGCTTTAAATATTTGGAGACGCTATTTATACGGGGAAAATTTTAAATTATTCATAGTGTTACAATATTTAGGTAGTGATGTGTGTGAACACACTAGGACTGTCGGGGCATTTTTTTTCCCTCTTTAGGAGGTTTTTTTCACCCGACTTGTATATACACCTATAGCCCTAATGGGTTACTTATCTTTGTACATTATAGTGGTAATACATTAAGTATTATGTGTTGTGCTCCAAGCTTCTTCGTCTTCCTTGTGTTTTTTGCATGCTTCCGTAGACCTCGAACTCTAACAATTGGTATCAGAGTAGGTCTCTGCTTCATCTAGGGCATCGTCAACACCTCTCCGGTCACAGTCTCAAAATTGCACGAAATTTGGTGAGCATACTCAGGGTGATTAGGAGATCAAAATAGCTTCACCTTGGGGTGCCGAAATCGTGATCTGAGATTGTTTTGGCCTCCGAATGCACTATTGTAGTGTTTATGTAGGCTATTTTGTCTTTTTGTGCCAAAGATATATACAATTTTCAGTTCGCCAGTATAAGCATCTCAAAGTTTGCTACATGTTTAGCAGAACTTGACAATGTAGTTATGTTCAACTTTTTGAGATACAACCAATTTTTTGCATCAAGGTATTTTAATCAGTGGCCATGGCTGAAAGCAATGATGTATTTCGTATGTTGGTTATTGATGATAAGTTGGATGGTATGAAATACCCATTGTGGGCTTATGACACATCATGTATTGGTCGCAAAAGGAATGTGGAATATTGTGCAGGGTGTTGAAAAACATCCTATTACACCTGCAAATATAGGTACTGAAGCTGATGCAGATGGCATCGAAGATGGTGATATTCGACAGATTCCTATTTGTGTTGCGGTTCCTATTGCACCTACTGTAGAGCAAATTTGTTGGGATGGTAGAGATGCTCAGGCACATGCATTGATAGCCTTGTCTGTCAAATGTGCCATTATTCCTTACATTCACTCTTGTAGAATAGCTAAGGATGCTTGGGATACACTTATCACATTGTACCAAGCAAGGAATGAGGCTCGTGTTGCTTACCTTTGAAAATAGTTGGAGAGTGATTACATGAATGAAGGTGATTCTATGGACAATTTTCTGACAAAGATCAAAGACTTGAAGGAACAATTGATTTCTCCTGACGAAGTTATACCAGATAGCTCACTTGTGTAAACCGTTCTGAATGGTCTTCCTGATTCATATCAGAGTTTCATTTCTACTCTTCATTTGATGATGAAAGGCGATCCAAATGCCTTGTCATTTGAGTAGTTAGTCTCTATTTTGTTGGAGGAAGATCAGTCTAGGCAGAACAAGTCCATTATGCATGTTGCAGATCAAGCTTTCCTTACTAATTTGAAGGGCAAAGGTAAATAGAGCTCATCTACTAGCAAGCAGAAATATGCTTATGTTGCACACTCGAAGAAGCAAGACAAAGATGAGAAGAAATCAGAAAAGCAAAAATTCTTTTGTAAGTACTGTAAAGGAAACGATCATGTCATAAAGAACTATCCAAAACTGGCTGCAAAATAGGCAAAGAAAAAAGAGTCTAGAATGTTTGTTGCAAAGGCCAAAAGACCAAAAAGAGATTCTGCTAATCTTGTGCAGAAAGAAGAATGGGCATTTACTATTGTTTATAGTTTTGATCCATCTTCTGCTGAGCAGTGCATGTCTGTAGTAGACTTACATGTTTGGTACTTTGATAATGGGGCAACCAAACATATTACCTCGCAACATAGTTTTTGTTCACTTCACTCGAGCCTGCCCCTACAGGGAATACTATCACATGCACTAGCAACTCCTTTTATCTGGTTATGGGAATTGATAAGATCATTTTGACTACTACTGATGGTAGTTCTTTTACATTGTCGGATGCTTTATTTGTGCCAGGGATCAAGAAGAATCCATTATCAGTTTCTGCATTAGCCAAGATTGGCTTGGTTGTGAAATTTATTGATGATAGATGTACAATTCATGATCTGTTAAATGGCAATATGATTATTGATTTTGGCATTTTATGTCGTGGGTTGTATAAGCTCATAGACTATGAATAATCTGTGAATGATTCAGCATGTGCAGTACATGGTTCTCAAGCTATATCAGATGCAAAGCTTTGGCATGCACGACTTGGTCATCTGAATTTTGCTAGTTTTCTACGCTTGTAGAAATTTGAAATGGCATCCTCTTTTCCCAAACTTGAGGCACCCAGAAAACATGTCTGTGAAGGTTGTATTTTGGGCACAGTGTAGGTTCCTCCTTTCCAAAAGATGGTTAAGTTCAAGCTACTCAGAAACTGCAGCTTGTTCACACTAATGTCTATGATCCTATGCACACACCCTCTTTTGGAAACTATCTTTACTTTGTGACTTTCATTGATGATTTTTCTAGGCATGCATGGTTATATCCACTCAAAGCAAAGTTTGAAGTGTTTATGTGCTTCAAATAGTTTTTGGTTTTGGTTGAAAATCTGTGAGCATGTAAAATGGGCATCCTCCATTTTGATCGGGAGGGGGGAATATATGGCTTCTAAATTTAATGCATTTCTGGCTGAACGTGGGATAAAACATCACTGTACAGTTCCATATACACCTCAACAGAATGGATTTACTAAACAGAAGAATAGGTCACTCATGGAAATGGTGAGGTGTATGGTCAAGAGTCAGGCTTTACCACATAGTTTTTGGCTTGAGGCTATCATGCGTGCAACATATGTACTTAACAAGTGTCCCACTAAAGCGCTGTAGTGTATCACTCCATATGAGGCTTGGCATGGTCGAAAGCTATCTCTTGCTCATCTGCATGCTTTTGGTTGTTTAACATATGCATTACTACCTCAACAACAACGTAAAAAAATGGATGATAAGGTAGTGAAATGTATTTTTGTTGGGTACAATTCTGAAAGCAAAGGCTATCGTCTGTATCATCCACAGACTAAACACATTTTGGTTAGCCATGACATTATTTTTGTGGAAGATGCTATTCAACCATTACTTTCATGTACTAAGGAGACATTTGTTAGCTCCAAAGACATGTATGATACTTTACTGCATCTTTTTATAGGTGGATAGTCTAGTGCTAGTCCTAATGAGGCAACTTCTCAACCTTTAGAAGTTTCATGTGATGATGCAAATTTGCATGATGCACTCGTTGATGAGAGAGATGATATTGAGGAGGCAAAAATTAAGCCAAAATGGCTGGTGCGAACTTTGCATGATAGTGAATTAGATGCATCTCTATCATATCGTACTCGATCAGGCTCTCATAGTACCTCTTTTGTATTAGATTGCTCTGCTATGGTTGCCTCTAGTCTCTATGATGAGAATGAGCCTACTTCGTTTGATGAAGCACAAAATTTTGAAAATTGGATGGCTGCTATGCAATCAGAATATGATGCTATCATGAAAAATGGTGCTTGGTCTTTATGTGACTTGCCACCTGGCAAAAAGGCCATTTGGCACAAAGTGGGTATACAAGCTAAAGTGTAAGCCTGATGGAACAGTTGACAGGTATAAGGGTAGGCTTGTTGCAAAGGGTTATGTGCAGGAAAGAGGCATTGATTTTGATGAAACCTTTGCACTTACATTGCCGAATGACTATTGTTCATAGCATCTGTGCACTTGCAGCTCATCATGGTTGGAATGTATATTAATTGGACATTAAAACAACATTTCTGAATGGTGACTTGCATGAAGAAGTGTATGTTTTTTAGCCTTGTGGCTTTGTGCAAAAAGGGCATGAAAACCAGTTGTGCAAGAAGGGCATGAAAACCAGGTGTGCATGAAAACCAAGAAGGGCTTGGTATGGAAATATACATGCCTATCTGATTGCACATGGTTTTGAGAACAGTCCAAATAAAAGCACCTTATATGTTAAGCATGCAAATGATGTGTTTCTTATCATTGTGATGTACGTTGATGACATGTTGCTCACTGGTCCTCATGAGAAGCACATTGCTGATTTGAAGGCTGATTTGCATGCCTCATTTGAGATGTCTGATTTGGGGCATTTGCATCATTATTTGGGCATTCAATTTATGCAAGTTGTTGGTGGAATAGATTTGTGTCAAATGAAAGATTATGACACATTATTGTAGCATTTTGGCCTTGATGATTGTAAACCTATTGCCACTCCTATGGAGATAGGTTTATGATTGGGTCTTCATGACGTTGGAGATGCATTTGATGTTGTTCTTTATCACCAGGCTATTGGATGCTTGATTTATTTATGCATTACTCGACGAGATATTCAATTTTCTATCTCATAGATGAGCAGGTTTATGCATTGTCGAGGAATCAAGCATTGGCAGGCAGTTAAGCGCATC
This sequence comes from Ceratopteris richardii, assembly GCA_020310875.1. NCBI lineage: Eukaryota > Viridiplantae > Streptophyta > Polypodiopsida > Polypodiales > Pteridaceae > Ceratopteris > Ceratopteris richardii. The sequence continues at coordinate 78,883,313 of CM035429.1, forward strand.
TTTTGCTACTTGAGTGGTACTCGACTTTTTGGATTGTTTTATCCCAAGGGGGGATCACTACCACCAAATTTACATTCTTTTTCTGACTCTGAATCGGTTGGTTGCTATGACACTGATGTGTAGTGGTTTTTGCTTCATGCTTGGTAGCTCATGCATATCTTGGTTGAGCAAGAAGTAGCCTATTGTGGCCACTTCCAGTTGTGAGGCTGAGTATAAGGCAGCTTCACACTGACTGTTGAGTGTGTGTGGCTCAGATGCCTTATGGCTGATTTCGGTGTTGGTCAGTCTTCTACCACCATCATCTTCACTGAGAGTCAGAGCACATCGGCAATTGTGAGGAACCCTGTGTTCCATGCTTTCACTAAGCACATTGAGATGCTTTATCATTATGTCAGGGAGAGGTTCTTTGTTGGAGAGATCAACTTGGCATATGTGCCCATGCAGGAGAACATTGCAGACCTTTTCACGAAGGCTCTGCCTAGGGAGAAGTTTGAAGCTTTTCCCAAAGCTTTGGGCTTACTTCCTTTTGTGGATTGATTCCACATAGCTTGGCACTTCCTTATACATGAGTGCCAACTCCTTGTTCACCACATCACTCAAGGGGAGGATTTTTTGATATATTTAGGTAGTGATGTGTGTGAACACACTAGGACTGCGAGGGCATTTTTTTCCTCTTTAGGAGGTTTTTCCCCTCGGCTTGTATATATGCCTATAGCCCTAATAGGTTACTTATCTTTGTACATTCTAGTGGTAATACATTCAGTATTGTGTGTTGTGCTCCAAGCTTCTTCTTCTTCTTTGTGTTGTTTGCATGCTTCTGCAGACCTCAAACTCCAACACATAGATCATTACACAGTGAAGCATTTTTGTTCCCAGCCTGATCTTCAAGAAAGATAGGCTAAATGAACTGAGTAGATGTAAGAATTTCATATGGAAATTCTATATTGAAAAGGCAAGAGCAATACAGATGTAGATGCATTTCTTGTATTTTGCATCAGATTAGCTTTATAGTTCTAGATAGTGATTTAATCCAAAAGATGAAAGATTCACACACTAATGATGACCACTGTCAATCGATAGTATATAAGTTATCATACAAGAATGAGAATAAGGAATTCTATAACTTTCAAGTTGACCGAGGTTTTCTCAAAAGGAAAGGAAAGATATGTGTGCCTAACTCCTAAGAATGGAAGTTCAAGAAACAGGTTATTTTTTTGAACCACAATGTACCTTGCGCGGGACATCCTAGTATTGAGAAAACTTTACCATTGATTAGACACACTTTTTGGTGGTCAAAGATGGTTAGATATGTAAAAAATTATGTAATTCAATATTTTAAAATAAAGCAAAGAGGACAAGTCCTCTAGGTCTACTACAACCATTCGAAATACCGTAGTATTTTTGGGATAATATTGCCATAGACTTCATAGTGGGTTTACCTAGGACAACACGATAGAAGAATGCTATTCTTGTGGTGTATCATTTACGCAAAATGGAATTCTTTATTCCTATTAAGGATTCAATGCAAGCTTTGCAAGTTGCAAAGCTACTCATTCAAAACATATTTATACTGCATGGTCTACCTAAATCCATAGTTTTGGACAATGATCCCAAGTTTACAAGAATTTTTTGGAACCACGTGTTTAAAAAGTTTCAACTCAAGATTAGTGGAGAGCATTTACACTAGACAATCAGATTGAAAGATTTAATCAAATGTTGGAAGATATGCTATGGACTTATGTTCTAGAGAAGCAAACATAATGGGATAGTTTCCTTCCATTAGTTGAGTTTGTTTATAATAGTTGGAAGCACAAGACTACAAAGTTGGCACATTTCGAGGTGATTTATGGGTTTGTTCCACACAATCCATCTACCATAGGGTTACCTAATAAATCTTCGATTGCTTCACAATTCCTTACAAATATGCAAGCTAACTTAAAGATGGATCAATATAATCTTCATCAAGTTGTTGAGAGAATGAAAGCTTTTGTAGATCGACATCGCACAACATGAAGTTTTCAAGAAGGTGATCGCATGTTTTATAGGTTCCACTTCATTTTTCACTGATAGTGGGGTCAGAAACCCAAGTATCCCCTAGATTTTGTGGACCTTGGACAATAATTAAGAAGATTAGTGGCGTCATAGTCGGAGAGATTTCCTCTCCTTGCTTTGATAAGACAAGACAAAAATTTAGTATCTTAGATGAAAACTTTTGTAACTTTTGTGCTTAATCCTTAACCAACACATTTTGAAATCATAAACTTGAGCAATGCAAATATTGTGTATGTGGATCAAAGTTGGAACGTTGATGTGATATGTAGATTGTGAATTGTTTACAATCTTTTCTTTGTAATTCTTCAAATTCATTCACTATAAACAACATAACTTATGTTCATTCATTCATCATATGTGCTGCCTAAAGGAGTCTTCATCGTGGTAATATCCCTACTCTCAATAGCAAGCTAGATTTGGTCATATCTTGAATATAAGTCACCCATAGAGTAGATAGAATGCTTAGAAAATGCTTTTGCAAACTCTCCTACTATAAGTCTTGTTACAACATTCCTAATAATGATTTTATTGACTAATTGTAAGTCTTGAATGAACCTTAAATTTCCATTCTTTTTAGATATAGTGAACCATCTATTTGAATATGGAGTTGAAGACAATTCAAGAATCCTCACATGCATCTTCTCCTTAAGCAGTCTCATCAACTCAGGTAAGTGAGTTTTTGGGACTGGTATGGGGCAAAGATTCCATCGAATATGTGATATCGTAAAAATGATCATAGATGGAACTAGTCATGGATCAATGCAATCTATCTCATGAGGGAAAAGTGTAAAAGATTTCTCATGTTTTCTAATGAATCTTAGAAATAACTCGCGTTGAGCAGGTAATAGAAAGGAATCATCAATTCTTATTTTAATTTGTTTAATGATCTCATCAGTGAATGCATGCCCTATGTTTTGTCGATCAAGCAAAACTCTAGCGCTTGGGAGCAAAACATTAGTGATAAAACCTTTATTCACATTTACTTCACATGGTAATAGAATGGCTACATTTGATTGCACTTGAGAGAAAGGGATAAGGTTGTTCATCATCAATTAAATTAATATTCACCTCCATCTTTATCATACTTCAATAAACTCATACTAAATGATATCATATGAATTCAACTTTAATCCATCTGTTTGCAAATACAATCAAATCACCTTGGAAAAAGAATCATTCAAGTTCATAATTACAAAAAATAAACTTTATAGTTCTTTTCTCATTTGAAACTCGAAGGCAAGATGAATTGACCATATATAGTGAATGCAAGATGAATTGAACATTCGAAGGCAAGATGAATTGAATATATATCCGCAAATCAAACGAGAGCGTTGGGGTTTAGTCACAACATTAAAACATGACAAGGAATAATTTATAAGAGCCAACATGATTCTCGAGATAGATTGTTTGCCATTTATTGGTATGATTGCAAATTTTTTATCACCTTATATTGCAATATTGAGATGGATATCATATATTAAATTTATAAATCTAATTTAAGTTCATATTTCTAGAAAATCTAATATTATTGTTGATATGCTTTCAAGAGCTAAGTTTGATGATGATAATGCAACAGAAATAGATATAAATTTAATCAATTATGATCCACAAATATTTGAATGAATAATCTAATGATGATGATTATGAAGAAGAGTGGAAAGATATTGGCAGATATCTTAGTACTCTACAAAAATTTTGAAGACATGCTAGGGTTGGTGCCTACATATGAAAATATTAAAGAGAGTTATTGGTGGCCGAGGATCTATGTCAATGAAAGGGATTATGTAAACACTTGTATTATATGTCAAATATATTCATATACTAAACATAGAGATCCTTTACATCCTACCTATCCTTCTTGTATTCACTACAAGTGCAAGTGGGTAGTTGAGTTGTGACCAAGCCTAAATGTATTGATAAGATGAGATATATTATACTTGCAAGAGGAGATCTTACATACCATGTAGAAGGCCGAGTAGTACGATCTAAAATGATGTATAGTTTATGTTAATTCTTACTTGAATATATGATTTCACGATTTATATACATTGAAAAGTAGTTGTTGATGGGGGAGAATTATTTGCTCAAGAGGCCAGGGATTTCTTTGCAGGACATGGAATTCACTTGTCTCTCATGATTGCTTATAACCCTGAGGCTAATGGAAAAATAGAAAGAGGTCATTCAGTGATTAGGAAAGCAATCTCTAAAGCTTATAATGATGACTTAAAACAATGGCCAAAATATTTACCTTTTGCATCATGGGCTGATAGAATGACTTTCACTAGGACAACATGAGACATGCCTTCTGAACTAATGTATTATCAAAAGTAGGATAATGTATTATCAAAAACCTAATTTTCATATTCATACACAGATTCCTACATGGCCTACTCTAGCTTGGAACAATAATATGTCTATTGATGAGCTATTGGCTTTAAGGATAAAACAACTTGAGCAAGGCAATGAAAAACTTGATAATGTCATTATAAAATTAAAAGAATCAAGATTTAAAAATAAAAAGTAATTTGATAAATCACATAGACTAAGGCTAAAATAGATTCATGAAGATGATTAGGTTTTGATCCATGACAATACGTTCGATTCCCAATATAATGTAAGAAGGAAATTAAAATACCGATGGTTTGGAACTTATGTTATTATTGAAGCACATGAGACTAGTTATATGTTTTATGTGAATTAGATGGAAATCCACTAAGATCTTTGATTGTAGGAAAAAGAATAAAATTGTTCAAGAAAAGGGATGAAGATGATTATGAAATTGACAAAGACATGATTGAACATGAACCAAAATGATGAGGTGACATCTTTTCTTTTTTGTTTGTACATATTTCCTTTCCATTGCATTGCATACTTTGCATTCATATTTCATATCTTCAAAAATTGAAAACTTGATTGATGATTATCTAAAATTAAAAAATGAAGATATTTGACTTGTTTTTCATGATTCTGATGCATATTGACAATCTTGACCACAATTTTTTGCTCCATCCATTAGTGCTAACCACTAAATATTGAGTGCTTCTGAAACATGTAACAATGTTGTGTTGTTATGGAAAACCCCATGAAAGCGTAATGCTATGAAGTTATGAAGAATAAGCTAATGTGAAATTGTTAGAGAGCTTCAAGCACACCTATTCTAACACAAATCCAATCAATAATCGTGATGATTATATCTTTCGTCAAGCAATCGTGTCGAATTCAAACTTTTGAAGCACCTATTTGTAAGGCTTAAATTAGAAATTCAACTTTACCTCAAAAGAGCCATTTTCTCGTTGTATATGATTAAGATTCCTTTGATAATCAAATTTCATGTTTGTATATTTCCTTATGTATAATAGCCACGCATCTGATACTTAATTATACTTCTAATAATCAAAGTGAATCTTTTCACAATCTTTGACATCTGACACAACTCTGACATCTCCGTTCAAGTAGAGTTTAGTTTTTACGATGAGTTTTACAATCGTTAGACAAAAACTTATGAAATCAACTTGAGTTTATGCTCAATCCTTAACACATTTTGAAATCATAAACTTGAGCAATACAAATGTGTGGATCAAAGTTGGAACGCTGATATGATATGCAGATTGTGAATTGTTTACAATCTTTTCTTTCTAATTCTTCAAATTCATTCACTATAGAGCACACAACTTATGTTCATTAAAGTTAAGATATATGTTCAATTCATCTTGCCTTTGAATGTTCAATTCATCTTGCATTCACTATTTATGGTCAAATCATCTTGCCTTTGAATTTTGAATGAGAAAAGAACTATAAAGTTTTATTTCTTGCAATTACAACTTGAGTGATTTTTTTCCAAAGGGTTTGATTGTATTTGCAAACAAATGGATTAAAGTTGAACTCATATGATATCATTTAGTATGAGTTGATTGAAGTACGATAAAGATGGAGGTGAATATGAATTTAATTGATAATGAACAACCTAAAGTGATCCCTTTGTCTCAAGTGGAACTGAATTCAGCCATCCTATTGTCACGTGAAATAAATGTGAAGAAAGATTTTATCACTAATTTTTTGCTCCCAAGTGTTAGATTTGCCATTCAAGCATGTGTAACTCACCTAACTTTGCTTGAAGCAACCCATGTGCACCGTCATTTGGAATGTTGGCAGTTGGAATTGATTTGCCCAAGTGAGAGCATTCACGACATCGCATATAAATTACAACTACTAGATGATTGTAAAATTCACCCAGTTTTTCATGTTAGCAAGTTGAGACTATACATTCTCGAGATGAGAATTATATGGATGGTATTGTTGTTGTAGGAGATAGAACATCTCAACCAATTGTTTCTTTTAGAGTTCTTGACAAGAGGGAGCAGCAGTTGCAGAGTCACTCTATACCAAAATACTTGGTAGCATGAACCAATCGTTCACTCATAAATGCTACTTGGGAATCAGAAGCTCTAATCGCAAACACTTTCCTTCCTTGATCACTGAAGACAGTGATTTCTAGAAGGGGGGGAGAGTGTTAGATTTATTTAGACCACCTTGGTCTACCTGCATTTGGTCAAGGACCCTAGCTGAGTCAAGGACCCTAGCTGAGTCAAGGACCTAAGCTCGAGGGAGCCAAGGCTCTAGCATAGGTCTTCGAGGTTATTCCATCTCCTCAGAGTGACCATATGAGGGGTGTTTGGACCTTAAAAAAGACTCTAGATGTGCCAACGACAAAGGCTATTTAGTGTTGAGAGTAGAATAGCATGTAGCTAATTGGGATCTTTCACGTTGTTATGACACTCGTGTGTCCACAACTGGTCTTTCCTTCATGCTTGGTAGCTCATGCATATCTTGGTTGAGCAAGCAAAAACCTAATCTGACTACTACTAACTGTGAGGTTGAGTATAAGGGAAGCTTTCACAACTACTATTCAGTGTGTGGTAGCTCGAATGCCCTATGGATGACTTGGCTGTTGGTCAAACTTTTACCGCCATCCAATTTACTGGCAATCAGAGCACATTGGCAATTGCAAGGAGCCCAATGTTCCATGCTCACATTAAACACGTTGAGAGTGCACTATGATTATGTCAGAGAGAGAGAGAGAGAGGCTTCTGCTCGAGAAACCAATTTGGCATATGTTACCCACACATCATAATGTTGCACACCTTTATACAAAGGCTCTACCTCGTGAAAAGTTTGAAGATTTTTGCAAAGCTTTGGCCTTACTCCCCTTTGTGGATTGACCTTAGTCCACATTGGTTGACACTTCCTTATACATGTGTCATAACCTTCTTCATTGCATCATTCTCAAGGGGGTTGTTAGTATCTTTTGGTGGTGATGTGTGTGAACACACTTACCATCAGGAGGGCACTTTTTCCTCTTTTTAGGATATTTTTTTGCTCAGCTTGTATGTAGGCCTATAACCTCAATGGGAGGCTTACATTTCATACTTGTATATATGCCTATAACCCTAATGGGCTGCTTCTTCTTCGTGTTGTTTGTGTGCTTGCATTGTCCTCAAACCCAAAGAGGAATCACCATACATCCTATATTCCATGTTAATAGCTTTAAAGAGCGATTTGGACATCATGATTTTGTGATACTTTCAAACGGGATCCCGAGTTTAGAGGATACTACACGATACATTCCACTCGAACCTGATGGTTTGGGATTAGAGAGGAGGTCTAGAAGGTCCTCTTGGAAGATCACTTATCCTAATTATGTTATCCTTAGTTTTCATACGAAGGAGATTGCTGAGGACAACGATTAAAAATAAGGGGGGAAAGTGATTTCTAGGACATCGGAAGGGCATGTGGCATGTGTCCAGCCAAGAGGAGGTCTGACCAGAGTGTATTGGATCCAGCCAGCTCAGTGTGAACTAGATCATTTCACTTATAAATAGGACTCAAGGTCTCTCATTTGTCATTAATGGTACACTTGGCAGAACCTCATCACCTATATTGGTGGGGGCTGGTCGTATGAGACACCAGTCCTTGGAGGCGGCTTCCCATTATGCTGCAGACTCCCACGCTCAAGGGGTGAGCCCGTTTGGCTCTATGGCTCATAGGTGAGTTTGATGTCCGCCCGTCTATTGTTTTGTGAGTATGACTTGTGCCTTGTCTTGTCTAGCACGGAGGATGCTGCAGGATCTAACACTCTCAAAAACAATGCATAAAACCTATGACAAACACCGAGGCAAATATAAAACATCTACTAGAATATCTACACAGAAAGATTGTGTAGAATGATCTTCAATCTCTACAAAAACACAAAATTGAGCACAAAACATAAATTTAAGGATATCCAATCCAACCTACCAGAATTTATTAATCAAATTCTCAGAAACTGTATTTAAGTATAAATCCATCTTCAAAAAGCTCGCAATCAGGAGTATACATGAATAAGAAAATACTACGCAACAACAGGAAGGAACCACATGAACTCTAGGAGTGTTGCATAATAAAGATTGCACAAAAAAGCTCAATGCAATGTACATGATGTCAACCATACATGCTGAACAGAAAAACAGGAGGGATTCTTAACAAGGATAAAAAAGAATACCTCAACAACTTGTGCATTTAGGCACATGACTACAGGTGTCCCAAAAAAGAGTTGATAAAAACTTCGTAGAGAATGAGAATGTGTGAAGGCTATCTTCTGATGCAATCATGGACCTAGGTGGAGCATATACTCCAAAGGCTATCTTCTGATGCAATCGTGGACCTAGGTGGAGCATATACTCCAAACACCAGAAATGATCACACATGCAAATGACTGCAAGTGAGATAAGTCCTTTATTCATTAGATGTCCATCCTACATTGAAACATTTAACTCTGAAAATTCAGTTCTAACCTCAAAACAAAACCTTTTCTAACCATTGCAGGGAATGTGACCCTGGATACTTTTTGGACCTATTGACTGTACTCCGCAAAACTTCTCCATTTAGGGTAGTAAGCTTGAAAGTAGCAGGGCCATCCTGAAGTGAATAAAACAAGGCCTACTCCTCCACAATTTTGACTTTCTAGCCTCATGCTTCATCTTTGAATTTAAAAGAGCACTAGATCACAGCTCCTAAACACTGGGATCTTCAAATTTCAGTCATGCCACCAACATTCTCTGAGCTGGATTTCCTAAAGCATCAAAAAAGCTCTACTATCGAGCTTCCTCTAGCTACTGTAATTTATTCATTCGGGACTCCAAAGAGACCTCTGATAGGAGTTTTTTGTGGACTGCTACTTGTATCACATGAATGAAGTGCATGCCATGCTCAAAAATCAAATAAACAAATAGATTAATTTTGCTTTGATCCAATCAACAAGAATCCCAAAAGCATATTCTGCAATCCTAAAATGTTCTGATGTTCAAAAGAGTAACCCCACTAATTGCCCTTGGTGGTGGGTACTCTCAAAAAACCCTCTTGCAGTACTGTGGTCATAATACAATTTCTCATAAATAAGATCTTCCAGGTGTAAGAGCAGGGCACAAACACATGCAGTTATTCACTAAGCCTCCCATCTTTGTAGAAAAACACTTCAATAAATTTACACCAACATAAATTTGTCTCCCCACCCCCCCCAAAAAAAAGGGGGTCGCAACAGCCAGTATTGCACTGTTATGTCATGCCCTCCTTGGAACCACAAATCTTCAAGTTCTTTTTCCATTCAATAACCCTTTGGTGCATCCAACGGAAGAGAAAGAGTTAAATTCTCCAAAGATCAGAACATTTCCAAAAAGGATTCACACATCTATCCTTTGTCAAAATCCTCATTCATGAGATATGGCCAAAGAAAAGATCTGCTACGTATACGGAACTTCATTGCAAGTCAAATTGTTCAAATAACAAAGTTCTATGAATGTAATTTTTCATTTTTAGCATATTCACACTAAATGATTCCAGAAATTAAGTTGATCTTACAGAACACAGGGAAAACATCTCACTACAGATTCTTCTCACACTGCTGAGTTCGTAAGTTTTTTGTGGGAACCTTGCAAACTGCCCTCACTTGAATCAAGTTTCAAGTTCAGGTTACCAGATCAGACTCAACTGACATTTCCACAATCATAAGCATGAGCCATGATTATCAATTAGACTGAAGACATGGAAATAAAAGTTGTGTATGTTTGTACGCATGCATGTGTGGCTGCACAAATTCACAATCATGCATAGGCATGCATGTGAGCACGAGCATGGACATGCACATGAAATATGCATTAGGTGGTGGGTATATGTCAAAGTTGGGTGATGGATGGGTGTACAAACATGAATACACACACAGAACAATGCCAGTGATGGTTATAATCATGTCTAAAGAACAACACCAGCGATGGTTACAATCATGTTTAAAGATCTTCCAATATTGACTTCATTAAAATTAACTGCAATCTATGCATGCAAGTGCAACCAACAATATCTGAGCCTGGAACACGAATATGTATAAAGAAATTCAAATATTCACCTAGCTAAAATCTACAAATGCTAGTGCAAACAATTATACCTGAGCCTGACACAGGATATGCACATTTATCATTGACACAATTGGACTGGAACCTCATTCAGGAAATCAAACAGGAATCTTGCACCCGTCCATGTCAAATCTAGCTTATATGAACATTCAAGCAGCCATGGGCAATCAAACAACAGACTGGGTATCTTACAAAACAGTTCTTCTCCTTTGGCTCCATGGAAACCACTGTAAAAATTTCAACTCTCCCCCTTGGAAACTGATGTACTTCAGAAGCCGTGTCAAACCGTTCTGATCCTCCATACTTCTGTTAAGTAATATGGCTTTACTAATCATGTCAAACCTTTCAGATTCAACATAATTTTAATTGCTTGATCACATTTGTTAGCATATCATAAAGAACAGTAGCTATATTTCGCGATGTTGCAATCATCATAGTGTAGAGTACAGAATTATGCAGTTCGCATCTTCTTGCGGGCTAAAAACCTCTCCTTTGCAGCAGCCAGAGCATCCTCCGAAGGCTTCCGATCAGTCACTGGCAGCCTGCACTCACTTGGCACATGTTCTGTTCCTGGTATACCTGTCTTACTTTCCTCAATTTTAGGAAGATCATGGTGTTCTGCAGAGCTTTGTGGACCATCATTGATCACTATCTTCTGCCCACCGACTGACAATTCTTCAGTCTCAAGTCTTGAATTGCTAGCTTCATCACTAAACCTCATGGAAGGATTCGCATGCTCTTCGTCCTTGACATGCTCGGATCTTTCACCCAAACCTAGAGTCTTTGAGGGTTGTGGTTCAACCTCAGAAGGCTTCTGCTCAATAGGTCCAAGGACCTCTTTACCAGCACTGTTGTTGGCACCAAATGCCACATTCTTGGAAAGTAAATTATGATAGAAATCACTGAGATCACCTTTGGTTGTAACCTGTTGGGTAATACATAGACAACTCTCAATAACAACGGGAGTTAGGCATAAAATGTACACTGACAATATGAAAATATGGTTTTGAGAATACCTCTTGAGCCTGTTCTCGTAGTTCTCTCAGTCGCTCTTCCTCAAGCCACTTGGCTTGCTCTGCAAGCTTCTTTTTATATGCTGAGGTCACATATTTTTCTTTATCACCATATAAATGGTCCTCGAGCTGCCGCTCCTTGAGCAGCTTGCGCTCATAGATTATCTCCTGCTCCTGTTGTCTAGCCTTGGCCTTATCAAGCAGCATTGATATATATTTAGGCTGAAACACACGCACACACACACACTTATTGATCAGATACACAGACGAAGGCTAACAGCAAAGATAGTTGCTTTACTGCATATGCAAAGTAAACATTGAATCTGACATATAAATATAAGGAATTCCATTGTATTCAAGTGCATACCATGCCGAAATGTATCACTGCTTTAGAACTAAGTGACCTTACAATTGGTTAAGCCATTGGTGTGCACTCTCATTCTCTCACAACATCGACTTCATTGCTGACTGAACATCTGCACTCCCTATGACCCACAAGACCTACCCTAACGACAGTTGAGCATTTTATCCCAATGCCACATAGCCATATGGAGACTTGCACCATCCCAAGTCTCCTTAACGAAAGACACAAATCCATCCATCCATCCATCCATACATACATACATACATACATACATACATACATACATACATACATAAATACATACATATATACATACATACATACATACATACATAAGCAAACATGCATGCATGCATGCATACATACATACATACATACATACATACATACATACGTAATTGAACAATGCCCCAAGCTGCTGCTTATATAGCTATTAGAAACCATGTAAAAAATTTCATGCTAAACTTTGAAAAGTAAGAAAGAAATCACCAAAAACTTAAAAGTTCATGCATGTGTGATTTAATTGTTATCGATTTAGCTTTTGACTCCATAAAGCTGATCACCTAGCTTTATCTATGCTTTTCATATGCTTTTGCACGAGAAAATCTTATCCATTGCTTTTTAATGGATGACAAGCACATAAAAAACAGATTTTTGGGTTTGTCTTTTGAAGATCATTTTGATGCTAGATGTGAAGTGTTATATATGATTAGAAAGCTCTTAGGGGCTACTCCAATGAGCCAATAATTTTTTTTGTTTTACCATCTTCGGCAAAGTTTTGAACAAGTACCAAAATCAGGGTTTCTGGATTTTTTGGCAAATTTGAGTATTTTGATATTGTTTTCAAGCCAAACCCCCCCCCCCCCCCCCCCCCCAAAAAAAAAAAAAAAAAAAAAAAGTCATAATGGCATAAGGTTCAAATGTCTGCATAACTTTTGATGTTTGTCTCTGGATAATGCTTTGGTAAATATGTATGCTACATTTTCACTTGTAGATACATAAGTTAGTTGAAAGTTCAATTTTCCTTTTAGATACCTATTTCCAAATATAATGATTGTACTTCAATATGCTTTGCCCGTGCATGATAAACACGATTCTTTGAAATTGCAATAAAACTTTGACTATCTGAAAATATCTACATAGGAAGATGAACATGAACATCAACATAACTCTGAATTTTCTGTAACCAAATTGCTTCAGTGTAGCTCTAAAGGCAGCCCTATACTCTGCTTCACTTGAAGGCTCTGCTTCACTTGAAGATGTAGCTATTGTCAATTAGATTAGAAAGCCATGAGATAAAGCATTCTTCAGCATAGAAACAATAGCCACTTGTAACTCTTCTTGCATCTTTATCACCTTCCCAATCAGAATCTGTAAAACCTTGTACAAAATACAGTGACTTTAAATTCTGAAAATACCATTGCATGATTCGAAGTTCCTTTCAAATATCTAAATATCCTCTTAATTGCTTTCCGATTAATTTTGGGCAATTTGTACATGAACCTAAACACTTGAGAAACTCCAAACTGAATGTTAGGATGTGTATTACATAGATAGATCAAGCATCCAACTGCTTGACTATATAGCATAGCATCTAAAGGTTTTGACTCTCCATCTACATGTAATGACACATTAACATCCATAGGTGTCTGGCAACAACCATTCTTGAATTTAAATTCAATGTCTAAATAATAATGTAAAAGCTCAAGATCATTAACATCAAATGTATGCTTAAGTTGTGACTTAAAGAACGATATGAATCCTTGGGAATGTTCATGACCATGTCATCAACAAAGAAGATGATGATAATCAAGACATCTGTCTATGCTTTAACATAGTGGGTTGGAGCTCCTTCAAAGTTTTCAAAACCAATAAATAAAAGATATCAATGTATCTTTGCATAATAGGTGCTTGTTTCAAATCATAAAGTGTGTTTATAAGTTTACAAACTAAGTGTTCTTTACCTAGTTCTTCAAAACCTTCTGTTCATTCAATATAGACATCTTCATGAAAATCAACATTTAGAAAAATTGCCTTGATATCTAACTTGTATACATTCAAACCAAAAATTCAGCAAGAGAAGTAACTACACTGACTATGCTCATTCTAGATGTACGTGCAAATGCTTCATCATAGTCAATATGTTTCTTTTGTGCATAACCTCTAACTACTAATCTCACTTTATACATGTCAATGGTACCATCTCCTTTTCTTTTGATCTTAAAGATCCACTTAACTCTAATAGCTTTCTTACCTTTTGGACCTTGTAACTCACAATGCTTCCATATTTGATTCTTATTAATAGAATCAATCTCCTCCATTGCATTCTTCCAAACAGGACTTTGTAATGCATCTTTGACACCAGAAGGTTCATTCTCAACCGAAGTGCGTGCAAGGATATTATTAATTTCGAAATGTTTTGCGTAATTTACCTTGTTTGTTTGACCTTTCTTTGCCTGAATTCTAGGCCTTCCTGTTGTGAAGTTTTCTATCCACTATCTTGTGCAATTTGAAAGAACCATGTTGGAAGGTTCTTGACTACTAGTGCAACATATTTCCTCTGGACCTCTTGTTGTTTCTCCAGCTTCATAAGTTGGTATATCAAGAGGTGGTGTAGAAATAGATAAGGATGACGCTGTAGATAGTGGTGGTATAGGAGCCATAACTTTCTCTTTATCTCTATCAACTCAAACCTTTGGGATTTGAGAAGATTGATCATCCCTCTTGTATGGTTGAATGTAAACATCCAATTTGATTTGAAAAATGGATAATCATATGCTTTAATAAAGTCTGGTGTTTATCATAAACCTGGCTTTGTACAACATTAGCATTGTTGTGAGAGTAGATATCACCTTTTTCTGGTACATAGAATCTATACCCTTTACTTTGAAAAATTCAATGGCATAACCAACGAAAACTGCTTTGATGGCTTTGACATCGAGCTTACCATGATCCTTCTTCTCAATGTGAACATAAGCTTGAGAACAAAAAACTTTGAAATAACTCATATTTGGCTTCTTACCATAATAAGCTTCAAAAGGTATAATGACCTTTAAAGCTTTTATGGAATACCTATTGAGAATGTGATTAGTTGAGAGATTTTGTTCGCTTCAAGAAAAGACAAAGTCTTCATACAAGTACTCTCAACCTCTATAACTTCTCAAAATCTGAATTTTCGCTTGACTTTCATTTTCAACCATAACGAAGAACTTCTTGGAAGTAGGAAAGGCTTCTAACTTTACTTTCAATCCATAAACCTAAGAAAATCGCGAAAGGTCGTTGATAAATGTGGCGAAATACTTGAATCTTTGAATAGATTCTACTCTCATAGATCCATTAACATCAGAATCTACTCTCATGGATCCATTAACATCAGAATATATGATCTACACCTTTCAGGTAGCAGTGATCTATCCATGCTTCCTCAATGGTAGCTGGTGAAGCTTTTCCTTCAAGACGTCCTTCACATGATTCTGCATCATCTGGTAAAGCAAAAGTGGGTAGATTCTCCACCACTTAGATGTGCTTGAGAGCTATGTAACTGAAATGGCCAAATCTAGCATGCCATAACTTCATATTCTCCTTTGGTGTAGAAGACCTCGTAACATTAGCATGTGCCATGAACAATTTTGAATAAAACAAACATACCACTTCTCTTTTCATCTTGTAAAAGATAATGCTTCTCATTAGGTGTGAGGATCTTGCATGAATTTTCTTAAAAATGACTTTATAACCATCTGATAAGAAAGTAGAAATGGACAACAAATTATAAAGAACATTAGAAATTGTGAAATTTCCACCTACTCTTGACTTTAAGTTAACTTCTCCAGTACCAACAACATCGAGATCATGACCATATGCTATGGTCACCCTTCTTCCTATAGAGTTAGCATAGTAGGTTTGCAATGCATTCCAAATGCGTTCGATTTGAACGACATGTTCCGTATAGAACATGCATACCAAACAACATTCAGAACACGTTCCCTTATTTAAAAAATATTCTTAGGTTTCTAACTTTCTACAGATTTGAGCTTTCGCCGGCGCATTGAATTTTTTCGATTCAGAATCTTGATTTCCTTCTCAATGTTCCATTGCTCCCTTTTCACTCAAGCCTCTTGCCTCATTCTCTAAGCTCTAGCCTTCTACCATTGAGTGCCTATTAGAGCCCTCTACATACACAAGCTGACACCACAGTGTCATTCCAAAATCCATCTGAGACCTGCGGCCCGCCAAGCTTATCTGTACTGTTGTGATCCGTTTGCCAATAAATACTATAAATTATAATATATAATATATATATTATACAGTGTAATATATATTATACTTATATAATATAAATAGTATATATTGTATAAATCACAATATATGCTATTTTTATGCTATATAATATATAATATAACATATAAATTATATGTTATTATTTATGTAACACTTTATACATATTACATGCACATGCCACATTGCATACATGTGTAATGTGCAATGTGGATAAAGCATACATGTGAAATTCGAATCGTGGAATACATGTGCAATGTGCATGCATTGTGCATTGTACATATATGTGTCATGTGCATTGTGCATAGTATATAGTATATAATATACTTATTACTATATACTATATAGTACATACTACATGCATGGAGTCATGCACGTAGTATGTACTATGTAGTATGTAGTAATAAGTATATACTATGCACAATGCACATGTATGCACAATTCGAATTTCATATGTATGCACGATTCGAATTTCACATGTATGTTGCAGGCACATTGCACATTACACATGCATGCATTGTGCAATGTGGCATGCGCATGTGCATGTGCCATGTAATATGTATGAATTTTTTAATGTATACTTAAGTTATTCAATGTTGGTTTTTGAATGTGTGAAGCACTGCAATAGCTAGCTTCGAGTTCATTTCATCATGCCTCGGCATACGCATCCTTATTGGAAGGCCTATAGTATATTGCTTGGGCAATCTTTAGGCCCACAAGCTCGTGGGGCAAAAAATTAGCCGTGTAAGTATTGCAACGAGACTTTCTCTAGCACCATTACATGTGTCATTGCACATGTCTCAGGTATTGGGGGCTATGGGATTGATGGATGCAAATGTGTCCCACGAAAGGTTGACGAAGTCATCAAAGAGAATGGTAAGATGTTTGCACCTTCGACATGAGGAAGAGGCTGAGAGAGATGATGCTCTTCTTCATCCCTCTACTCCGGGGACTATGACTGCATCTAGATCAAGTACACGTACTCTATAATGTATATTGTTTATTTACGTAATATGCTTTATTTTTCTAGGTGTTCCTCTCATGACTTTGTTTATTTCTTAATGGCACAGATACTCCCACAATAGCAGCTAGCTACACTATGCCTCATAAGAGGCATGCTTCTAACTTATCTGAGTCCCAAGGCCATAGTCACACGGGGACGCGTCCCCGGGTCCTAGGGACGCCGGGACGCCGTCCCCTCAAGCCAAAACCTCGGGACGCAAAACGGGGACGGTTGCCGTCCCCTTGCACTTGTCTGAAACAGCAAAACGTCCCTGGGACGCGTCCCGGGGACGGTTTCTTGTGATGAACATAGTTGGGGACGGAATTTCGGGACGGTTCTGTTGCTGAGACGATTTTTTTGCCAATTTTGTTTGGTTTTTTCTTGCTGTCTCTCTTAGAGTTTTAAGAGCCAACTTTAGAGGACCATAAAGCCTTCTCACAGGCCATAAGCAACCATAAATAAAGGTCATTTCTCCCTAAAAATACACAAGCTTACCTTCTCTTTTTCTCCATGGATCTCATGTGTATGGAGGTTTGAGCTAGCTTCAGCCCTACATATACAAAAACCCTCTCCACCCTCTTTGCCCTCTCTTCACCCTTTTCCTTATTTCTCCATAGTCATTACATTTAAATTGTAGTCTCTATATTTTCTGGTTTTACTTTCTAGAATCTACACTAGTGTTTTTTGTTAATCAGAATCCAGATGTATGATGAAACATCTTTTTGTTCTGAATGCTCATGATAATACAATATGCCCATATCATATAAGTCAGATGATCATTGACTCTTTGAGTTTTAGCTCCTTTTTATGTATGTGAAATTTTTATATGATGATGATGATGATGTAGAATCTTTCAATTTTATTTTCTTTGAAATTATGAAATCAGAAATATATATGACGACTTTGAATCTTCAAACATCAATGTGAAGACTTTTTTCTATAGTTTTGTTCGTATTGGTCATTTCATATGTTAACACATTGATTATGCATTACTTTCAGTTCATATTTTAAAAAAAATCAAGACTTTTTCAATGCCGTCCCGGGGACGCGTCCCCGGGACACCTTAGGCTCCGTCCCCGTCCCGGGGACACCACCGTTCCCGGGACCCGTCCCCGTCCCCTGGTGACTTTGCCCAAGGCACATCTGATGTTAGGACTAGTACTCAGACACTTTCTACTAGATCACTCCATCATCGCTTCATTCTCGAGGAATTCATGCGTGAAGGAAAGAAAGAGAGTTGCAGATATAGAGATTGCCAGAACTTTGATTGAATGCAATTTCACTTTCAATGTGCTACATAGATAGCAGTGGAGAAAGATGATTCGTGCAGTTGCACCAGTGGGCTCCTTAGGAGAGACGGATCCTTGGTCAAGAGTAGAGTACCACCGCATGCGCATGTCTATGCTAGATGAGGAACGTGCCAGGGTTGATGTAGCTCTTACACCCATCTGTGAGGGATGGAAGAGATATGGACGCACGATCATGTCTGATGGATGGAGTGATATCCGTCGTCGTCACATGATCAATATATTGGTTTCTTGCTATCTTAGCACTATCTTTTTGCGTTCCATTGATAAGGGTGTTGTCGAACACAGGGTGACAGGTGACTTTATATACCAACACATTAGAGAGCCTATTATCGAAATAGGCGCAAAGAATCTTGTTCAGGTTATTATAGATAATGCCTCTAACTGTAAGCGGATGGAAGAGCTATTGGAGATGGAGTACCCATCTATCACATGGACTCCATGTGGAGCACATTGTCTTGATCTTATGATGGAGGATATTGCACATCTATCATGGGTGCATCATACTATGATGTTGGTGGTGAGGATCACTAACTTCTTCACAAAGAAGCATCAAGCTCTAGCCATATTTCGTTCATATATCAGAGCTTGATATTATTAGACTATCAAAGACCAAATTTGCATATATGTATTTGGTCTTTGATAGATTGATGCTCACTAGAGAAGCATTACGAGCCATTGTCGTTAGTCCACTGTGGGAGAAGCTTCGTTATTATGACACAGATGTAGTGCACATTATATAGCTCACATTGCTTGATGATTACTTTTGGAGAGATTGATATTCTCACACACGTTATGCCCTATGTGGATACTACTTCCATTGACAGATTCAAAGGGTTCAACACTTGGGTACATACTAACAACTTCCTATTGATCCATCATTTGATCCAACTCATCCCATCGACCGACATCATTTATATCAGTATTTTTAATGTTGATTGATCTCTGTTATTCTCTTATTGAGCTTGAATTTTCTAAGCCAAACTCCTGATAGTGACTCATCTTTGATAATCTTTTACCTCCTTGTTTTTTCGCTTTCGGCTCACTCATTTGTCGTTAATGGTTATCTTGGACCTTAAGATTTACCTCTCCTTTCATGTATGACACCAAAGTTTAGAGAGATGCACGCATTTATCGAGTCATCTACTTTCTTATCACGTGAGAGGTAGCTTTGTATTCATTTGCATCTATTTTTTTCTTTTTCGTTATGTGAAATAACTTGATTAAATATTTTATGGATTATGATACATGTAACTTAAATAATGATTGCAGAAAAGAATATATATTGAAGATCGTGAAGATGAGGAGAGTATATTCATCGACCCATCCATGGGATAGCCACTTTACTATATCCTTTATATAAGGATGCATGGTATTTGCAAGACTCCACATTCTTAGCTTCTCAGAATATTTACCTTTCCAAAGTATTAGATATGATGCAATAAACTCAATTTGATATTGAGTTTATTATGTATTCTAGCAGTATGGGGCTTGCATATAGTGGGCCATCAGCATCACAGAGAGATTTTTGTAAATTTTTTGTGAACTGGTGGAAGACATTCAGATATAGCACTCCTACTGTATCGAAGGTCACATTGAGGGTATTGTCATAGGCATTTTCTATTTATTATGCTTGATAATTTCTTCTTGTGATTTAACTTTAAACTTGGTATTCTCTAATGGAATTTCCACTTATAGTATTATTTACTAAAGGAATGCTCTTCTAGAGCATGTGAAAGAAATTGGAGTGCGTATTCTTTGATTCACA
>CM035429.1:79511035-79671035 GCA_020310875.1 Ceratopteris richardii
ATTGTTTGTATAAGAGAATATAGGAGGAATAGAAAAAAGTTTGTCTTTGATAAATAATTTTCTTTAAAGAGAATATAGGACCAATTATTTGTCAAATATTTTACTTTTTCTTGATCAAATAATTGGTTATTATCTAGAAAATTTGGATCACATGTTACATAATATTCTTCATGCTTGTTAGTTTCCAATTGTATTGCCTTTTGTATTCTTGTTTATCATCTTCTAATCTTTCATGCAAAAAATTTTCAACTTTATGTTTTTCAAATTTTAATTGTTCACTTTTCTTCTCTTTGAAAAGTTTAACTTGATTATCAATTGGTATCTTAGTCTCTATTTTAAAATATTTTTCATCATCATATTTCTTTGGTCTCCATTGTTTTTTAAATCTTTTAAATGATCTTGGCTTAGATTTTATTTTTTCAAAATATTGCATCATCCCACCTCTACCTAAATTCAAGTGCAAAGATAAATGGTCAATGGTAATTGCAATTTTTTTTCAACTTTAGTGAACAATTTATTTCTACATGCATCTTCATATGCGATAAAGTTCCAAAACATATAGCCAAATTGATCACACCAAAAACCATCATATAGGTCAATTTAATCTTCTATGTGTAGCTCTAGGGGTGGATCTTCTATGGTCAATTAAATGTTTTTTATCAAGAATGTGAGTAATTTCTATTTGATGTTCATGTTTACACTTGAATGGTTGGATTTCTTTTACTTGGTTGGATAAAACTTCACAATTCTTTTTTAAACTTGATACTTCATGATCAATTGTCTCTTTCAACATTTTAAGCCTAGTACCCATTGTTTGATTAGTTTCAGAAATTTCACCTATTGCTTGAGTTAGAGATAAGATGATTTCATATTTTGATTGAATCAATGCATTTTGTCTTATCTCCATTTCTTTAAATCACTCATCATATTTTAAAAACTTCTTTTCAACCAATGCTTTTGCACAAGAATCTATGTCTTGTGTAGTGTGTCTTATGAAGCCCTTTTTTTCATCGTTCACTTAGGCAATGAATGTCCAATTGATACAAACGTAAAGATCAAGTAAGAATGCAAAAAACTTGAAAACAATTGATTTTTTTGGGTGTTTTTGAAATACACTTATGATATGAAAAACTTTGAAAAAATCTTTTGTGCGTTTTTTTTAAATAGTTTATCAATTTAAGTATGCAAATTTAGAAAGTGTAAGTGTGCAATAATTTTTAAAGAAAGTGAATTTTTATTCTTTTTCAAGTGCAGATATGCATGTGAATCAAAACATTTCCAATGAGTTTTTTATGTGGAAAATATGTATGCAAGAATCTGAAATATAATTACCTGGAGTTGGCTTGAAGAAGAGGTTCCAAAGTGTGTGGAAGTGTATGTAAAATATACAAAATTGGAGAGTAAAACCTTAAATACGATCGGTTTTATGTGAGTGATTGTGCAAGTGACAACTTCATTTGATGAGAAGAGTGAAGCAATGAGATAAAAAACTTGCAAGCTTGTAGGGGGGTGCTCAGATCAAGTAGATCAGCCCTCAAAACCAAGGAAAACTCACAAAATCTTGTTCAAGCAATCACTTTCAAGGAAGAAGGGGCTACCACTTCAAACCTACAAAAAGTATGAATGCATATACAGAAAAATGAAATCATATCACCTGATTTGATGGAATGATTCACGTCAGGTTCAAGTTTCGTGAAGGTGCTCAGTTGGTGGATCAATTCCAACTTCCAATGTTCCTAATGATGATGCATGAGGGGTGCTTCAAGAAAATTCAGGTGAGTTGCATTTATGCTTGGTTGGCAAAATTATAGTGCTTAGAAGTAAAAGAGTAATGACAAAATCTTTATTCACATCAACTTCACGTGGTAATAGGATGGTCATATCAAGTTGCACAAGAGACAATGGTATCACTTTAGTCATGTCATTGTCAAAGTAATTCATGTTCATATCTATCTTCACAATGCATCAATATAATTGGAATGAATATAAAAAATTTACAATTTCAAATAATATCTGGAAGTTGAGAAAGACCCATCTTGAAATCTCACTTGGAAGTAGGATGATTATAAATAACATGAAGCTTACGTAAAGGAAGAAGAACAACACAAGCAAGAAGAAGAAGCTTGGAGCACAACACACAATAATGAATATATTACCAAGTGAAAGCATTATTTCAATTGTGATCTTGAAGGCTTGTGGCATGGAAGAAGCTCTAGGAATGGATTAATTAATTCACAGTGAAGTAAACAACATGATGGAATTAATAGCTCAAGTGTGATATATTTTTAAAAATAAAAAAGTAATTTTGTAAAAACCTATAGGTCAAAGCACCCAATGATTGACTATGGAATCATTTTAGAGTAGCAATCACTTTGACTTTGTTTTTGAAGTGAGAGAAATAAGATTGTTGCATCAATAGTTAGTAATAATTAGTGAATGCAGAAGGTCTCAAGAGACCTGTGAAGAAGGCCCAAAAAGTATAATCGTTGATACACAGGAGGAAAACAAGAGTTCTAAGCAGAATGAAAACAAAATTGTGCTTCCACGTGGGGTGCTATTTGGGATCCCACCTTTGTAATAATGGTTGCAAATCTGTATCTTGCAAAGGAAAAAAAAAAGGGATATAATTTTTGAGTAAGTCTTCTCTCATGTAGTGATGGTGACTACATCATGCATGTAGCTTGAATTGGTTACAAAATAGGACTAATCCAAATGGATGTGAAGATTGCTTTTTTACATAAGGATCTTACAAATGAGGTCATATGAATCAATCCATGGGCTATGCAATTCTTAACAAAAAGATTTTAGAGTCCAAGCTTAAACAACCATCTAAACAATGGTGTTTGAATTTCCATTCTTTCACAAAATCCCAAGGCTGCTATAGAAGCAATGAGGTTCATTTTATCTATAGAAAAATATTTTAAAATGGAAAGTTGATATGCTTGATATTAAGAAATCCCAAGGCTACTATAGAACCAATGAACTTTATTTTCTCTACACTTAAATATTTTTAAATGGGAACTTGATATGCTTATGCTGATGATAAGTTGATTGCCATAAATTCTTCAAACGACACATTACTCTTGAAGAAAACATTGAGTTAGACATTCGATATGAAAGAATTGGGGATGCCAAAAATATTATTGGCATGAATATTACTTGTGATAAGACTAAAAGATGCATTTCTCATATCAAAGTGAGCACATTTTCAAGATAGCACACTATTTTATTAAAAAGAGGATTCAGATAACATTTCAGTCAATTCAATATGTATTGCACAAAGACATTGAATTTATATTTATTTATATATGTGAAATTGGGCAAGGATGATTGGGAAAATCTAATGAGAGAAGAATCTCATGAACAAAATACCTTATCAATGCATTTTTTGGTAGTCTCATGTGTCTAATGATAGCTACAAAACTAAATGTTACATTCATATGGGGAAAAATGAGAAACTATATGAATAATTTTGGAAATAAACATTGGGAATTTATTAAGATGACATTGCTACATTTCAGTGGAAACAAGGATAAGTGTTTATGATCAAGCATAGAAATGATGCATCCATTTTGGGACACACAAATTTTAACTATGCTTGTTTTTTTAGGAAATATAAATTTTGCTTTATGTATATTCTTCACTTCATAATAGGTGCTATTTGTTGGATATTTCATCTTGAGTAATGTACATAAGTATGTTGCAACCATCAAGACATGCAAGGAAGTGATTTTTTTGATTGGCTTGTGACATGAATATACCTTGGCATGCAGGTCATTTACTTAGAAAGAGTCAAAGTGTCATCGCATTGGTTCAAAACTTACTCTATCATGTGAATACCAAGCACCTAGGGATGTGATATGAATTCATTTAGGGTTTCTTAATCATTGAACATATGTTTCTTGAGGAGTTCACACCATAGAAAATATTGGAGATGCTATAACAAAGGATCTACGATATATCAACTTTGGACATTTTTTCAAACCTATTTCCTTGATTCCTTTTTCTATATAGTCTCTCATATGGGAGGTATAGGTTGTATACCCACACTAAACATTCTTTATTTTTTTCAAATTGTAACTCAACCATATTGATCTTTAAAATTGTTACTGTTACTATCCATGTGAAAGGCTAAATGACAGTCTGAGCTCAACACTCTCTGCTTGTGGGACTTGATTAGCCCGCTCCCACTATTTGGAGCTACTTTCCTCTTTTTCCATTTGTAGGGAGGAGAGTGCCAACATGCTAACATTCCACATGCGCATGTTCCATCAAAACAATGTGAACCCAACCTTAGAAAAAGAAAATGGATAATGTTAACATGATATTATTTGAGCACTCTCCTCCATGATAACGTCAACATGATATTATTTGAGAAAGTGTGGATCTAGAAAATGATAGAAGCAACAACTAAAATTCCTTCACTTTTTCCATGATTGTTTTTTTAATGAGAAATTTCATGTTTTGTTTTTGAAATGAGCAACAAAAGGAAGACAATCATGAAGAAAAGACCATATGATGATTGGAATATGGTTACCTCGTGTGAGTCACAACCAATAAGTAGGGATTTTCAATGGCAATGTGCCACGTGGTGTCAAAAATGAAAATGAGGGCGACTCCCCCAAGGAGTGGTCGATTGAAAAATCACTTACAACTTTGGCGACTCTTCCAAAGAGTGATCGATTGAGAAATCACTGCTCCTCCTCGAGAAAAAAATCGCCAACTGTAAGAAATCCGACCCCCTTCAGGCGTCATACAGTGCTCCATTTGATCAACAACAAGCTTAAACCCAAGTGGGCCACACATGAGGGTGATGAGAGGGTGATTAACTTTCTTTGTAATGCAATCTAAACTCTACAAGATCTACCCCCGCTCTGTGGGACTTGGAGGGTCCCGTGGGCACTAACCCCCTTTCGCTTGTACTTTTCTTTCCTTTTATTTAATACAAGTTTGGGAGAGTAAGCTAAAGCCAAACTTCCTTTATTTAAAAAAAAATAAAAATGAGGGTGCTACCATGACCACATGTGAACCCACGCTAAGAAATTGAGAATCATTGAAAGATTTAAAGTCTAGTTGTTGCGTAGGTCGTGAATCTTATTGCTTCTATCCAAGCGGCCCTACTCGATCAATGGTCGATCCAAAAAGAGTCGTCATATACAAAAAGGGAACCGTGACCCCCTCGGTGTGATTTGACATGGTGCCAAGAAAGAGAGGGCGAGGGGGAGAGAGAGAAAGAGAGTGGAATACGATAGCACACTGCACAGAGCAAAAGGGGCGAGAGTGGCGGGGGCACTCTTCTGACTTGGGGTTGGGGGGGCGCCGGACGCGGCCGGCCTTGTGCGTGCGTGTGTGTGAGTGTGAGGGTGTGGGAGGCGAGGGGAGGACATGGGGTTCGAAGGACGCGCCACCGTCAGACCGCCGCCTGAAACCCTCCTCCTCCTTCGTTCTCCATCGTCTTCCCTGGCCTCTTTTCTGCCACGGTTATGGCGTCCGATGATGCAGCTGAAGCGCCCCAGGAGCAAGCTCCTCCGGAACACAGTGGCAAGAAGGTTCCGGGCACCTGGACGCCCATCGAAACCCTGCATCTTATTGATGCATACCAGGAGAAGTGGTACGCCCTCAAGCGGGGCCAGCTACGTACCCGACACTGGGACGAGGTCGCGGAGTCCCTCGCTGCCCGCTGCGTAGGACATCCTGAAGCCACTGAAAAGTCCTCTATGCAGTGCCGCCACAAGGTAGAGAAGCTCCGCCGCAAGTACCGCGCAGAACGCCAGCTCCTCCTGCGCAAAGCGCCTGGCATGAGCTCGTCCCCCTGGCCGTTCTTCGATCGCATGGATCTAATGGAAAGGGGACCTGTAGCCGCTGCGGAGGCTGCAGCGGCCAAGGCCGCGCTGCCCTTCTCCGATATGAAGCTCGGTAATGCTCGGGAGATCCAGGATCATGACTCTGCCATGAGCTTGGATGAAGACCCTGAGGATTCTGATCAACCTCCTCCGACTGTCTTTTCAAAGCGCAGGCGCCGAAATCGTCATTACAATCCCCAGCAAGAGGTGCTTTACGACGATAACGACAGCTCGTACTCTCCTTACACCAGGAAGCATGCCATGTATGAATTACCGTCCACTGCTGGATTTAATAGCAAAAGGGAAGATCATCACAAAAATTACAGATTTTCTGATAAGATGGGCAGTACTGAAGCTCGCAGGCCAATGGAACATGCTCCCTTAGGGGAACTTGCTTCAGTCATTCGTTCTCTGGGGGACGGTTTTCTACGCATCGAGCAGATGAAGCTTCAGTTGCAGAGGGACACCGAGCGACTTAGGGCGGACATGGAGATGCGGCGGACAGAGATGGTTCTCGAATCACAAAAGCAAATTGCTGATCTGTTCACCAAGGCTCTGATGAGTAGCAAAAGAAATAAGGAATCTCACTCCCCAAGGAATTAATGGTAGCTTTGGACTTCTATCCCTATATGGTGGAAGTTCTCTCTGTAATGTATGAATTTGGCAGTTGCTGTGTTGATTTTATGTTTCCCTCTTTGTCTCCGAGATTCACATCAAAGATATTCAGCGTATGGGGTGTAAGTAATGGTGGAATTCTATCCTGTTCTTGTTAAAACGCTGTTGTTTATATCTCATCTCAAATCTATGTTATCTAATTTAATCAGTTTTCAGTGCATCTCGCAGTCTATTCTCGCCGATTGTCAGGGAAGAGGCTTTGATTTTTGCAGCCTCCTTAGCTCAGACGCTCGATTATTTCGGCTATGTTCAAGATTTGCTATCCTATCGATTCCCCTATATGGTCATCTGGGTTTTTATTGGGATTCATGATGATATCAATTGGCACCTTAATTTAAAGAGATTAAATCCAAGAGAGTGATACTTCTGATGCAATGCATTTAGTGCAAATGTGTCGCAGGTTTTTGTATGGAAATTGGTAATAACATTTTAATACATACATACGTCTATGCGTACGTATTAGACAGCATGTTTGAGAAAGTGCCTTTTTGTGGTATCTGTTTTGTTTTGATTCTCCCAGGTCGTCCCTTTTCTTGGCAGTCATGATCCCGTTATAATTAGCTTTTATTACTTTTGCAGTTTTGAGGCTTGTTACTTTTATCAGCATGTTTGTGATATCTGTTTTGTTTTGATTCTCCCAGGTCGTCCCTTTTCTTGGCAGAGTCATGATCCCGTTATAATTAGCTTTTATTACTTCTGCAGTTTTGAGGCTTGTAACGTAGGTTTCATGGGGAACTAAATTTCCTTTTGTTTTCATGCAGCTCCTGCTCTGTGCCTGTATGCAATATCGCTGGGTTTACTATGGCATCCACACACTGTAAATTGCATTATTTCCATGATTCCTTGATAAGTGGTACTTTAAGTAATTTCCAACTTTCTCATCCATCGCTATTAGTGCTAGCATGTCAGTACATTTTTACCTCTCTTAGTAAATTATTTTGTCTTTAATGTTTGTGGACATTGGATTCGCAAAGTTATTTATAAAAACACTCTTGTTGAAGAAATCATTGCAAAAGGTAGGTATTCATGACATATGAAGCTGGTTTGAAGTGCAACCTGATGGCTGTTGAAAAGTTAGTTATTTCACTTCAGGAATGTTGTAAATACTATAAAATGTAATATGTTACGTTTTAGACCTGTGGGATTTGGCAGCTCAAGTGTGGTAGTTCAACTCTATTTGTGATTTTACATTTATTTGTTGTGCACAATTTTTTCTTATTGGTTTGCAATCATGTCTGAGTTTTTTTATGTTGTTATCTATAATGACTATGAGCTTATGAATGTTTTATGCATGGCATGGGTTGCAGTCAAACCTAGTATGATTGGGCCTAAACTTTGGGATTTGATGATGCAAGATGGGATGCTAGGCTTGAAAAATGCTTGTGCATAACTGAATATCGTGGGCTCAAAAGGTACTTCATACATACCATAGAGAAAAGTCAATTCCCTAGAGGATTTTAGGGAAATTTTTACGTTGATTAAGGCTTGCTTATTATTCAATAATGCAGCTCGGTCCATGCCATCCATATGGAGCGTGGAGTAGACCAATTGATTGAGGGTTGTTTTCTGGTCTTTCGATGGAGCTGCATATGTCAAGGTCAATGATCTCTCAATTGGCATTGTGGGAAGCAACAATCTGAATTCTGGATGCAGTAGATTTTCTTGCTTCAAATTTACTTCAAATTTTTTTATCATTGCTCATAGTCATGGTAACTGGAATAATTCAAATTATCCAAAGACTTACCACATGTGCAGGATAGTCACAAGTACACTAAATGTTAAGTCTTGAACTGAAAATGACAGATTATATTCTTTGTGGTTGTCAATGCCTATGTGCATTTGATATAAGAGGAAGATCTATTTGTTCTAACGGTGCACTTTCTGTCTTATATTGCTGTAATGACCTCTATTTGAAGAAGGGCTTGTGAAACGTTAATACACCAAGTTACTGGTGCCCAAATGGAGCAGTAGAATGTATAGAACTTTTAAAGTCCTGTTTAGAAATATTGTACTTGCAGTAGTGGCTTGTGCGAAAGATTCTAATTACAATCTGGTTTTACTTATTAAAATTTTTTTGAGTAAACAGAAATATGCATATCATCAAGATTGTGTCATCTAATCTATTGGGAAACAACAATGTCTTCTTTTATGCAGGAAGTTCCAAAGTTTTTTCTTTAATTTATGGGTGGGAAGTGGTGTGATATCCATGTGTACTTGCCAGAAACATGGGGACTCAAAATTGCATATTTTAATGTAGCTGATGAATTCACTTGTTTTTCAATGGGAACCATGGGACTCCACATTTGCAGCCTGTCAAATGAACTTGTAGTATATGAGTAAGTTTATCTCTTCTCTGAAGAAGAGGATTTGGAACTTTGTAAATAACAGATGATGATCTATCCAAGAAGTGCATAAATCAAATTTATTCTCTTGAGATTTACGGTTGTGTTTAAGTGGTATTACCAAGGCTATGTTTCTTTTGTCTTTTTCTTGAGGCAGGTTCTTGGAAAGGTCAATGTGTGTAAAGAAGCATAGCATGAAGAAATAATGAATTGATCTTTTAGTCTTACAGTTCGTGCTAGTCTGCTTCCTGTCAGCACACTTTTGATCAAGGGAGTTACTGATTCTTTCTTATTTTGCAAACTCAGAAATGTCGACATATTGCTGCTAGCTTGCTGGTGCAGAAATTTGGAGCCTCAGAAGAGCCCTATCAAGGCACACAGGTATTGTGCATACTTCATCTTTCTTCCAGCTGTACATGCGAGCGAGGTGGAGTGAAGGGAAATTGGATTTTGAATTCACCCTCTAGGTATACTAGGCTTTTGAAGGTATAGTTGACAGCATGAATTATGTGATGTTCAGAAAGGCATATACTGCCTGAATTTTTTATTCTTATGTTTCCAAATTGTGGTTCATATTGGAAAACAGAATTGTAGTTAAGAGTGAAGAAATCGTATTTCTATCTTATTTTCATGAATCGTGAGCAACTTCTTATGTTGCAGTGTCCCCATCCATTTTATTAAAACAAACTGGTTACAAGCGCATTTGAGAAATTATAAGAGGGGCAATGATTCGAAGGAAATATTGCAAATGTTTCTTTTGTGTGCATGTATTTCTTTTGTATTCAATTTGTGTATTTTTGTTACAAGTACTTTTTTGCACAATAAAGCTTTAAATTAAACGAAAGAAAGAAATACAAGAGAACTAATGGGAGTTATAGAGCAGAAGGATGGTTTTATCATCCCCGTTATGCAAGATCCACTTGCCTTTAAGCTTGGGTGTGTGTGCATTGTGGGGTTCATGTGTGAGCATTTATGCATTCTTAGTTCTATATCCACTATTGGGCATTCATGACATAATGGGGATGTCATAGTATTGAGTCAATGCTATGCATAATGGAACTGATATGCTACTTAGTCTTGTGGTTGACTACCATGAGCTTATAGTTGCCTAGATTTGTTTTGTTATATATGATTGTCATATTAGTGAACACACAATTTTGCTTCAGAATTCATTTGAGTTGCGACCAACTGATAGGTATGTATACCCTATCAACTATGCATTTTGGCAAGACTAGCTTCTATAAAGACCAAGCATCATGGAGTGCACTTATGAATAGATTGTGGCATCACTTCAGAGTCTCCAACAACAAGTCGAGGACCTACCTCACTGACATACAAGTCAAGATGGAACACCTGGTGCATGTAGGCGCACTCCTCCAAGAATTACAAGAACAAATGGGGAATCTTTAAGCAAATCAAGGAAGTATTCAAGTGAATCAATGGCCTAGTTCATCCTTCATGAAGGGACCTAAGATTTGCATGCCAGAAAAGTTTGATGGGGGTCGCATGAAGTTGCATGTATTTCTCCAGCAAGTTAAATTGTACATCTGTATGCAACTTGATAGATACCTAGACGAGCTATCCAAGGTTGGGTCTATTGGAACCTTATTCTGTGGCTAAGCATTATCATGGTTCACCCCAGAAGAACATGATAATAGTTTAGGACTATAAGGGGTTTCTTCGAGAACTCACCGTCATATTTTGAGATGTAAACATGATTCAAGTGGTAGAAACAAATCTTCGGAAGCTACGTCAAGGTAATCGCACTGCCTCTACCTATTCATAAGAATTTAGGTAGTTGATATGTGATCTCACTTGGCATGAAGATTATTTCATAAGCCAATTTAGATGGATTTTAGAGATGATATGAAGGACCTTTTGCTCACGATGCCAAAGATTAAGACGTTGAATGAATACATCACTTAGGCTATTTAATGTGATAATGGCCTTTAGCCTGAGCATCTCTAATTAGTTGCTATCTCTTCAAGCCATCATGAAGATTTGACCTTGAATTATTTGATCCATGAGACTCTACCATAAGATGATTTGTTTTGTAATGTTAAGCAAAAAACTCAAGAAGGAAAAGTTCAAGAAGTAAATGAATTAAAAAAAATATACAACTCTTAAATCATGTCAAGAACCTAGCTGCCAGAGATAAGGCCCATTATTTGATGGATATTCACAAAGAACTCAAGGAAGAGATCCATAGAGTGCAAGAACAATATAAGTATTATGTAGATCAACATCGTGTTCAAAATCTAGCCTATCACATTGGGGATAAAGTGTGGTTACTCATAAATAATCTATAGACTTCAAGGCCTTGTGCAAAGCTACACCATCAGAGATTTGGTCCGTTCACCATCTTGGTCGAGATTAATCCAGTCACTTTCGAGCTCCAATTACCAACTACTATGAGAATACATCAAGTTTTCCATGTGTCCATGTTGGAACCATATCTGATTTCACCATTGAGGGAGGAGAGACCTAGATCCTTCACTACCTATCAAGATTGATGATCATGAAGATTTCGAATTCAACCATGTCCTAGATTCGAGAATATTGCGACAAAGATTGGAGTAGGGTATGACATCAACGATCGTACTTGAGAATTTGCAGAAAAACTTTAGAGAGCACCAATCAAGGTTTGAGAATTTCATAAGAAAAACTTTCATAAGAAAAATCCAATGAACCCGAGACCAGAGAATATGGCCGCTCCCCATGGAACTCGTAGCTTGAGGAGGTTTCATGGGCAAAGGAAACCATCATGAATCTCAGATTCCATGTGACCTATATATCACAATTGGTTCAAAATTTGGAGAAGCTACTGCTTCCATTGTGTTCTAAACATGCCAAAACCCTAAGATCAACTTTCTACTTACTTGAACTTGATATCTAGAGGTCATGTTTTGAATTGATGATATCATTGATGACATCATCAATTCTTAACCGCCATTGATGAACCGCCCTTGAAAACCTATATAAGGAGGGGTTGGCCACATACATACTCAATCTTGCCAATGTCAGTCTTGGGAGCTCAAGGAGTCATGATCACCAAATAAGTACTTTCAAGTTCCAATTCCAGTTCGAGTCTTGTCTCTTGCTCTAGTCTTGTCTAGTCTTGTATCTTGGACATCCTCTCTTGTCCTATTGTAATCTCGTAGTAGGAGATGCTTTCTAGTTATTCCTTGTATCTAGTTCATCTCCTTGAAGTGAGTTCTTATAATCTAGAGATCTTGCTTCATACCTATGGTCCTGGGTTGTGGGATCTTTTGTATAATCTCTAGTTGAGTTATCTATACCTATTAGTATCAAGTTGTGGGACTTCTTGTATCAGTTGTATATTCTTGTATTATTCCCTACATGGGTGATCTTGTAATCGAAAGTGTAATTTTGAAATCTTGTCTAGTCTAGTTAGAGGGCACAATCTAGTGCTCCGAGAACTGATAGACATACATTAGAGAGATGGATTAACCTACACAACATCTTGCTCTAGACTATAGAGATCATTTCATATCCAACTTATTTAAAACTTTTGTTGGTCCAACTACTCAAGTACGCATCCCTTTCATTATTTTATCTTTCCTTCAATATGCAAATGTATTATGCCTGTTTATGTTGAAAAGAAGATAAAGAAACACAGTTTATTTTTGTAGTTTTTTTTGGCATTTTATCTTTGCATATTTCTCATCCACTTTGTAAAGAAAAGGTGTCAGATAGGGAGTGCACCACATCAATGACCTTCATAGTCATCTGAAATAGCTTGGCCTAGGTGCACTAAGCTTGATAACTTGTTACTACAATAATACAAATGAATTCTAAAAGTATTGCAAGGATATATGATTTAGAGGTACATTTGTGAAAGATGCATTTCATAGGTGTTGCAACCACTCATAGGTGAAAGGATGAAATGTCAGATATACTCAATACTCCACCCCCATGTGAATGCAAATGATCCATGGTACTCTAAGTTGTATGGCCTCCTTATGAGGAGAAGCCATTGTGAGAGTCTGGACATTTGTGATGAGGTATGCATGAGAACAACAAAAGTACTAGATGATCTGTGTGAGTCTAGTCAATAGGCTAGGTAGGGCATATACTTTAGTCATATCGGGATTCCGGAGGTATAGTGCAGTAGTCAACCAGTCCGGAATTACGATGGTCGAGTCTGGTGACTCAATTTAGTGGTTTGGTCCGATGGTTTACCTAGTCCGCTAGTTAGGTAATTTGTTATGTTTCGAATCACAGATGATTTCGATAGTTAAACCTAGATTAGAGCATCAAGTAAGCTCGATGATTATGCCTAAATCATTGGATTAAGCGATATGGTAACTATGATGAAATCACAACTGTGTGCACTATAAATCCCTTCATCTAGAGTCTGTCTATATCGCCATTGAAGCTTCATAGTGAGAGCACACGGGTGGATAATATCATCATTGTATATACATTACTGTTCACAATTTGAGAATATGAGTTCTCTATCTCTCTTTTTGTGTATATTTTTGTTAGTATGTTTTGCTTCTCACTATTGTACCTACTGATCATATTCTATTGCATCACTATTCTTGATTATTTCCTGTCATGTATCAAAGCTTAGGAGGTTTTGAGTGTTGCAAAAGAAAAAAACATAGAAGTCACATAAGTCTTTGAACAACCTAAGAGAGAAGATGTCAAGCAGTGTGTCATCATCTACTATTGGGAATCAAGTTGGTTCGTTAACAGGAGTATGTGGGACACAAATCGGTGCAGTAATGATGTTGGTCATGCAAACATTGTAGATACGACCACCAACCTTCACAGAAGGTAAACTCGATGGTACTAGTTACACCTTGTGGAAGTTTAAGATCACTTCTATCCTTGAGTCTTATGAGCTACTCGAGACTGTACTTGAGACTTATGTGAGCCCCAAAGAAAGTCCTGACTCAACATCCTCGTTGAATGATTCTTCTTGATGCTGATCTATTACGTGCTTGGAAACATAGGAATGCAGATGCACTTTGTACTCTAGTTACAAGTACTTCTGATAGTGTTCTGACTCTTATTCATCACATCATGAAGGTGTGTGAAGCATGGAACATATTGAGAACCCAGTATGAAACTCGAAATCAGACATGGACTCAAAACTTGGAGAATCAACTAGCAACAGAGAGGTTTGTTGATTGGTATATTGTTGAAGTGTTGATCACTCGGATAAAGAATCTACGGATCAAATGGTGGGAGCAGGTGTAGCAAAGTCAAGTGAGGAGCTAGCTCAACATTTTCTTTGAATTTTTCCACTGAACTTTGATGGTTTGCTAACTACCCTCAATACCCAGATCAGACCACAACCACTAACCTTTGAAGAATCTAGTGCTTTACTCATGGAGGAGGAGTTGTGGCTCAAGGCAAGAAATGATAGCAGCAAAGGAGAAGCTACATTCCTGGTAACTGCTAAAGGTGGCAAACTTGATTCTTTGAAAGATGGGAACAAAAATAAGAACGGCAAGAAGAAGTTCAAGGGAGAGTGTTTCCACTGCAAGAAGAAAGGCCACACAATCCAAGACTGTCGCATTAAGAAGGAAGAGGAAAAGAGTGGCTCTTTGAAAAGTGGTAAGGGCAAGGAGTTTGCCAACACTATTGAATCGAGCTTGAGTTGTTTGTTACGGTAGGGAAATGTGCTCTTCAACTGAAGATTTAGAAATGGGTATTAGATAGTGGTGCCTCTCGTCACATGACGAGCAAAAAAAACCTTTACAGTAAAGGTAGGCAACAATGCAAGATGTCTTGCTAAGGGAAGAGGTATGGTGTCTTTCATTAACTATAACGGGGACATTAGAAAGATTTCAAACGTGCTGTATGTTCCACGAATCAAACGGAATTTACTTTTGGTAGCTTCTATTACTGATCACAAGACATGAGCTAAGATTATGGATTGGAACAACAATGTTGTTGGGACCAGAATTAGGAGGAACAACTTGTATGAGTTATTTGCTCTTATAGCCACGACAACTATGGGCACAAGTAAGTTTTTGCATGAGAGATTCGGCCACATTGGGTACCCAGTACTGAAAGAGATGCACCGGAAAGGTATGGTTGCTCACCTACCTTCGGTCATAGAGATGAAAGGACCATGTGAAGCTTGCATGATGGGCAAGCAACAGAGGAAGCCATTTCCACAAGTAAGCAAGAATAGAGCAAGCGGTCCTCTAGAGTTGATGCATGCTGACTTGTGTGAAAAATTGCCTATACAAGCCTTGGGAGGATCTTCCTACTTCATGTTACTCATCGACGACTATAGTAAGAAGATGTTGGTGTATTTTCTTCGTGATAAGGCTCAAGTTTTTGGTAAGTTTAAAGAATGGCTTCAACTTATTGAAACTCAAACTGGCAAGAAGATGAAGAAGTTCAGGATGGATGGTGGTGGTGAGTTGATGTCAACAAAGTTTCATGATTTCTGCGAGGGCAAAGGAATCAAGCATGGACTCACAATGGCGCATAGCCCTCAACAGAATGGTGTTGTTGAATGCTAGAATCGAACCATCATGGAGATGGCAAAGTGCATGCTGAAGGGTAAAGGATTGCCTAATCATTTTTGGGTAGATGCTATCAACATTGCTGTTTACATCTTGAATCAAAGCTACACTAAGGCACTTGATGGAAATAAGGCACTTGATGGAAAGTATCCACAACATGCCTACATTGGTAGAAAGCCTTCTGTTTCCCATTTCAAAGTATTTGGAAGTAAGTGTTATGTACACATTTCAGATAAAGATGGGAACAAGCTTCAACCAAAAAACACCAAATGTATCTTCTTGGGGTACTTTGAAGAGAAGCAAGCTTACAAGATTTATGACCCAGAGGCAAAGAAGATCATAGCAAGTCGCAATGTGGTGTTCAAGGAGGAGCAACCACATGCAGTGGAAGAGGAAAAGAGGTCTTCCACTTTATCATCAGACGAAGAAGTAATCCAATATGAACCTGGCCCAAGAGCTAGCCCTTCTATGGAAGAGAAGGAAGCATCATCCTCAGATGATGAGATGGAAAGCCACCAACCTGTTGTCACTCAAGTGGAAAAGCCATTGCTATGTTGGGTGAGGCAGCTCTATGATTTTGGAAATCCCATCCCATAGTCAATTGAACAAGTTGCAAATGGTCCAAGGTGGTAGAATAGAGGTACAGAAATGGGCAAAGGCTCATATTGTAAACTCAACATTGATGGCTGATATTATCAACAAACAAGCAAAGGAGCCGACATGTGTGGAAGAAGCACTCCAAGATTCGAATTGAAGAACTACTATGCAAACAAAATACAACAATATAATGAATAATGGAACTTGGGGGCTAGTGGAATGACCTCCAAAATGGAAGTTTATCGGCACCAAGTGGATCTGGAAGCTAAAATACACTGATGGTACTTTGGAGAAGTACAAGGCTAGACTTGTTGCACATGGCTATTCACAAATCGAAGGCATTGACTTCGGTGAATCATTTGCCCCTACATCAAGGATGACTGCTATTTTGTTAGTACTAGCTGTGGCTACACATAAACGATGGGCAGTATACCAAATGGATGTCAAATCCACATTCTTGAATGGAGACCTCAAGGAGGAGGTATATGTGTCTAAAAAACCACCAAGGTTTGAGGCTTCCCATTCAGAGAGCAAAGTACGTAAGCTGAAAAAGACATTTTATGGGTTGAAACAAGCCCCAAGAGCATGGTACCAATGGATAGATTAATATCTTTCGGATATAGGATTCAAAAGATGTGCTTCTGATGCTAATTTGTATGTGATAAAGTTAGGAGGAAAGACAATTGTGCTTGTATCCTATGTAGATGACCTTGTAATTACCAAAAACAATGCACTTCTTAAACAAATGAAAGATGCCTTGAGTTTGGAATTTGAAATGATGGATTTGGGCTTAATGCATTATTACTTAGGTCTTGAAGTCTAGCAGGAACTAGGGAAGATCTTTATTTCACAACAAAAATATGTGAGGCAAGTGTTGAAGGCATTTGACATGGAGGATTGCAAGGAAATTTCTACACCAATGGAGTTCAACACAATATTATCTATTGAAGATACTCCACCTCTAGTGGATATTGGAAGATACATGAGATTAGTTGGAAGTCTCATCTACTTGTGTAATAGAAGACCGAATATCTCTTATGCTGTTGGTGTAGTAAGCAGGTTCTCTAATAAGCTATGCCTAACTCACTGGAAGGCATGCACACAGATACTCAAGTATGGCAAAGGAACCATTGAGTATGGTATATTTTATGGTGAAGGATCATCTTTGAGTGGATACTATGACTCAAATTGGGTAGGAGATATTGACTCAAGAAAATTGGTTTCTAGATATTGCTTTTCTTTGGGTTTGGGGATTCTTTCTTGGATCAGTAAGAAGCAACAGACCATAGTGCTATCTTCTATTGAAGCTAAGTACAAAGCAGCATGTGTTGTTGCGTGTGAAGCAGTATGGTTAAGGAGGATCCTATGGCATATAAGAATTCAAGGACAGGAGCCTACAAGGTTGAAATGCAAAAACTAGATTTGCATAGCCATTGCTAAGAATCTTGTCTGTCATGCACATACTAAGCACATAGAAATCCAGTATCATTATGTGCGAGAGTTGTTCGAGGAAAGAGTCATGGAGATGAGCTATTGTTGAATAGATGAAAATGGAGTAGATATTTTCACCAAGTCTCTACGGAGAGAGCAATTGTATCGATGCCTTTCGAAGCTTGGCATTGGACCAAGAAGGTAGTTCACCATAGGTGGACATTGAGAGGGGCTATTAGATATATTCAATACTCCAGCCTCACATGAATGAATGATCCATGGTACTCTAAGGTGTATGACCCCCATTACAAGGAGAAGCCATTGTGAGATTTTGGACAAAGATGATGAGGTCTACATGAGACTAGCAAAAGTACTAGATGATCTATGTGAGTCTAGTTAGTAGGCTAGGCAGGGCATATACTTTAGTCATGTCGTAATTTTAGAGGTATGATAGTGCGATATTCAACCACTCTGGAATTACGGTAGTTTAGTTCGGTGACTCAATTCGGTGGTTCGGTTTGGTGGTTTAGCCAATCCGCTAATTAGGTAATTCGATATGTTTTGAATTACAGATGATCCCGATAGTTAAACCTAGATTAGAAGCTGCTACACTTCTTCATGCAAGTCATCATTCGGAAATGCTGTTTTAATGTCCAGCTAATGTACATTCCAACCATGATGGGCTACAAGTGCACATATTGCTTCTACTCTTTGATTGATGATGAAAGGCAATCCAAATGCCTTAACATTTGAGGAGTTTGTCTCTATTCTGTTGCAGGAAGATTTGGGCATAATGAAGAATGGACATTTACCATTGTTTGCAGTTATGACCCATCTTCTCATGAACAATGTATGTCTATAGTAGACTTAGATGTTTGGTTCTTTGATAATAGGGCAACCAAACATATTACCTTGTATCATAATTTCTTCACTTCACCCGAGCCTACCCCTATAGAGAATACTGTCACATGCAGCAACAACTCCTTTTATCCTGTCATGAGAGTTGGTAGGATCATTCTGATTGCTGCTGATTGTTGATGTGTGAAACATCACAAGAAATGAATTAATGTGACACTAGACAACTCTATGGTCACCATTAACTCATTGCCACTCAAAACTTTGAGAAATGGTAGCCAAAACCAAGAACTTTATTTCTTTAGAGTTTTCCAGTCACTGAAATGACATACCTTCAGTATTTTGTTAATTTCTCTTAGCACAAATATTTTTCTCAAAGATCTTTTGGTGGACAAAAGTAGAAGAGTAGAGCTTTCCAACAACCTATTATATGCAAGAAATGGATCTCTAGAACTCAAGATATAGCCTTCACAAGATGACCCTGTATGACTTCCAAAGTGGAAATTTTGCCTCTTTTACTTAAAAACGCCTATCTAAAAATGGAATTCAATGCCTAGCATAAGTCGATGCAAGGCATCGACTTTGAGCTTTTCTAACCACTTTTTCAGTGCCAGAATTACCCCCTTGAACACAGATATGAACAAGACCACTTTTATGTTAGAAGTCGATGCTAGGCATTGACTTTATGTTGAAACTCGATGCCAGGCATCGAGTTGCTCCACAAACTTTATCTTTTCAAAAAGATTTAGCAGTAGATAAAAGTCAGATATGAAGACAAGAACTTATCAGCTAAGATTCGATGCCAGGTATCGACCTCCCGCATAAAACAAAACCTTTCACCATACATTTGATGCCAAGCATCTACTTGCTTGGAAAACTTCAATTCTTCAAATCATTACATAGAAGACAAACACTGGAGATGGAAGAAGAAGACTTATACACAAAACTTTAACTAGTTCTTGTCATAGCTATGAAAACTCAGAAGCTTACAGGTGCTTTCTCACTCAGAGAAGCCCTACTATACTCAGTCATACAAAATGAACTCCTACTGATATTCTCTCACTCTCTTCCACTTCTTCTCTCATCGCGTCAGTTGATACAAACTAACTTATATAGATTTTCTCATTCTCGTGATTTTAAAAAATTTCTAGAACTAAAGTGAACAAACTTTACAAATATAATACACTTGTGAATTTTTCCCTTCACATAGGCATGTGATTTTCTTCTAAAGCTTTGACCTTCAAATATATGTCCAATTAGTGAGTGTTTCTCCAACAGCTCCCCCTCAATCACTAATTGACATTCTCTGTTTCTTCATATCATCTTCTTTCTTTTACTCCTGCCATGCTTTTGAATCTACTGGTCTTCACACCATCCAAGCTCTTTGTCATTATGTCTGCTATCTAATCTTTTGTAGAAATGTACTCCACTTCAATTTCTTTCTCCATTAATTTTTCTCTTAGGAAATGATAATGTATCTCTATATATTTTGTTCTTGCATGAAATACTGGATTTGCTGCAAGATAAAGTGAACTCATATTATCTCCATGTATTGTAGGTATACCTTGATCAATGCCCAAGCTTTTGAATAATGTCTGCATCCATATGACCTCCTTAGCTGCTTCCACAAGTCCTTTGTACTCTACTTCAGTTGATGATAATGCTATTGTATGTTGTTTCTTTGAACACCAACTTACACGCTTATCACCAATGTATATCATCTAGCCATGAGTTGATCTTCTGTCATCCTGGTTACCTGCCCAATCTGAGTCACTATAGGCTCTCAACTTCAAATCTGATGTAAAAGGATAATATAATCCTTCCTTTATAGTTCCTTTGATATATCTGAGAACTCTTTGACCTGCAATCCAATGTGGGTCTTTTGGACAATGCATGAACTGTGATAAAACTCCCACTGCATAACTAAGATCAGGTCTTGTTAGTATAACATAAATCAACCCACAAGAGATTGATACTTCCTCATATCTTTGTATTCTGCACCATCATATTTACTGAGCTTGTGATTAACTTCAAGTGGAGTTGAAGCTTCTCTGCAATTTTCCATATCAAACTTCTTCAATAGATTCAGAAGATACGTTTCTTGTGATACATATATGCCATGATCTGTATAAGTGACTTCCATTCCAAGAAAGTATGACAGTTTTCCTAGGTCATTGAACTTGAACTCTTTCTCAAGTAATCTCTTTACCTCCTTGCTTCCTTCATCTGAAGTACCTATGATTATAATGTCATCTACATAAATACAAATGTAGATTGTACCTTTCTTTGTTCTTTTGATGAGTAGACTTGGATCTGCTTTTGAACTTTGATATCCAAGATCATTTAGATACTTCACCAGTATATAGTTCCATGCTCTTGGAGCTTGTTTCAATCCATAGATTGCTCTTCTCAATTTGCAAACAAAATTTGGATACCTAGAATCTATAAACCCTTGAGGTTGTTCCATGTATACCTCATCTGATATGTATCCATTCAAGAATGCATTCTTTGTATCCAATTGACTTAGGGTTCATCCTTTTGAAGCTGCAATAGCAATGATTGTCCTTATAGTTGACATCTTAGCTACAGGACTGAATGTCTCATCATAATCTATGCCATAGGTTTGGGCATAACCTTTCACCACGAGTCTAGCTTTGTATCTGGCTATACTTCCATCTGAAAGCTTCTTCACTTTATAAACCCATTTATTTCCAATTACTTTCTTACCATTTGGTTTAGGAACAAGTTCCCATGTCTTGTTCTCCTCCAGTGCATTGAACTCTTCCTTCATTTCTTCTTCCCATTGCTTCTTACCTTTAGCTTCATCATAGTTCTGAGGTTCTTCATCATCTTTGACCATATATGCATAGTTCTTTTGAGTTATGTAAGAAGTATCATAAGAATACCTTTCTGGTTGTCTTCTAGTCCTGCTTGACCTTCTTGGTTCACATTCTTCATAAGTGTCTTGATACACCTCTTCATCAAATACAGGAGCTTCTTCATTCCTTCTTGTTAATCCACTTATGAATGTACTTTCTTGCATATAGTCTTCATCTCTATTTACCTGCACAATTGATTTTCCTTTCTCACATCTTCTTATCTCTTCTTCAAATTCTTTAGCTGTATGACTTTGATCTGCATACCAACTTTTCTGTTCATCAAATGTAACATCTCTAGAAACAAGAAATTGTTTGATTAAAGGATTCCACAACCTGTAACCCATCTGTTTTTCATCATAACCAATGAACACATATTTTTCTGCCTTTGGTTCAAG
Organism: Ceratopteris richardii; assembly: GCA_020310875.1. Classification (NCBI taxonomy): domain Eukaryota; kingdom Viridiplantae; phylum Streptophyta; class Polypodiopsida; order Polypodiales; family Pteridaceae; genus Ceratopteris; species Ceratopteris richardii. The sequence continues at coordinate 79,532,565 of CM035429.1, forward strand.
TTTATGTCTAAGTTGTGATGGCACATAAGCATATGCAATTGATCCAAACACTCTACAATGATCTAGTGTTGGTTTCTTACCCCACCAAGCTTCATATGGAGTCATTCCATTTAGAGCTACACATGGTAATCTATTCACAAGATGTGTAGCTGTATTTACAACCTCAGCCCAAAGATAATTTGGACAATTCTTCTCCTTCAGCATAACTCTAGAAAACTCAACCAAAGTCATGTTCCTTCTTTCTGCTACACTATTTTGTTGTGGTGTGTACCTACATGTTATTTCTCTCTTAATACATGCATTCCAAAGATAATCATTGAACTCTTAGGAGAAGTATTCTCCCCCTCCATCAGACCTAAGTCTCTTAAGCTTTTGACCTGTGACTCTCTCTCTACATGTGCATGAAAATGCTTGAAGGATCCAAACACTTCTGATCTTTCCTTCAAAACATACATAGTTATCCATCTTGTAGCATCATCAATAAAAAGAACATTGTACCTTGAGCCATTGATAGATCCTTCTTTTGTTGGTCCCCACACATTTGTATGAATGAGCTCTAGTAATCCATCATGTTTGAATCCTTTCTTTTGAAATGGTAACCTGTGTGCTTTTCCCATTTGACATGCTTCACATTTATAAACCATATGTTGACTTTGCACATTTGGTAATCCTAGTACAAACTGATTAGCAACCATAGCTTTAATTCCTTTTTCATAGAAGTGACCTAATCTCTTATGCCAGAGATCAAGTTCTGTAATAACTCCTTCACCATGTGTGAGCAAAGCTTGACCAATGTTCCCTTGTACTCTTAAAGTAAAGAGTCTACCTTCTTTCTTACCAGAGACAATCTGATTATATCCATTCTCTGGATCTTCAACAAATACTCCTTCATTTATAAGCCTAACTTGAAAACCTTTTTCAACTATCTGTCCCACACTAATCAAGTTTTTAGGTATTGTAGGAACATACAAAACATTGGTTAGCAAATATTCTCCACTCTTGCATTTCACTTTTCCAATTGAATGTACACTATGTCTTGTATTATCACCTGTTTGAACTGTATGACTAGAAATGCCTTTTTCCAATTCTGACATCAATTCTATGTTTCCTGACAAATGATTAGAACATCCAAAGTCAATGTAAAATACCTTTAGATCTTCTTTATATGATGTGCTGATTGAATTCATCATCAATGATGTATGACTTTCATTCTATGTGTCATTTGCATAATTGTAGTAGGTGGTGTTGTAGGATTGATTCTGTCCCCAACTTCTGACCATAGACTTGCTTTTTGTGCTTTAGTAGTGCTTTGGAAATGGTAATCCAATGCATTCCATATATCTTCAGATGATTCCAATCCTCTGATGTGTGGTAGCAAATGATTAGAGATTGTATTGTAGATGTAGGCTTTTGCACTTGCATCCTTCTTCTGCCAATGCTTTAAAGCATCAAGTTCCTCTTTCTTTGGTCGGATTTCATCTTCAAATACTGGCTTCTCTTCTTCCCCTGTTATATATATCATGAGATCCTTAATCATAACTAAGGCTTCCATTCTCATTACCCATTCGGGGTAATTATATCTGTCTAGTTTGTCAATGGAGATATGATTTTCCATATTCCTTTCCTTCTGCTACAACTTGTGAGCTTAAAGGATAAAGGATAATACCTTTTGGAGTTCTTTGTGTATGAAGATACTTTTGAAGTAACCTTTAGATGCCTTGTGTCTTCAAGTGCTTCGCCTTTCAAACTTTAATGAAAAACTTTTCAAAAACTTCTGGTACCTTTGCTGCCTTCTACTCTTTAGGACCTTTCTACTCTGATACCACTTGTTGATGTGTGAAACATCACAAGAAATGAATTAATGTGACACTAGACAACCTCTATGGTCACCATTAACTCATTGCCACTCAAAACTTTGAGAAATGATAACCAAAACCAAGAACTTTACTTCTTCAAATTTTTCCAATCACTGAAATGACATACCTTCAGTATTTTGTTAATTTCTCTTAGCAAAAATATTATTTCTCCAAGATCTTTTTGTGGATGGAAGTAGAAGAGTAGAGCTTTCCAACAAGCTATCATATGCAAGAAATACATCTCTAGAACTTAAGATATAGCCTTCACAAGATGACCCTGTATGACTTCCAAAAGTGGAAATTTTGCCTCTTTTAGTTAAAAATGCCTATCTAAAAATGGAATTTGATGCCTAGCATTGACGTGCAACCAAAAGTCGATGCCAGGCATCGATTTTGAGCTTTTTTAGCCACTTTTTTAGTGCCATAATTACCCCCTTGAACACATATATGAACAAGACCACTTTTATGTTAGAAGTCGATGCCAGGAATCGACTTTATGTTGAAACTCGATGCTAGGCATCGAGTTGCTCCACAAACTTTATCTTTTCGAGAAGGTTTAGCAGTAGATAAAAGTCAGATATGAAGACAAGAACTTATCAGCTAAGATTCGATGCCAGGTATAGACTTCTCGCATAAAACATAACCTTTCACCATACATTCGATGCAAGACATCGACTTGCTTGGAAAAATTCAATTCTTCAAATCATTACATAGAAGACACACACTGGAGATGGAAGAAGAAGACTTATACATAGAACTTTAACTAGTTCTTGTCATAGCTATGAAAACTCAGAAGCTTATAGGTGCTTTCTCACTCAGAGAAGCCCTACTATACTCAGTCATACAAAATGAACTCCTACTGACATTCTCTCACTCTCTTCCACTTCTTCTCTCATCGCATCAGTTGATACAAACTAACTTATATAGATTTTCTCATTCTCATGATTTTAAAAAACTTCTAGAACTAAAGTGAACTAACTTTACAAATATAATACACTTGTGAATTTGTCCCTTCACATAGGCATGTGATTTTCTTCTAAAGCTTTGACCTTCAAATATATGTCCAATTAGTGAGTGTTTCTCCAACACTGATGGTAGTTCTTTCACATTGTTGGATGCTTTATTTATGCCAGGGATCAATAAGAATCTATTATCAGTTTTAGCTTTAGCCAAGATTGGCTTGGTTGTGAAATTTTTCGATGACAGATGTACAATTCATGATATGTCAAATTGTGATGTCATTATTGCTTTTGGACTTTTATGTCGTAGGTTGTATAAGCTCATAGACTATGAAAAATCTATGAATGATTCAGCATGTGTAGTACATGATTCTCAGGCTTTGTCAGATGCAAAGCTTTGGCATGGATGCTTTGGTCATCTAAATTTTTGCTAGTTGCTATGCCTATAGAAATTTGAAACGGTGTCCTCTCTGACTTAACTTGAGGCACCTGATAAACATGTCTATGAAGGTTGTATTTTGGGAAAAATGTAGCATTCCTCATTCCCAAAAGATGGTTCAGTTTGAGCTACTCAAAAATTGCAGCTTATTCATAATGATGTTTGTGGTCCTAGGCAGACACCCTCTTTTGAAAACTATCTTTACTTCATGATTTTCATTGATGATTTTTCTAGGCATGCATGGGTATATCCATTGAAAGCAAAGGCCGAAGTGTTTATGTGCTTCAAATAGTTTTTGGTTTTGGTTGAAAATCTATCAGTATGTAAAATGGGCACCCTCTGTTCTGATCGAGAGGGGGAATATATATCTTCTGATTTTAATGCATTTTTGGTTGAATCTGGGATAAAACATCAATGTATAGTGCCATATGCACCTCAACAAAATGGAGTTGTTGAATGGAAGAACATGTCACTCATGGAGATGGCGAGGTGTATGGTCAGGAGTCAGACTTTACCACACAGTTTCTAGCTTGAGGCTGTTATGTGTGCAACATATGTACTTAATAGGTGTCCCCCTAAAGCATTGTATTCTATCACTCCATATGAGGCTTGGCATGGTTCCAATCCATTTGTTGCTCACATGCGTGTTTTTGGTTGTCTGGCATATGCATTAATGCCTAAACAACAACACGAAAAATTGGATGATAAAGCAGTGAAATGTATTTTTGTTGGGTACAATTCTGAAAACAAAGGCTATCATCTGTATCATGCATACACTAAATGCATTTTGGTTAGCTGTGATGTTGTTTTTGTGGAAGATGCTATTCAGCCATTACTTTCATGTACTAAAGAGATATCAGTTAGATCCAAAGACATGTATGACACCTTGTTGCCTCTTTTTATAGGTGGATAGTCTAGTGCTCGTCCAAATGAGGCAACTTTTCAACCTCTACATGTTTCATGTTATGATGCAAATCATTCCATTTTTGATGTAGATTTACATGATGCACTTGTTGATGAGAGAATTGATATAGAGGAGGTAGAAATCATGCCTAAATGGCTAGTGGAGACTTTTCAAGATAGCAAATTAGATGCACCTCTATCATATCGTAATCCTTGAGGCTCTCATAGTGCTTCTTTTGCATCAGATTGCTATGTTATGGTTGCCTCTAGTCTTTGTGATGAGAATGAGCATGTTTCATTGATGAAGCACAAAATTCTGAAAATTGGATGGCTGCTATGCAATCAAAATATGATGCTATTATGAAAAATGGTACCTAATCTTTATGTGACTTCCCTCCTATCAAGAAGGCCATTAGCACTAAGTGGGTATACAAGCTGAAGCGTAAGCCTAATGGAACAATTGACAGGTATAAGGTTAGACTTGTTGCAAAGGGTTATGCTCAAGAAAGAGGCATTGATTTTGATGAGACCTTTGCTCCTCCATGCCGAATGACTAGTGTTCCGTAGCATCTATGCACTTGCAGCTCATCATGGTTGGAAAGTACATAAGTGGGACATTAAAATTGCATTTTTGAGTGGTGAATTGCATGAAGAAGTGTATGTTTCATGGCTTTGTGTAGAAAGGGCATGAAAACCAAGTGTGCAGGTTCAAAAAGGCATTATATGGTTTGAAGCAAGTACCACATGCTTGGTATGAAAAGATACATGCCTACCTGATTGCACATGGTTTTGAGAACTATCCAACTGAGAGCACCTTATATGTTAAGCATGCAAATGATATGCTTCTGATCATTGTTGTGTATGTTGATGACATGCTACTCACTGGTCCTCTTGACAAGCACATTGCCGATTCTAAGGCTGATCTGCATTCCTCACATAAGATGTCAGATTTGGGGCATTTGCAACATTATTTTGGGCATTTTGTTTATGCAAGTTGATGGTGGAATAGCATTGTGTCAAACAAAATATATTGACATGTTATTGCAACATTTTGGCCTTGAAGCCTGCAAACCTATTGCCACTCCTATGGAGACAGGTTTACAATTGAGTCTTCATGATGCTCGAGATGCATTTGATGTTGTTCTCTATCAGCACGCCATTGGATGTTTGATTTACTTATGCATCACTCAGCCAAATATTCAGTTTGTTGTCTCACAAATGAGTAAGTTTATGCATTGTCTAGGTGTCAAACATTGGTAGGTGATTAAGATCTTTCACTACTTGAGTGGTACTCAGATACTTGGATTGTTTTATCCCAAGGGGGATCATTACCACCAGATGTACATGCTTTTTCTAACTTTGACTGGGTTGGTTGCTATGACACTCATGTGTCCACCAATGGTTTTTTCTTCATGCTTGGTAGCTCATGCATATCTTGGTTAAGCAAGAAGAAGCCTACTATGGTCAGTTCTAATTATGAGGTTGAGTATAAGGAAGCTTCCACATCGACTATTGAGTGTGTGTGGCTCAGATGCCTTATGGATGATTTGGATGTTGATTAGTCTTTTGCCACCACCTTCACTGACAATCAGAGCACATTGGCAATTGCGAGGAACCCTGTGTTCCATGCTCGCACTAAGCACATTGAGGTGCACTATCATTATGTGAGGGAGATGTTTTCTATTGGAGAGATCAATTTGGCATATGTGCCTATACAGGAGAATATTGTAGAACTTTTCACAAAGGCTCTACCTATGGAGAAGTTTGAAGCTTTCCGCAAAGCTTTGGGCTTACTTGCTTTTGTGGATTGATTCTACATAGCTTGGCACTTCCTTATAGTTGCGTGCCAGCTCGTTGTTCACCACATCACTCCCAAGGGGATTTGTTGATATATTTAGGTAGTGATGTGTGTGAACACATTAGGACCACCGGGGCTCTTTTTTCCCTCTTCAAGAGGTTTTCCCCCCAGCTTGTATATATGCTCGTAGCCCTAACGGGTCACTTATCTTTTTCTTTGTATATTCTAGTGGTAATACATTTAGTATTGTGCTTCTTCTTCTTCCTTGTGCTGTTTGCATGCTTTCACAAATCTCAAACTCCAACAACTTTGCTATCTAGAAGAAATGGATGTAGTGATTCAAAGGAGGTAGTGAAGACCAGAGAAAGACTTATCAAAGGAACTTGCTAGCATGGATGATTGTGATTGGGAATAGCTTGATCATATTTTTAGGTTGATGTTTCAACTGTAATTAGTTGATAATATTTATTTTTTGGTTCTTGAATGCATTGCAACCCAAAATGTGTGGCATAATTTGTGGAATATCTATGAGAAGGACATGGAGTTTGACAAGGTATACCTCATGAAGAGGTTGTATGAGCTTTGGATGTGTGACATAGATGGTGTTGCAATCCATGTAAATGAATTTGGTTCCCTATTTGTGCACTTGCAATCACAAAAGCTAGATGATGAGACAAATGTGGCCTTATTGTTATGCATGTTACATAGCTTGTGGGATATGTTTTACATGGAGATCAACAATAGTGCACTAGAAGGAAAACTAGATGGATATGTTTAGCATGTTGCTAAGCGAGGAAATTTAGAGAAAGGGAAAGGTGGTGGCTTTTATAGGTGAAACTCGCACAATCTAGGCATTTGAAAGTTCTTTCAACATAGAGGCAAAGAAAAGAGCTAAAAGGATGAGCTAAAAGGAGGCAAAGAAAAGGATGGAAGGGTAGCACTACCATAAGATGGGAAGATGGGAAATGTGAAGAATGATTGCAAGATCCTAAAGAATTCTAAAGCTAAGGGAAAGCTAATGAAAATAGTGATGGGCATGGTACAAATTCTTTAGCTAAACAAACTCCAAAAGGAAAAATTAAGAAAGTGAACATGGTTCTGATCAAAACAATAACTTTGGTGGGCATGAATAGAATTAGTTAGGAATGGTTTTTGGTGTGCAATGCTTCTAATAACAGAGTTAAGATTGATAAGGCTCCCTTGGTAGATGGAAAAATAATTACCAAATTTGTTTCCCTTTAATATCCTTCTTATGCTTTGCTCCTCTTTTCTAAAATGTCATTTCATGTGACACCACATCAAGAGTGGTTCGCGATTTATGAAGAGAAAAACCTTGGCATTGTCCAAACTTGGAAACTCACATCAGTATGACACTATGGAGATTAGATATTTCCAAGTATAGTTTGTAGATGATATGAATCTTCTCTTTGAATAATGTATGGCATATAACACAACTTACATGTAATCTCTTGTCAATCAACTAGGTGGATGACATTGGCTACAAGGTAACCTTCTATGCTTGGCCATACTAAATTACCAAAGCAGGCATAATTTTTCTGAAAGGAAGCAAGGTCAGTACACTTTACCTAGTATTTATCCACATGAAGGTTCTACAACTCACTCTTTTTGAGATCACCATATTAGAATTTTGGCATAGCAATTTTTTTCATAAGTTGCAATGGGTTAGAAGTGTTATCCCAACAGAAATATATTTTGATGATGTTATTTGCAGATTTTTAGATGTATAAACACTACAAATGAGGCAAGTACGCATGAGACCAACATTGTGCTTTGACAAAAAAATCAAGAAAGCCCTTACACCTAATTCACACAGATGTGTATGGGTTGATTCCCATAAGATCACTTGGTGGCACATTGTACTTCATCATCTTTCTAGATGAATGAGGAATTTTTGTGCATATCCTCTCAAGTCAAAGGATGAAGTCTTTTTTTTTTCATAAATGGTTAGCTATGCTATAAATAGAGACAAAAAAGAAGCTAAAAACACTTTAATTAGAGGCTAGTGGATATTATTTGTCACATAAATTTAATAAGTACTTCCAATAGAGAGGTAAACAATAAGAATTGATGGCTATTGGTGCGACGGAATGAGGTGAATTTAACCACCTTGGATGAACCTATCATCAAACACAAACAAGGGGTTGGAGGTAGTGCAAAAGCTATGGAAACTATAATTATTAGACTATGATCAGTTAAGGATCTTTTATTGCATGGACTATGTCCATGTGCAAGAGTAGCTTTAGTAAAAGCACAATCCCAAATCTAGAAAATTTATCTTTTTTGGTTATGACATAAGTGAGGAGTTTGGATATCATTTGTGGTATTTAGTATCCAAGATTGTCATTTGTAGTAGCGATGTGGTTGTGAATGAGACAAAGATCCATAGCCGACTGGTTGAAGAAGTGGAGGTAAAGTGAATTGTGTTCTTGACTTTGATACATTCCCTACAAAGACTATGGCGAAAAACTTGATGTCTACTTCATCTTGCAATTTGGTCAAGGAACTATGTATCGCATTGGAGGAGATACCACTTTGGTCTAAAGTTTTGATACCAATGACATGTACTTTGCAACATTAGAGTAGAGTGCCACATCCATGAGAAAGGTATTTTCTAGGGGTGAATTACGTCATGTTGATGGATGTAGGGGAGCTCCCATGGTATAGATAATTTGTATGAGTTGATGATAGAGACAAGTGATTTGATGCAATGGAGAGAAAAATGATGGCAATTCTCAAGAACGATACTTGGAATTTGAGGACTCTACTAGAAGGTAAGAAAGAGTTGCCTTGAAAGAAGGTGTACACACTGAAGCAAAAAATTGGCAACACTCAAGAAAGATACTTGGGATTTGAGGACTCTACTAGAAGGTAAGAAAGAGTTTCCTTGAAAGAAGGTATACACACTAAAGCAAAAAATTGACAATGCTTCACAAAAGTATAAAGATTTCTTAGTTGCAAAAGGATTTCAACAAGATTATGGAATCAACTTTGAGGAATTATTTTCTTCAATATTCAAGATGATGACCCTATGGATGCTTCTCCTGGTTGTAGCTAAGGAGGGCTAGGAATTTATCAAATGGACATCAAGATGACTTTCTTACATGGTGATCTCAATGAAGAGGTCTACATGGAGGAGCTAGAGGGATTTTCAATGAAGTACCAAGAAGACCTAGAATGAAATACAAAGACTATTTTGTATGATCTCAAGTAGTCTTGACAACAATGGTATCAAAAGTTTGATACATTCATTCATGTTCAAGGTTTTGAGGAAATTAATCAAGACCCATGCCTATACATACAATGATAGAATTATGGAAGTTTGGCCTACATGATTGTGTATGTGGATGACATGCCAATTTCTAGTACATGCTTCTAGGAGTTAGTTGAGCTAAAGCAAACTCTAAATCAAATATTTTACATGAAAGATGGGGTGGGGGACAAAGCACATTCATGGCATGCATATTACTTGGTATAGGAGTAAACAACACATATTTCTCTCGTAGATGGAGTAATCTCCAAGTTGCTCAAGGAGTGCGTACATCATTACCTTAACATGTGATGTTATCCAAAGATGACAATCCCAACTCACAAGCTGATAGAGTATTCATGACAAGAATTCCTTGCTAGTCCATAGTGGCTAGCCTTATGTATGTTATGGTTTGACATGACCATATATAGCTTATGTTGTTTGCATTCTGAGTAGGTCCATGGAAAAAATCGAGAAGAGGTGTGGGGAAGTAGTCAAGACAATACTATAGCGTCTAAGTGCTAGTAGACAAAAGATTCTAACATTTGTTCATGGAATGGCATCAATACAAGGTGTTGGTAGTAGTCAAGTCCTTACAAGACATGGAAGTCAACGAAAGGAATCAGAGCAGAGAGAAGGATTAAGCAGACAAAGAAGTCAATGTAGATCCGGCAAGTAGGCCATATAATTTTTCATGAAGAAATATTTCCCAAATAGTGATTTTAGTCACTTCGCACCATTGTAAATACCAATTTCAATTATTTCTACTCCATTTTGTGCAAGCCCAGGAGTCCTCAAGCTTGAGGATATTAGTAGCCATGTACCAATTTTCATAATTTTTAGACTCTGTTTGAGCCCTCAAATAAGCCTTGGAACCTAATTGTTAACTAGGCCAGACACTAGGTGTGGACAGGGCTAAAAGCTAGTAGAAAACTATAAAAAGAGCTAGAGAGATCATTTTTGAGGTTAGCTTGTTAGAGTTTTGAGCTATTGTAAGAGACTTTTTGAGTAATGCAAAGAACTCCATTGTTATTCTCTTTGTTCTTGCCTTGTGTGCACATGTGTGTGTGTGTGTATGTGTGTGCATGCTTGTGTGCTTCTCACTCATGCACTTGTGCCATCACTTGCTCATAGTCATCATACTAGTCCTCACGTCTCCACGGATTGACAATTATGAGGTGGATCTCCTCACATTGGTACTTGCCATTGTGTTAGAGTGACACCAAATTTGGTGTTGTTGCTAGGGAGAGAGCTTCGAGGATGAGTGTGTGATGGTAAGTCATAGAGTTGTGACGTTGGAGTCATAGGTATTTTCTTCACTTTTCTCTATTTTCTTTTATTTTCTTCACCATCATCATCACCATCATCATCCTCACCATTTCCCACCTCCATCTTCACCTTCACAAAATTTATAGTTTTTTGGTCATATCAGCTTCCCCACCTCATTTCCCTCATTTCACTTGTGAGAGAGAGCTTGTGTGCTTGCTGTTTTGTGTATTTTTGAGCATTTCTTGTAGGTTTTGGCCACATCATCATATCCAACAATTTGTGTAGGTATGGAAAATGTCTTCACAAGTCCCGAGGCATTGAGATCTATCAATCATGATTGACAAAAAAATCGCCTACTTTGGTAAAACTAAGTGCATATTCTTGATCTACAGGCCTTGCACATCACAACCACACCCAAAAGTTTCTAAAAAAATTGCATTTTCTTTGTCCATCATGATTGACAACATCAATCGTGACTGACAATGTCCATCAATCATGATTGACAACATCCATCGCGACAGACATCTCTGTCCATCGTGATTGACTGAACAAATTGTGATTGACAGTCAAACATGGCGAAATTCTTGTCATCATGATGCATAAGGCCCAATTGACACATGAAAACGTGAAAAAGCAAAAATTCCAATCAATTGTGATTAACACCCCCACAATGGACTGCCTACTCATCGCGATCGACAACCATCCATTGCAATCGACACGTGTCCATTGGGACGGACACCCTTGTCCATTATGATGGACAAAAAAATCACGATTGACACCCCAAATGAGCGAAAAAGCTATCCATTACGACTTATGGGCCACGATTGACACAATATAAATTAAGAGCCGCGAGATATTCTGTCCATCGTGATTGACACCCATCAATCGTGATTGACTCTATCCATCGCGATTGACAAGCCATGACGAACAGCTCTCTCCATCGCGATTGACAACCAATTTTGGCCAAATTTTAGGGTTTTTGATTTTTCAAATTTTTGCCAATTTTGAGCATAAAATTCAAGCCATTAGATCATTGTGAGGCCCCTATATAAGTAATTCAAAAGATCTTGTTTGCCTGTTTGCCTGTTTTACCATGTTTTGGCCCTAGAACCCTGAACTGTCATCACTTCTTTATACGAACTCCATTTCTATTGATCTTGGGCTTGTTGGAAAGCTTCTTTTTAATCCCACACAAGCATCCATTGCTTTTTGTAAAAATAATACATGGAGTTATAGATATGGTATTTTGAAGTTAACCTTCCACAATGGTGAGAAGTTGAGGGATCTCTAAGGGAATTTTTCATAAAAGCAAATCAAAATTGGGTCTTTGTATTACATGAATGGACATGGATTGTTAAGTCAACTAAATTGAAATCTTGAGCTAACTTTGGGACTTTTACAGGTTCATCAAGAGCACTAAAGGGCATCCAGAGCACGTGCATACTGCAAGCTTGAGAACGGCGTTCTTGAGCACTCAAGAGCAAGAGATAAGAAACTTAAGGTTGGATCATTCTCAACCCCCTTTGTTAATTCCTAGCTTAGGCTAAGTACAAATAGAGGTTTTGATTAATTAGGGTGATATTAAGCACGATCAAGTTCTAGAACCCTAATTACTCAAGTACAAGCATAAATAGGATACATTTGGAAAAACCCTAAAGTAAAAAAACTTAAATTAAGCGATTTAACTCAAGTATGATTAAAGTCAAGTGTTCCTTGCAACGAAAATTGGTTGGACAAGAAGTGACATCCTAAGGAAATTAAAAAGAATAAGGAACTAATACAAAAGAACTCTGCAACGAGGTTGTACTAGGGAAAATTGGCATATTAGCCAAGGCTTATGAACCTTAGTTCAGGAAGATATTTAGGACAAGATAGACAAAGCCCTCAAATCTTCTAAAGCTAGTGTCAATCATATAGCTAGGTCTTGGGCCCAACAATTGAGTGATTACCCATACACTCTAAGGTTAGGTGGACTTTGTAACATTTCCTTGAAATGTAATGTCTAATGGAGAAGGCTCTCTGTTGAGAAAAGGGGAGCAACAAACCCTAACCGCCTCACATGGAAGTGAGAGGTTTCTCCAAGTTGGGGCAAAGAATGAGAGGAGAGGTTCACCCACGCTCATGGACCAATGGCAACAATGGCCAACGTCACAACGAGCAAAGGGGAACATCCTCCCAACCATGCACACACACATGCAAATCCATACACCAAGACCAACGCCATTGCACACAAGGAGGCAAGAGAGTAACAAATGACACCTTCTTCCATTACCAAAATGGAGGCCAAGGCCATGGCCAAGGGAACTCCTCTTTTACAAATGAGGCTCTTCTTTATATAGAGAAGAGAAGCATATGTGAATAAAAACATGTGGTCAAAAGACCACATGTGCTAAATCCAAAAAGAGAATCGTTATGGGATGTGGGACTACCCACCTAGAGAGAGAGAGAGCGCGTGAGATTTTTACGTGGGCTTTCTTTAGGTTTGCTCAAAAAGGAGTTTTTAAAGAAAAGGCTTCAATACCTTAGACTTAGGGGAATTATCAAAAAGTGGTTTTAGGAGAGTGTTCACATGGACATCTCCTAATTTACAAAAAAGATGGTATTTTCATGAGGGCTAAAGGATGCCATAGCATGAGGAAAAATATGGGCAACCCTTGTAGCAACACCCTCCTCCTCCTAGACTTTGTCGTCCTCGACAAAGCTGAGAAATGAGAAACATATATTGCTGGACTGGTCCAAGTTTTGAGTCTTCCACTCAGCTACTCTGCAGCTGTTCAAATCTGAACTGTGCAATGCTGCAAATCTTTGAATCAGCAAGTCGGCAATCTTCAAATATGCAACTCCATATTGCTGAGCGACATAATCCCCTTGGGGGGCAGTCAGCCCAGCCTCCATCCAATGTGCCTTTTCTTCAAGCTCCAAAACCTGAAATTTAAACATACACAACAAGTAGACTGGATTTGAAAAGAAGAAGCCACAAAATGTAATTACATGTTTAGTTTCCGCTTCAGGGAACATCTTTCACTTAGGACTTGCTCTTCTAATGGGAAGAGCTCCTAAAAATCTCATCTTTGTACTCCAAAAAATGATGCCATATTCTGTTATCTCCAAGTGAGTGTGACATATTGCATTGTATAGCATGAGAAGAATATGTAGTTGCAAGTTTAACTTATGTTCCTACCATCATTCATATTATGCTCATATCAGCAAGATTTAGCACGAATATTATGTGTTCACCAAATCATTACACACTAGTGCAAGCATACATGAAATTCAAACAACGCACAGTAGCAAATCATCTGGATCAATGTTGTGTTGACTTGCAATATATTATGAAAAAAATAAGCCTTGAATGAGCAATGTGAAACTAGAGAGTTGCTTCCCTAGCAAAAAACAATCACTCATTCAAAGACTTCATACTTAACTTAGTTCAGGTCTGAAAAATTTAAACCCCTATGTTCATGTTCACCTGCCAATATCCTTTACAGAATACATGCTCACATCATGTAGAACTTTTTTGAGGTATAAGCATTATGCATCTTACTCAGGAATTTTACTAGAAACAACCACTTGCAAAAAATAAAGAGTAGAAGCAAGAGAGATGCATTCACATGAAGCAATAGCTGTGTAGTATTTTACCTGATTCCTGTTAGAGAGTCAATATAGAACATTAAGCATCATTCATATCATTGTGACTTTTGTATCTGTTCAAGTCTGAATCCACACTCTCTTGCAGTAGCTTTGCTGCCTCAAAACAAATTGGATAAACCCTTAGTATTCGATGCCTAAAATATTGAGCAGACACCCTCCTGGAGCAAGCCAAGCTTTCCTTGCAACATACATGCTCATATGCGAACCCAACATATAGAGGAAGAAACAAGCAATTTTATCCATAATAATTATGACAAGCAGGAAGTAAAAACATCACACGACCAGGAAGCAATATCCTTCTTCCTGAAAACATGTAGCACTCAGAGTCGAGAATTGAGTACACAATTAGCAATTGACGGTCCGCTTCACATCTAAAGCTTAGTAAAGAACTTAGCAACCACAAAATATCTCTAAACATTTTAATTGCCATAATGACACCTTCACCTAGGAGAAGATTTGCCAATACTCCAATCGCCTATATTCCTGCAACCTGTAATCTCCAAGAATTAACAAAAAGCACATGAAGCGCTGGAAACCAAATAGCATCCAAGTTTCTCATTAACATATGCAACAGGTTTTCCCTTTTTCTGAACATCAAAATGAATATCATATTTTACACATAGATGACAAAGTCAAGAGTCCAAAACCTGCAAAAAGTGAGTTCAACACATGCCCTGGCACACCAACATGGTATGGTGGAAAAATATTAAAATGAATACCACACAAGGAGATCGAGCATCAAAAGAGCATGGGATGGAAGTGGGCCAAAGGAAATAATCCTGCAAGTCCAAGGTGCCAAGGGTGGTCTTACAACACCATCTTGATCATGCTTGTGTCCTATAGCCTTTCAACACTATGGACAAGATATATCATAGCTTACTGGGAATGTAAGAGTATGGAGACTAGTTCATTCTGATTTTATGAAAAAATGCTAGTCAAGAGGGACACAAAACCTATAGAGAGCCTTGAAGCATTGGGCAAGAAAAACTTGCATTTGCATAAGAGAGAACTTTCTTCACAACAAACCTTTACTAGCCCTAGGGAGAAGAACACCTTCCTAGGCACAATGGCAAACGACAATCAATCGGTAAAAAGCAACATGGTGCAACAAGCAGTCAACATAATGCCATTGTCACGTAGCATAGTAATTATGCATTTATACACTTGATCCTTTCTTGAACATCATGCAGTTAGAATAAGATGTGGCCAAGTTTATGTGAAAGCATTGAGGATCCAGGTTTCCAAAGGCATAGCGAAACTTAAGAGTTAAGTCCCGATACACATTGATTTGTATAATGCCTACTGCAAGCAGACAACAATGTGGGCTGCAAGATCTTGAGGGTTGGAGACAAGCACTCAATTAAAACAACAGAAAAAACCCTTTACACATTTCTGGCATTTCTAGTCAGCAATGAATATGATCCCCCTATGCATGTGTAAAAAAGAGCTTAATGCCGTTCAAGCTTCCCTCTGAAATCTAGGACCTTAGCAATGTATTTCAAGTTCCAAACAATCATGCGGATAACCAGTCAGTAGGGCAATGATCAGGTCCTCGAGTTGTCCAATAATATATTATAGAAAGAATGGTAGGGCCTTATAATACTCCTATTTGAAGCGTGTGAAAGAACCTGTTAAAAGCTTCAAAAAAGTTTATCCACGGAAGTGAAATGTCACTACTATGTCAAGTCTATGACAATCCAAGAAGTCTTAAATTATACAACCCAGACACACAGCCAACTAAACAATGTCAGAACAAAACAAGATATAGGAGATAGAAGGGTTTGCCATTTACTCAAAGCCAGCCAGATTCAGCTCATGCTGCATATAACAGTTCCCAAATGGTGTCACTTAGCCTACAAAGTGTGCTCTCTTATTGGAGCGTGAGTGCTTGCACCGATTCCCAATAGTGATACCATACATCAGTGGAGTTAATTTTTCAAGCATCACCTTAAGAGGACTATGATAACCAATGAATTGAAGCATCAAGATTCTTGCAGGCTCATCATTCTGAGATGCCATACTTCAACCCCTTGTCCATCCATCAACGACAAGCGGCATGCCAAGCTATTTCTTAACAAACCCCGAGATGGATTTTGTCAATTATGCATGCCTGGTTATGTATTAACTTACAACAGCAAAGCACAAAAAAAATAGTGAAACACTGCATAGCTTATCTCAATCTTATAGCATTTTTGTTTGAAAATCATGTTGTCATGCAGTCAAACATTTCTATCGCCAAACATAGACATTCATACATGCTCAAAAACAAGTGCAATGACAGCAAATATGACCTCATAGGACTAGTCATCGATATTCAAAACCTAAAATGATTGAGGTGTTAGGTTGCAGGTTGCACATAGTCAAAATACAGCCATATTTCATCGAAGGTTACCGCAGTTTGCTCCAGAAGCATGATGGGTACCCATAGTTTTGGCCTACAGAGAGTACAAAAGATAAAGGACATGTCTGAATTCCACGTGACTGGTTCCCAAAAAATAATGTGGCCAAAGCCTTCAGTTTGTGATCATGCAAGAGCAAGTCATCAACCAATTTTGCATGGAAGAATCTCTTCCACAACTTGTACTTCATACTGCATACACATTATCATGCACATACGGTCATACAAAAATGGGGAAAAAGGCCTTTGAGAGGCAGCATGGGCTTTGGGGGCCATATGGACTCGGACATTAGGGACTGCCACCACGAATCATCCCCGATGGTTGTGTCAGAAAGTAGCATTTGAAGGGCATAGCTATGGCCCAGTCGAAGTGGACATAGAAATGATAGATGAGGTTAGATTCCACCTCTATTAGAAGGGATGCCCAGAAACAGAGGCACAGGAACCACCCTGATCTTACAACGATGACTTCCTGCATTAGCAAGAAGATAATGACAAGTCCAACCTTCTGCTATGTGACAAGCATAGTGCTGGAGGAATTTTCGGAAAGGAGTTCATGGAGAGCTGCTCAAATCATACAGGAAAGCCATCAGTAGACCTGCAGGAGAAC
This sequence comes from Ceratopteris richardii, assembly GCA_020310875.1. Lineage (NCBI taxonomy): Eukaryota > Viridiplantae > Streptophyta > Polypodiopsida > Polypodiales > Pteridaceae > Ceratopteris > Ceratopteris richardii. Next base: position 79,549,716 of record CM035429.1, read on the forward strand.
TCGGGCGGACGTCATATGATAGTAAGGTTCTTGTGGTAAGAGCACGGCAAGAATATTCGCAAGGCCATGGAGGGGGCATTCGACCCAGGTACTGCAACAGAGTCGCCGCCCAACCTCCTTCCGCCAGGTGTCGCCTTCAAAGAGTAAATGGGGAAGCGCAGAGATGCCTGCACACAACGAACACTTGCCTGGAGTAGAAATCTGCCTTGGAAGAGAACACACAAGAGTAAGAGTTGTATCACCCCTTGGGTGTGCATTCGAACCGAGGAGACAAGTGCAAAGCACCAGTCGATCACAAACCCACAGAAGTGCGAGCGCGACAACGCGGCAGAGACAAAAGAAGTGGAGTCTGCGTAGGACAGGGAGGGGGAGTTCATACGAACTCAACTCCATAGCTTACTCAGAGAAGAATGGGAAGGGAAACCGCTGCAAAACTCTGTTCCAATAACGAGAGTCGCCATGGTCGTCTGCAGAGAAGAAAGATGACGAGGGGGAGCAGAACTTGCTCAACCCCAAAAGGTGGGAAACGATGAATGGGATGGGGATGGAGAGTTAAACCTCCCCCACCGCAAATTCATGCGCCAACGACGAAAAAAAGGCAAAGCCTGAGCTTCGTGTCCTTAGGTCTGCAAACGGTTCTCCAACACTTAAACCAAGAAGAGTGGAGCATTAATAATCTCCACCAAACAATCTTTACCACAAGGCGACAGGGCGGAGTAACTGCCCCTAGCCTATATTAGCGAGCCCAAAAAAGGACCGCCCCCCCCCACAAACATCGAGCCTGCATCTGCGCTATAATTAAGAGGATAGAACCTTTTGAGAGGGCAACCAAAGTTTCAATTAATTTTGTATGAAGGGAACAACACATAACTTCGACGTTCTACAGAAAGCTTTATTTTTTTTTGGTTGTTTCTTGGTGGTTTCTTTTCAAGAAAATAGAGAGAGAGAGAGAGGAGAGCAGAGAGGGTACCACCCATCTCCCTTTCCAAGGCAAACACTGAAATCAAGAAATGGAGAAGAGATGGAGAGTGATGCCTGAGTGAGTGTGTGGGAGTCTGTGTGTATGTGAGAGAGAAAGAGAGAAGGGGGTAAGGGGGAGTGTTTTTGTGTAACTAACAAAAAAAATGAACTAAAACTACTCAAAAATTAAAAGAAAAGAGGTACCCTAGGCCAACCGAAGGCCACACGTATTCATCCTCCTCCAAGTGTCAAGGTGCATCTCACGAAGTATGGACACGCAAACTTGGAAAAACCAACGGCTAAAGGCCGACGTCCCCGGCAACGGTGCCAAATTGTTGAGAAAAGGGGAGCAACAAACCCTAACCGCCTCACATGGAAGTGAGAGGTTTCTCCAAGTTGGGGCAAAGAATGAGAGGAGAGGTTCACCCACGCTCATGGACCAATGGCAACAATGGCCAACGTCACAACGAGCAAAGGGGAACATCCTCCCAACCATGCACACACACATGCAAATCCATACACCAAGACCAACGCCATTGCACACAAGGAGGCAAGAGAGTAACAAATGACACCTTCTTCCATTACCAAAATGGAGGCCAAGGCCATGGCCAAGGGACCTCGTCTTTTACAAATGAGGCTCTTCTTTATATAGAGAAGAGAAGCATATGTGAATAAAAACATGTGGTCAAAAGACCACATGTGCTAAATCCAAAAAGAGAATCTTTATGGGATGTGGGACTACCCACCTAGAGAGAGAGAGAGCGCGTGAGATTTTTACGTGGGCTTTCTTTAGGTTTGCTCAAAAAGGAGTTTTTAAAGAAAAGGCTTCAATACCTTAGACTTAGGGGAATTATCAAAAAGTGGTTTTAGGAGAGTGTTCACATGGACATCTCCTAATTTACAAAAAAGATGGTATTTTCATGAGGGCTAAAGGATGCCATAGCATGAGGAAAAATATGGGCAACCCTTGTAGCAACACTCTCCTACAACCTTGATTGGAGTGAATGGCTCTGGCTCCTCCACTTCTTCCTGCTCCTTCTCTTCCTTTGGCATCTTTATTGGGACTTCTCCATCCACTTGAGTCTCTGTAATTTGAATCTTCTTCTCTTTGTTCATTCTTAGTACATGAACTTCTTCTTGAGATGATCGTTTTCTTGTGTCCATGACTGTTTGTCAAGGATTTGATCTATTTTTGTACCTTCCACCGCAAAGGAATCCGTGACTTGATTCAATTCATCCTATTTTCCATCATCCTTTGAATCAATTTTGATGTCCACATTCATCATGGATGGCTCTTGATCTTCCTGGGTATCTAAAGATGAAATAGAGTTCATTAGTCCGAGTTCTCTATATCTATGGACTTTTGTTAGCCTCTTCCCTTGCACATTTTCTGCATGGGACTTACGGTAGTGATGCCCTTGTACTGCAAATTTACTTGTCCTACCATGTAGTGGTGAGTGGCCTCCATTGCTTCCTTTAACTCTTCTTATGTAATGGGTTTGGTGTCTTCGATTTTTGTCCTTGGAAGCACGTGTCTCTTTTTGAAGCAGGAAGTGATTCTTCTGCCTTCAACATTTCCTTTAATCTCTTGGTGCCTCTCATCTTGGGTTGAGAGTTGGTTTCAACCTCTTGCAACACTTTTACTCCCTTCTTTTTCCTAGGTACACTGGCTAGCTTAGCATACTTAGCCATCTCTAAGGATGAAGGCATCTCCTTAAGACAATCTCGAATATCTAATGCATGGTAGATGAGTATGATCAATGCTACACTTCCGTTCAAGAACTTTTTGTGGTTCCATTGCTTCTTAGCTTCAAACAGACCTTCTTGGATGTATGGCATCATATTCACTTGATTACCAATTTGTTTGGTTGCATGAGACAAGAGCTGCACTATGATCTTCTCAGGTGCCATGTAGCGATGCATGTTTGGGAAGCAAAAGTCTTGGTGAATCAAATGGACCTCTTCTTCAATATCTATCCGGTTGATATCCATGAATGTTCATGTCTTAGTCCCTTGGCTTTCATCCTTCAGGTCTGTATTTCCATCATTCTCCCATCCGAAAGCTTCTTTAATCAATTCATGAGGACACTTTGTAATGGAAATTCCAACACCTCTTCTTGAACAGTTGCCTCAAAATCCTCGAAAGCCATTTGCACTTCTAACAAAGAAAGAATCAGCTTCCAATAGAAACCAATTCATGCATTATGTGTGGTTCAGTGATATGTCGTTTCTTTCATTGTTCCATTCCCTCTTGCTCACGGAAGTAAGGTTTCTTACCACACTTCTTTTGATGTTTACTCTTGAAAGAAAACAAAAGTTAGTTCTAGCCAAAGCATTTATTTATTTACAATGTAAGGTCATTCCTATGTTAGTAGAAACTAAGACCTATTACAATGATGGAAATGTGCACCACTAGTTTTGTTGTAGAGACAATGTGCCAAATGCATGGCCTTGTAATGTGGCCCTCTGTTGGGTTGTAGGGTATGCACACACCCACAATTGTGCATAGGAACCCTCCCTAGACCATAATAATATATCTTTTTGCATCTACTTAGGATTTCACATAAAACCCCCCCCCTTAGACACTTTTTAATATTTCTCCTAAAGTAAAGCTTTGGAGCCTTGTAAATGCTCACATCTTTTGAATAAAGGTAGAAAACTCCCCACGCACAAGTATTCTCTTCCCTTGAGATTTGGTTGTTAGAGAATATATTCCAAGATCCTTTTGAGATATGTTAGTTAGGCATGTGCTCCTTTTTGAATAGTCAAAAGGAGCACATGGGGAATCGGGCTGAGCCTATAAATAAGAGGCTCATTTCTTGTAAAGGGGTCCCTTGGCCATGGCCTTGGCCTCCATTTTGTTAATGGAAGAAGGTGTCATTTGTTACTCTCTTTCTTCCTTGTGTGCAACGCGATGATCTATGTGTGTGGACTTGCATTTGGAGTTGGCTTGTGTGTGAGCATTGCTCTCCCTTGCTCCTTTTTGACGTTGGCCATGGTGCCATTGTTCATGGGCATGGGTGTGGATGCGTTGCTTGCACTTCTTGCAACTTCACTTGGAGAAGCTTCTCACTTCCATGTGAGGCGGTTAGGGTCCGTTGCTCCCCTTTTCTCAACATTTTGGCACCGTTGTTGGGGACGTCGGCCTTTAGCCATTGGTTTTTCCAAGTTTGCGTGTCCATACTTCGTGAGATGCACCTTGACACTTGGAGGAGGATGAATACGTGTGGCCTTTGGTTGGCCTAGGGTACCTCTCATTTGTTAATTTTTGAGTAGTTTAGATCTTTATTTTTGTTTGCTGCACAAAACCACCCCCCAACCTCGTTCTCTCTCTCATTTCTACATATTCCCACCCACTCAATGTGGCATCACTATCCACCCCTATCACCTCTGTCTTAGTGTATGCCTTGGAAAGGGGGAGGGGAGGTACCTTCTCTGCTCCCTTCTCTCTCTTCAATTTCTTGAAAATCACCACAAAAAAAAAAAAAGAGTGAGGTTCTCTGTAGACAGTAGAAATATTGTTTCTCACATTTTTGGTATACTCGAAGTTAAAACACGCAAGGGGGAGTTAAGTCACCCACTCTTCTCTAAGTTTGTGCGTACGCCTCTGCATGTGAGGTAGGTTTTAATGTATGTCTTATCTGGTGTGTTGGCTTCTCGAGGGGAGGAGATTCCTCTCCCTCCCTCTTCGTTTCTTTACAGATCTGGGATTGATCTCTCTGCAAGCTTCCCCGCTTCATCAGAGTCGCCAGGGTGGAAGGATCTCCATCGTTTGGGGGGGGTCGAGCGCCTTGGGTTCCCCCTTTTCCCTATCTCTTTCGGGGTTGAGCTCCACTGAGCTCCCCCTGCTATGCGTGTTCTCCGCGCATGCAGATATTCATCACCTATTGGATCAGCTCGGTTCTTCTCTGCCCTTCTTCTTCTCCAATTCAAAGATTCCCGCAGGTGCTATTCAAGGTTGGGATCTCGTGTCTCCCCCGATGCTACGGGCGCTGATGGTGGATGAGCTATGGATCCTTTCCACACAAATCTTTGATTGAGCACCAAGAGCACCAAGTTTGAAGCCCTACTCCTCTGTGAAGGCATGTAGGCACTCGTTCAAAGAATCTTGTTACATTTTGACTGTTGTTGAGGTTCTCCTGTGTGTTCGGTATTGCTCTCTTGCACTATATGCAAGGTTCTCCAGAAACTCCTTCTCAAAAATCTTTCTAGAAATGTGACTAGCACACAGCAGGGGATCGCATGCTGGACGCCACCCTTGCAGAGGCCAGGAGGTTAGTGTGCTTCCATTTTTTCAGCATCTCCCTTAATGGGGAACCTTACTACCCCTATTCATTCCATGGAAAAACTTCTGTTAAGGCTAAATCCTCATGGGTTCTCTCTTCCGTTCGGCAGTACAACACTTGGGCATCTACTTTTTTCCCTCCTTGACCCATGAAAGTCTCAACTCAGTGCTCCTTTGAGGCAATACAAGCCGCACAGTTCCCAGATGATTACTCCTTTTGTTCGACGTCATTTAGGCCTCATGATCTCCATCACATCGTTGATGGAGCATATCTTTGGGGGACCCTACTGGCAAGCTCCGGCTTGCTCCTTTATTTACTTGGGGTCTCTTCTTATGCATCTGTGGTACTGCTGCGGAGGATCCAACTTCATGCTCCACAGTTGGGAACTTCAGATGATTACTTCTTTTGGAGTATGCTTAATACATGTCTCTATTTTGTGGCGTTCTCATGCATACTCTATGTGCAATGGAATCTTCATGGGTTCAAGTAGAATCTTGTTGAGTCTATTTTTCCTGTCCCTACTATCTTTTTGGTCTCCATATCCATTTTGTAGTTGGTTTTTGAAGCAATTATTTCTGTCAGGCTCTTTGTTCTCTGGTCTTTGCCTCCTTTCTTCTTGAAGTCTGAAGTTCAGGTATCGTGTTCTTTCGGTACCCTTGATAAGTCTTTTTGGACTTCCTTGCTTCACTTTGTAGGCATGAGAGCATGTTAAGTCTTTCTAGCTCTTAAGTTGTCGTCTGTCTGCCCTTCTTGGGAACCTATATACTTTGCTATGTCTTCTGGGCCTCTACTAATGGCTTTGGAAGCCATACACGAAGGAGTCTTTGTGGTTCTGATTGCGATGGTGAGTAATGGTTGTCTCTTCCTTTCTTCCCTAAATGGTTGGTGCATTTTTGTGTTGGGTTGTCTAGTTGAATTCTTCGATCCTTTCGTATCCATTGTTGATGAGTATTACATGGAGGTGTTGTTCGAACAGTAGACATCCATGTGGGTTTCCTTCTTAGATTGTAGAGGGATTTAGGGATAATGTCCTCACACTCTCTCCTGGGTTCATCTCTCATGGGCAAGGAGGGCACATAATCAAGCAACACATCCTTATTTGCAGGCACTTCTAAGTTAGGACATGCTTGGGATATAATCTTTATTGATTCTCTTGCCTTCTCCTCTAAGCGCTCCTCTTTAGGTTTAAGGACTTTATGACTGTGAGATGGCCTTTCTTCCAGCAAGCTAAAGATTTCCTTATGTCCTATTTTGGTTGATATGTATCCTTGTGCTAGGTGAATGATCACTTTGTTCTCAAAAATCTAGTCTTGCCCTAGGATCAAATTTTCCATTAGGTCTTCATCCTTACATACCAAAACTCTTTGCTCCATAGTGGAGTTTCCTAGGTGAAGGGATATTAGGGCTTCTCCAACACATTCTATAACTTGGCCTCCAATTCCCATCATGCATGCTTTGGTGGACTTATGGTTGTTTGAAGGTGTGTAATTAACTTCATTTGTATACAACTTAGAGCTACCCCTGATTCAATCAGAGCATCTATTAGCTGATACTCTTGGTTTTCGATCCCTAGGTTTAATATGGTTGGGAGATGCTACAACTCATGTTATTTGAATGGTTTACCTAGAAATTGGCCATGGGTATAGGTTCCTCTCCCTGTAGATATCGTTCATCCCTTTGTCTTATCCACTCCTGTCTCTTAATACGCTCTAAGGCTTCTTGGTGTGTTTCTTCTCTAATCCTCTCCTCTTTCTTTTTTTGATTTTGTGCTCCTACGAGTCATGCTAACATTGATATGTTAATGGCTCCATATATTGTTTCACTCAACATCCACTTATGTAGTTGGGAAGTATATCCCCGTCTAATGTGGCTAGATTCACCGTGCCACTCGTTGAGATTCTATTGATCACTAATGGTCCGTATCCACATTGGTGTAGTTTCTTGGCATGTTGTTTCAATATATATACCAAGACTAGATCTTCTTCTTTTAAGCCTTTGTTTTTTATATGTGCATCGTAATATGCTTTCTGTCTCCATTTAGTAGCATAAATTCCCACCACTGCTTGTAGTCTTGTTTCATGTAATTTCTCAATTTGCTCTAATCGCTTGGCTAGTTCATGTCCTATCCACTCATACTATTGTGATACTCATAAATTAGGTACCAAAAAGTCAATTGGTAAGATCACATTTTGTCCATAAACTAGGTTAAATGGAGTAGTTCCAATGGCTATCTTGTAAGCCACACGGAAGGCCCAAATTGCATGATGCAATTGCTTGTCCCAATCTGACCTTCCATTGTTGACTATTTTTGTCAGCATTGTACATAAAGAGGTAAATCTCCACTAGCAATGGTTTCCATGGAACTTCATATCTTTATGCTCCTTAAGCCAAATGTATGGGCTTGGACTTTGCACCAACAACTCCCCCTCAAGCCAAACATTTTGGCTTAGTCTTCATCTTTAATCTTCATGAATATCCATCAATCCAATAATTGATTTGAACCTGCAAAGTTTTGTACCATCTAAAGCTTAGTCAACAAAGCTGCACATTGCATATTAGTTGATACATATGCGAGCTGAATATCCTTGCTCAATAGCTTTTCTCTCACATAATGATAGTGGACCTCTATATGCTTGGTCCTCGCATGATAAATAGGATTAGCTGCAAGGTGTAATGAACTTGTATTATATCCAACGATGATTGGAGATGTAGTGTGCAAACTTAAATCTGTATACAATAATTTGATCCATATAGCCTCTTGAGTAGCATTGGCCAATCCTCTATACTCTGCCTCTGTAGAAGATAAAGCAACAGTAGGTTGCTTCTTTGAAGACCATGATATTGGCTTATCACCTGCAAATGAAAGGTATCCTGAGGTGCTTCTTCTATCATCTTTGCATCCTGCCCAATCTGCATCTAAGTAAATCTTAATATCCAAGTCTCACGTATAAGGGAAATACAAACCATGATGTTGAGTACATTAATTTTTGGTTTACCTCCATTGGAGTACTTGCATCTTTGGCCTCCTGCAAATAAAACTTCTTCAACATATCTTGTATATGTTGAGATTTCAAGCTCAACATGTGATGATCTAGGATGACACGTACCAATTTTTCATTTCTCTGACATGTATAGTGGTCACTCTGGTATATGTCAGGGATACTTCATTGAGCTTTATTAGATTTATCTACCGAGAGTGATGGCACATTTGTTCCTTGCTAGCTCACTCATTCGTGGACATTAGGTTTTTCTTTATGTACGATCGTTATATATTGCACTGGTTGTATTCTTGTTTTTAGGTCATTCTTGTACATCCCTTTTATGTAATAGAAGAAGAAGAAGAAGAAGAAGAAGATCAATTCTTCCTTGCCTCAATCTGTGTGTGTGGTTCTCCTTGAGAGTGAGAGTGTGTGTGTGTGTGAGCTCTCCTCCTTATCTCCTTCCTTGTGACATGGTATCAGAGCTAGCGCGACTGTAGAGAGCTCGTTGAGAAGGCGATGGTGAAGAGTACGCAGCAAGGCATGGAGAAAACACGATTCACAAACGACCTCTGTTTGCTACAAAAATCGGCATGAAGGTAGAAGACCTCAAAATATTTTCAAGAGTTATCCCTTTAAGGTCACTTGTTTTTGTCAGATCGAAGTTTCGGAGCCATCTCGACCTCCGTTTTGAGCCTGCAAGGTGGGGCCTACAGAAAAACTAGGTCACTTTCAGAAACTGTAACTTGCATTTTGTTCGACAACACTCATATATTTAAGATCCAGAATTTCAAGCGATTCCATGTACTATTGATACACGAAAACTATGTTTTTCTAAGATCGAACTATCACATCATAGTGTGATAGTGTTCAAGCAGAAGTGCTCCTTGTAGTGTTTTGCAGTGTTGTGAATTGCTACAGAAATGGCAAACGCAGATGGAATGAGTCAGCTTATGAGCGATAAGCTGGAAAAGAACAACTTCCATGCTTGGAGATTCAAAATGATGAATTTCTTGATGGGAAAAGGCTATTGGAAGTACATCGAAGGAGAGAATGAAAATGCTCCGCAGTTACCAGAAAGGAATTGGACTGCAGATCAGGTAAGAGCATATGAGGAATGGAATCAAGGAGCACGAAAGGTAATGTACTCGCTATCTACTAGCATAGATGATAGCATGATTGGACACATACGGATGCCAAGACTCCAAAAGAGGCTTCGAATAGTTTGGTCATATTGTATGAGACAAATACAAAGGCACAAAAATTGCAACTCAAGAACGAGTTGCATACATTGGAGAAGAAGAGCATGTTGGTAAGTGACTACACCTTGAAAATCAAAAGCATATGTGAGTCACTTGCATCTATTGGCGTGAATGTAGATAATGATGATAAGGTGGAAGTGTGTCTTCGTGGTTTAGGAGCTGCATATAAGCAGTTCAGAACTTCCATACAGACCAAGGAAAATATTCCAAATTTTGCTGATCTTGTATCTATGTTGATTATCAAAGAAAAGAATCTTGGTGAGGATTCAAACTCCCAAGGAAAGCCTAGTTCTGAGCAGGTATTCTACTCTAGCAAAGGAAGAGATAGAGGTAGAGGCTTCGAAAGTGGAAGAGGAAACAATAACCAAGACCAAGGTCAACAACATAATCATGCAAGAGGAAGAGGATAGTTTCGAGGCAGGGGGAGCTAGAGAGGTCGCAGAAATTTCCAAAGAAATGATTCAGGTAATGATAGTAAAGGATGCTGGAATTGTGGTAAACTTGGACACTTTAAACATGATTGTAGGTTGAAGAATCAAAATAATAGAAGGCAGCAAAACCACTATGCATCCACAAGTGCAGATGATTCTGAGAAGTTGTTCATGGTTCAACATCACATGATGAATACGATGTCTTCTGGTATTTCAAAATCAAATGATAATGTCTGGTATGTTGATTCAGGTGCTTCAAATCACATGACCAGTCATGCAGAATGAACACAAAAATAGACATATTGCAGAAATAGCAAGAGCCTTGATGGCTGAGAAGAATATGCCTCATTGTTATTGGGAAAAAGTTGTGCATATTGTTGTATACATGATGAACAGAACTCCGACTTCTGCTGTACATCAAGTTACACCTGAAGAGAAGTTTACAGGTAAAAAGCCAAACTTATCACATGTGAAAGTTTTTTTTTAAGACAATAGTTATGCAATATAACACAAGAGCAATAGCAGAGAAGATAATAGATATAGGAGAATCTCAACAATTTTCTACTAGTAACAAGTACAAAGATGATGGTGTTGTCGACCCGTGCACTCTCAAGGTAGAGCTTAAATGGTGATCTAGAAAACTCTAGATAGGGAGATACAATGTAGATGTATGCTGGCTCTGTTCGATGTCTCAGGTAGTGTAGAAGTTATGTATATATAGGATCATGGGTGGCCTTCCATGGACGGCTATACATGGGCGATAGAGCGTGGGCGCCACCACCCGCGTAATTGCCATAGACGGCTGAGGCCGGTTCAACCGACCTAACAAATATAAATGATTTCTGACTCCAATAGAGAATATTCCCTTTACTGTCCCTCTGTGGGTGCTGCCCCCGGACCCCCACCAGGGGGACCTTGGTAACTCCCTTTCCTTACAATACCTTACACGGTCCAATATGACCTTCATCCAACATCCAAGTTGGGATTCCCATCAATTGGGTAATGCAATCTTGGCTTCTCCTCATAATGGGGGCCTTACAAAATGTGCATACAATCATGAGGGGTAGAAATTGATCATATACTAGCACCCCCCTTAATGTTTACTGATGAAAACTCAAGTAGGTTTTGGTCCTATGCCCATCTGTTGAAGATGTGTGTTGAGTTGCTCTCTTCCAAGTGCTTTGGTGAATATGTCAACACAATTTGCCTTTGTTGGGCAATATTCTAGCTCCACAATTTCATCTTCAATTAGCTCACAAATGTAATGGTACTGTACTTCTATGTGCTTGGTGCGAGCATGAAATACTGGGTTCTTTGCAATAGCCATACAACTTTGATTATCACACTTGAGTACAGTCACCATATTTGATGGAAAGCCTAGATCTGCAAGAATTCTCCTTAACCAGACTGCCTCACAAGAGGCAAAACAAGCTGCTTTGTACTCTGCTTCAGTGGAGGAGAGTGCGAGAGTTGGTTGCTTTCTATTTACCCAAGAAAATATTCCTGAACCAAGTGAGAAACAATATCCAAAAACTGATTTTCTAGAATCATAATCTCCAACCCAATCTGTCACAATATCCTTGGAGTGTATCAACTATGGTATAAAAAATACCAAAATCCAAGGTTCTTGCAATGTACCTTAGAATTCGCATTTCAGCATTCCAATTATTCTCCTTAGGTTTGTTGGAAAACCTACTTAATACTCCAACAACATAGCAAATGTCTAGTCTAGTGTTGCACAGGAAAATAATACTTCCAACGAGCTTCCTATACTTCTTAGTATCTACATCAGGCATGTTATCATCGATAGATAGCTTATGATTTACCTCCATAGGTGTGCTAGTTGGCTTGCAGTCCATCATTCCAAATGCCTTGAGAATTTCTTTGGCATATTTTTGTTGTGAGATAAAAATGCCATCCTTCCTTTGCCATACTTCAATTCCCAGACAAAAATGGAGTAGACCTAAGTCTGTCATTTCAAACTTAGTTCCCAAGCTGATGCGAGTTTGATTGATGAGTTCCTGATGATCTCTTGTAATGATCAAATCATCTACATATACAATGGCAACAACTAGCTTGCTATCCCTTTTCGTTACATACAAGTTAGCATCAGAAGTACTTCTTTCAAAACCCATATTTTTGAAAAAATTATCTATCCATTGGTACCAAGCCCGTGGAGCTTGCTTAAGTCCATACAAAGCTTTCTTCAACCTGCAAACTTTATTTTTTGAATTGGGCACCTCAAAACTTGGTGGTTGAGATACATATGCCTCCTCCTTGAGGTGACCATTCAAAAATGCAGATTTGACATTCATCTGGAAAATAGGCCAGGCCTTTTGTGCAGCTACTGCAAGTATCGGTCGAATAGTTGTTATACATGTTGTTGGTGCAAAAGTATCTTGAACATCAAATCCTTCGATCTGTGAAAAACCCTGTGCAACTAATCTTGCCTTATACTTTTCTAATGTTCCATCTGATTTATACTTAGCTTTCCAAATCCATTTAGTACCAATTACCTTCTTCTTTGGCGGCAAGTCAACTAGATCCCATGTATCATTTTTGAGTATACTATCATACTCAGACTGCATTGCCGCTCTACAACCTGGATCATTAAGGGCTTCTTCAATGGTGCTAGGTTCCTTTATCGAGCCCATGATATCTGCCATTAAAGCCATGTTAACAATGTGTTCTGAGGCTCTTCTTTGCTCCTCTATTCTCTTTGATCTTCGTAATCCATCCAAGGCTGATTCTGGTACATCTACATGTGGATTGTGATCATCAAAGAGCTGTTGTGCCCACTTTGGTAGTGGCTTGGACTGTGCAGCTACAAGTGGTTGGTTTTTTATTGAGGAAATTTCTTCATCAGATGTTTCCTCCTCGTCAACTTTAACTTGTCTTTTAATAGGCACAAGGTGAGATATTTCTCCGTTTGATGAGATGGTATATTTACCTTTATCTTCTATTAAGTGTGATCGTTCATCAAACACCACATCTCGACTGATAAAAATCTTCCTTGCCTCAGGATCTCACAACCTGTATGCTTTTGACTCTTCACTATATCCTAGGAAGACACACTTTTTGCTTTTTGAATCCAACTTTGATCTTGTTGAATCAGGAATATGTGCATAACAGAAACAACCAAAAATTCTGAAATGCAAAACTGAAGACTTTTTACCAGAATATGCTTCTTGAGGAGTTATCCCCTTCAGTGCTTTTGTGTAGCTTCGATTGAGGATGTAGACTGCTTTTGCCTAGAATGAATCAGGCATGTCTTGAGCCCTGAACATTCAACGAGCCATTTCAACTACTGTCCTATTCCTACGCTCAACAACGCCATTTTGTTGAGGTGTATGAGATGTGATAAGTTGCCTTTTCACACCATGATCCTTACAGTAATTATTGAATTTTGTTGACAAGAATTCACCTCCTCTATCTGTTCTTAATTTCTTTAGTTTCCTTCCTGATTCATTTTCCACATACTTATGCCACGTTTTAAATTTTTCAAAAGCATCAGCCTTCTCTCGAATGAAATAAACCCACATGTTTCTACTATAATCCTCAACTAACAGCAAAAAGTAGAAAGATCCTCCTAAAGCAGGTGTAGACATTTTACCGCAGAGATCAACATGTACCAACTCTAGAGGAGCTTGAGATCGATTGTTGGTCTCTCTTGGAAATGCCTTTCGTTGTTGCTTGCCCATCATAAAAGCTTCACAAGGTTCCTGCAACTCTGAAATGCAGGCAAATGAGCAACCATCCCTGTTCTTTGCATCTCCTTCAAAACTGCAAATCCAAGATGCCCAAACCGTTGGTGTCATAACCTGCTTACATCTTTATCTTTTGTAGCAGTTAAAGCACTTAACTCATACAAGTTATCCCATCGTATGCCTTTACCTACAACATTACCTGATGAATCCATGATTTCTGCACCACTCTTATTGAAGTGAACTTCGAGTCCACGATCTACAGTCCAGCAAATTCATCAAATACATCCAAGAAAGGTAAAGAAAAGCTTTCAGTTGGTCATAAAATATGTGTAGGTTTTGAAGACGTTGATGGAAATTCAAGTGGTTCAAAAAAGAGTCTTGATGAGGAACTTGGATTGCCCTCTGTGAAGACTCCAAGAGTAAGAAGGGCACATGTAGATGATACAAGGAGAAGTGACCTAGGACCAAGAAGATCTGGGAGGATGCAGAATTCAGTGCAACGATTGACATATGATAGTTACATGGCTCATCATTGTGCGTACATGACAAAGGTAATACAAGATGCTGAACCTTCTTTTTGAAGATGCAATTGGAATTGCAGATCGGGAAAAAACTATGGATGAGGAGATGGTTGCACTTTATGGAAATGATACATGGAAGCTGGTTCCATTGCCGCAAGGAAAGAAACCCATAGGCTGCAAATGGGTTTACAAGGTAAAGAATAATGCTGATGGTAGCATAAGCAGGTATAAAGCACGATTGGGGATCCAAAATATGTTTGCAGGTTGCAAAAGGCTTTGTATGGGTTGAAGCAAGCCCCCCGTGCATGGCATGCAAGGATTGCTGATTACTTAACTAGCATTGGGTTTTCTACGTGTGATGCAAATTACTCACTATATGCAAGGAAGGCTGATGATGGCATCACTATTGTGGCTATTTATGTTGATGACCCGATTGTAGGTGGTGATAATGAAGGAAGCATCAAAGAGGTAAAGCAACTTCTTATGTAGGAATTTGACATAAAAGATCTTGGTGTTCTGCACTATTTCTTGGGCATTCAGTTTATACATACAGAAACAGGTATATGGATGTCGTAAAGGTAATATGCCTTGAATATGCTGCGAAAGTATGGTATGGCTGATTGTAAGCCAATTACTATGCCATTAGATCAGAATGTGAAGTTGGATACTACATCAGGTGAAGCATTGGAAAATGCTACTATGTATAGGAAAATTGTGGGAAGTCTTATATATCTCACAATTACAAGGCCTAACTAAGTTATACTGTTGGACTTGAAATTCAATTTATGTAGGTTCCCAAGAAGCCACATTTGGATGCTCTGAGGCACACTCTACGTTATGTGAGTGCTACTTTGGATTATGCATTGTTTTATGAGGCTGGTGTAGATTTGCAGGTTTATGGATACACTGATGCAAACTGGGCTGGTAGCATTCCAGATAGAAGATCTACAAGTGGTTTTCTATTCTCACTTGGGAGTGAAGCTGTTACATGGAGCAGTAAGAAGCAACCCACTATTGCTTTGTCGAGTACAAAGGCTGAGTATAGAGGTGCTGCAACGGCAGCATCTGAGGCATCATGGCTGGAGATGTTACTTGCAGATTTAGGTGTGGAAGTGCAAAAGCCTATCACTATCTATTGTGATAATCTTAGAAGCATACAGTTAGCACGGAACCCTATTTTCCATGCTAACACAAAGCATATCGAGGTATATTATCACTTCATCAGAGAGAAGGTATTACCAGGTGATATTGATCTTGTTTATGTGAGAACAGATGAGCAGGTTGCTGATATTTTCACCCAAGCACTTGGAGCTGAGAAGTTGAAGAAGTTTCGGGAGATGCTTTGATTACAAGATATGGCATTGAGCTTAAGGGGGAGTGTTGAGATATCAAGCTCAACATGTGATGATCCAGGATGACACGTACCATTTTTTCGTTTCTCTAACATGTATAGTGGTCATGCCAGTATATGTGAGGGATACTTCATTGAGATTTATTAGATTTATCTATCGAGAGTGATGGCACATTTGTTCCTTGCTAGCTCACTCATTCGCGGACATCAGGTTTTTCCTTATGTACTAATACTTATATATTGCACTGGTTGTATTCTTGTTTTTAGGTCATTCTTGTACATCCCTTTTATGTAATAGAAGAAGAAGAAGATCAATTCTTCCTTGCCTCAATCTGTGTGTGTGCTTCTCCTTGAGAGTGAGAGTGTGTGTGTGAGCTCTCTTCCTTATCTCCTTCCTCGTGACAGTATATACTTCCTAAATGTAGATTCCAGAGTTAGTATAGACTAACTCAAGTCCAAGAAAATATTTTAGTGATTCAAGGTCACTAATTTTGAACTCCTTCGTTATCTGATTCTTGATCTATTTGATGCCATTAGCATCATTGCCTGTAAGTATGATGTCATCAACATATACACATTGGTATATTACCTCTGAATTGCTTCTCTTGATCTGCTTTACTCATGACAAAACCTTGATCTTGAACGTATGTGGTCAACCTATGGTTCCATGCCCTAGGTGCCTTCTTCAATCCATAAAGAGCTTTGTTCAATTTACCTTGTTTGAGTCCTCATAGCCAGAGGGTTCCAATTCTTTGATGCAACCACACTCACCTATACCTTGATAGTTGGCATTTTGGCCACAGGTGAGAAGGTTTCTTCATAATCAATGCCTTGGGTTTGTGCAAAACCCTTAGCCACAAGTCTAGCTTTGTACCTGCTTATTGAACCATTAGAATTCCTTTTCATCTTATAGATCCATCTAGAACCAATTACCTTCATTGAATCCTTATTTGGTACTAGTTCCCAAGTATCATTCTCCTTGAGTGCTTCAATCTCCTCATCGATAGCTTCCTTCCATTCGGCCTTAGTCTTTGCATCTTCATATGATGCTGGTTCTTCAATTGATAAATCTTTTGCAAGATAAATAGAGTGCTTAGTAACTAGGGAAGCGGCATACCCATATCTGATTGGCTTCTTGCTCTCCCTTTGTGATCTCCTAATTGCTTGGTTGGAAGATTCAGGTATATCTTCCAGTTTCTTCATCTTGAGTTTGCCTTTGGACTTCCATGCTTTGAACTCTTCAAGGTTGATAATGTCCTCATCATTTGAATTGATGTCTCCATTCTGAGTACGCTCCTCCTTAGTGAGGCTTGGGAACTCCTCTTCCAAGAGTCATTTTCACTATTAGACCAAGAGTCATTTTCATTAAAAACAATATCTCTACTAACCATGAATCCCTTGTTTGAAGGGTTGTAGAACCTGTATCCTTTCTGATTTAGATCATATCCAATGAAGATGCACTTCTCTGCCTTAGGGTCTAGCTTACCTCTTATCTGAGAAGGGATATGCACAAATGCTACACATCCAAAAATCTTGCAATGATCAAGTGAGGGTCTTCTACCATGCCATGCTTCATATGGGGTCATCCCATCAAGTGATTTGTATGGATGTTTATAACATAAGTGGCAGTAGATACACTCTCTGCCCACAAGTAGTTAGGTAATTTTTTTTTCATTTAACATTGACCTAGCTGTTTCAACAATCAATCTATTTCGTCTTTCTGCTACCCCATTCTGCTCAGGGTTATACCTTGTGGTAATTTCTCTCTTGATTCTCTGTCTTGCAAGAATGCATCAAAATCATTTGAGAAGTACTCACCTCCTCCATCTGACCTTAGCCTTTTTAGATTTCTCCCTGTTTGATTCTCAACAAGTGCAAGATACTTTTTAAAGCAGCTGAATACTTCATCTTTGTGCTTCATAAAGTACAATACAATCCACCTATTGTAATCATCAATGAGAGATACATAATACCTTGATCCAGAGATTGATGTATCCTTGCTTGGTCCCCATACATCTGTATGAACGAGTTCTAGGTAGTCCTCATGCATGTAGCCTCTTCTTGAGAAAGGTAACCTGTGAGACTTTCCAAACTGACAAGCACCACATTTATAAATCATGTGTTGCTTGGACACATTAGGTATCCCAAGCACACATTGATCTCTGCATATTTGTTTCAAGGTTCTTTCACCTACATGCCCTAATCTTTTATGCCAAATTTCAAGCTCTGATAATGTTTGATCTTTAATACTATAAAGTGCAATGTTCCTTGTATCCTCAAGTTCAAAAGTGAATAGTCTACCTGTCTTTTATCCTTTGGAAATTCTCTTGAACCCATGCTTGGGATCCTCCACAAATGCTCCATATTGGTTGAATCTAAACTGCAAACCTTTTTCCACAATCTGTCCAACACTCATCAAATTCTTGGTAATAGTTGGTACATATAGAACCCTACTCAACAGATTCTTATTCCCATTAGAGGTCTTAACATTTCCAACTTTAATCACTGAGTGCTTGGTGGCATCACCTGTTTGTACCTGATGCTTATCCTTTGGTTCCTCAAGGTTAGAGAGAAGAGGTACATTGCCTGCCACATGATTTGAGCATCCTGAGTAAATGTAGAAGAGATGGCCCTCATCTATACTTGGTTTTGAAGTCATGTTCATAATCAGAAGAGAATCCTCTTGCTCCTCTGTGTAGTTATTGTAATTCTTTCTAGATTTGTATTCTCCTTGGTAGTTGCTATTCTAGTTGTTGTTGTAGTTGTTGTTGTATCTTTGGTGGTGACTGAATCTTCCTCTTGATTGTGTGTATCCACCTCTTTGATATCCTCTACCTCTCTGATTCTTGAAGTTCCTGAAACACTCATTTGTAGTATGATTTGATAAACCACAAATATTGCATGGTGAGGAGTTATAAGGTCTCCCCCTACCTTGCTTACCTCCTCTGCCTCTTCCTCTTGATGATCTACCTCTCCCTGCATAGTTGGCGTGGGAGGTAATTCCTTCATCTTCTACCTTTTTGTTCTTGCCTTTCTCTTTAGACTTATTCTTATCAGTGTATGGGGCATAAAAGCTATTACCTCTTGATGAATCTCCATTCTTGGTGAGTTTGTCTTCATGGGTGAATAGTTGCCCCATGAGTGTGGCAAGGTATGAAATCTGCATGTCCATGTACAAGTCCATGGCAGTTGTGAAGCTCTCCCATTTGTCATTAGCTTTAATGCCATTGATTACTTGCCTTACAATTTGCTCCTCTTCAATTTCTTCTCCTATGCTCGCCAACTGATCTGCTACATCTTTAACTTTGGTCACATACTCTGAGATAGCTTGCTTAGGTTGTGTTCTTTGAGTTGTGAATTCAATGCACAATTGATTCTTCCTAGCCCTTGTGTTGGAAGAGAAATAAGAAGACAATGTTTCCCAAGTCTCTTGGGATATCTTACAGTTCCTAATATGTGGAAGAAGAAAATCAGAGATTGAGTTAAGTAGTTAAGACCTTGCTAATGCATCCTTGGCACACCATGTGTTGAGTCTTTCATGCTCCTCTCTTGTAGGTTGTCCTTTGCTTCTGAATATGGGCATCTCCTCATCTCCGGAGATGTATCCATAGAGGCTCCTTCATTGCAAGTATGTCTTCATCCTTAAGGACTATGCCTGATAGTTGTTCCTGTCCAATTTATCAATGAAAGAAGGAAAAACATCTCCCATTTTACCTTATATTTGCTCTGATACCACTGTTGGGAAAGATAGATGGACACTCCAAGTGATGAGTAGGTACTCCCAAATCTTGCTTGTTACCAGCCCCTTGTAGCTTCAGAGACGATATGTGGGCCCTCAAAGCTTTTGAATGACACTATAAAAGTGCCTATGTACTTTGGAAATGATGTGTGAAAAGATTGAATCAAAACAGACTACTTCCAAATAGAAGAATCCAAGAAAACCTTCTATTTTTTATCACACACCTACTGCTTATAGTGCTTAGTGAAAAATTCCTTTTAGAGATATTTAACTATCTTAGTAAGCTAATGATTCCAAGTGAAATCTATTGAAATGATCAATTATACACAGAGCAATCAATTTAGCAAATAAATCATTACCCTCTATTTTTTAGAACCTTTGCAGAGTTTGATCAATGAGTGCTTCAACACGCTTTTCTCCAAATTGGCTGAATGGATTTGCTTCAAAACTTTTCAGCCTATAGATAACTTCAAGCTGATTCCAACAAGCTATAGATCATTGAATTTGGTGGAGAATTGACCGAGCTATGAGCAGCACAAGTTGATAGTAAGGAATGACTATAACAGAGATATCATAGATGAACAATCTAGATATAATGTATTAATGAACAATGTTGTACAAGATCATAGGCTTGATAATCATAGCCTTATGATGGAAAATAGTGTAGGCTATAGTGTCGGCCTTACACATATACAAAATGGCAATGTATAGCTCGGATAATGAAGCCACACACCGCGACTTTTTCAAGTGAGTTTATATAAGTGTTCCATTCAAATTTGAATTTGAATTCAAATTTTGGCTCTCTCTAAAAGTGAACCTTTATTCTAGGAGATATTCCCTTAATGTAGTTGTTGCTTTCCTAACTAACAAGTCCACAACTTTTGGGTAGGTGGTTACAACTATTCTCAAGTAAAAAAGAAATGACTTTTACAAAGATAAAGGGGTAAATCTCCACTAGCAATGGTTTCCATGGAACTTCATATCTTTATGCTCCTTAAGCCAAATGTATGGGCTTGGACTTTGCACCAACATTAATTCCAGAATGTGTTCATGTCTCTGACCTGAGTATGTGCATAAGTCATCTACGTATACTTCCATACTCTTCCATAGAAACTCTTTAAATACGTGACACATCAACCTTTGAAAAGTAGCAAGAGCGTTAGTGAGTCCAAATGGAAACACTCTAAAAGCATAGAATCCCCATTCAAGTGTGAATGTTGTCTTTTGTTGATCCTCTGTAGCAATGACTACTTGGTTGTACTCAGAGAATCCATCTAGGAAGCTATAGACTTCCTTCCCTGCCACTCTTTCCAAGAGATGATCAATGATAGGTAATGGGTAGCTATCACGGATTGTGGCTACATTCACTTTCTTTCGGTCAATACACACTCTTAATTTCCCATTCTTGCTGGGTATGAACACTAATGGTGACACCCATTCTATGTGTTCTATCTCGTAAATGAATCCGGCTACCAACAATTTATCTATTGCCTCCTTAATTTTTGCCGAATAGACATCATTGTAAGTATAAGGGCACTGCTTTGATGGTTTTACATCAGGTATCATTGGGATTTGATGAGAATAAATGGATGGATCTACACTGTTGAGGTCCTTGTAGGTCCATGCAAACACGTCTCGATATTCTCAAATTAGGCTTATCAGTTCCTCTTCCTCTTCCGACGACACATCATTTCCTATATAGGTACATCTTTCTTCTTCATCTTCCATGGTAACCATTAATTTTTTTGTTTGTTCCTTGTAATCATATGCTTTTCTTTCTCTGGCCTCCCTTTTTGGCATCTGAATAGCGATCCTCCCCTCTTCTACTTCATATCTTTTGAAGTGCTTTGGGACTTCAAAAAGTTCTGGGGTTGGTTCTGCTTTATCTATCGTCTCCTCATTGTTCGGTCTCATCTGAGCTGCTTCTATTGCTAATACCTTGGGTGTTCCCCCTTTGTCATCAGCTTGGATTGCTTCTAAATATCACTCCTTTGAATCAAATTCTGGCTCCATCTCTATGCTTTCGTACTCTTCCTTCCATTCATTTTCTAATAATTCTCCTACCTCTACTTCTTGAAGCACTACCATGTAAAAACTTACATCATAACCTTCTTCATCTACACATCCATTCATGGTTGATACCTCCTCATTTACACATACATCTAAGGTGGCTAGAATCTCCATCCAACCGTGTGGTTTGAACACTTCATCCAGAAAGAGTTGATGCATATACATAGGATCATCTACGGGTCCGTAATTTTGATGTCCAATAGGCCATATTTGACTTTTTTTCTCTTCCCACTTTGCTTCTTTACACATCCATATTTGAGCATCTTCGTGCATCCATGTTTGGTCACTTGAACCTGCACTGTGAATTGATAAATCATCCTCTTCCTTGTGTATGGGATTCCATTGTAGTGGGGGTACATCCCTATATGAAAATGTTTGCAAACCTATCTTGGTTGTAACTCCCTGATGTTATAGGTTTAATGCATCTCCCCCCGAGTCTTGTGCTACCCTGAATTGTCTCGTGAAAGGTCGTCCTAATATCATCTCATAATTATTTGATTTTTCAAATTGGCATATGGCTAGGAGTTGATTTGCCTTGAGTGCTCTATTGTTCTTCCTTACTATCTTTTTAGGCGTTCCTGTTGGTTTTAGTTTGTTTTCTTTCAAGCATTCATTGAATTGACTCTCAGATATTCTTGTCTTTGGGAGGACTGGGATAGTCTTCTCTAGAGTGGCTTGGGTTACCTCTATGAGCTTTCTGCATATTGCCAATCTCTCTTTCTCTAATTCCCCTTGTAGGTAGAGTTTCTCATGCTGCTCTATATTTGGTCCTATCGTGATTCTGGATTGATACACTTTCAACCACATGTCCAGATCTTCCGGTATTGGATCTGATAGGATTGATCTTGGTTTGTCTAGTTTTTGGGTGTGGGACTTTGGTGGAGTATTATCTTGCACTTGATGATTTCTTCCTGCATAACTTTCTCCCAATTTTCCTTACCTTTTGCCTCTTCATATGTAGAAGGGTCTTCATCTGCTTTCACCATGTAAGCATAGTCTTTAGTAGTCAAAAAAGAAGTGCCATAGCTATACCTTGTAGGTTGCCATTTGTGTCTTGATGACCTTCTAAGTTCTCCACTTCTTGAGGTTTCTAGTTTATCACATTCTGGATCAAATCTTGGCACTTCTTCAACTTCAACTTGCACTTCATTGTTCTCTTCTTCATCAAATATTTGAACCTTTGATTTACCTTTCTTCTGATGCACAAATTCTTCATCACCTGCATGAATAATGATTGTACTTGCATACCAAGTACCTTGCTCATCAAATGTAACATCCTTTGATACAAGGAATTTCTTTGTCGATGGACTCCAATTCAAGCTTCTCTAAAAACATGAAACCATGCTTAGAATAAGATTGCTTATGAGCCTTACCTAATTGACATGTCTCACATCTTTATGTCATATGTTGGCCTGCAACATTAGGCAATCCAAGCACTGAACCATTCTTGACCAGATCTTTAATACCTCTTTCATTGAAATGTCCAAGCCTCTTATGCCAAAGATCTAACTTAGAGATCTTATATCCTCCACAAGTGAACAAGGCATGACCAACATTACCTTGAATTTTCAATGTGAAGAGTCTTCCTTCTTTCTTGCCTGAAACAATTTGTTTATACCCATTGCTAGGGTCTTCCACAAAAACTCCATCATTAGTGAACCTTACTTCATAACCTTTTTCAACAATTTTCCCTACAGTTATCAGATTCTTTGGAATTGTAGGAACATACAAGACCTTACTCAAAAGAGTACTTCCATCCTTAGCTGTCACTGATCCAATTGACTTCACATTGTGCTTTGTATTATCACCTGTTTGAACTACATGATTATTTACCTTATTTTCCAAATTAGTCATTAAAGCTATATTACCACTCAAGTGATTGCCACATCGTGAGTCAATATAAAAGACTCTTTGATCTTCACTTTGTCTTTCACAAGTTGCATTCATAATGAAGGTTGAATCCTCCTTCTGATCTGAAGCATAATTATAATAGGTATTGTTGTCGGATTGACTTTGGAATCCTCTACCTGCATTTCTTCCAAAGTAACCTCTACTACTTCTACCTTTGAAATGACCTCTTTGGTTTTTGCCACCTCTTCCTCTTGAATTAAAATTCTAATTATATCCTCCATTATTCTGATTATTATGCCAACAATCATGAGGTAAGTGATTTGTCTTACCACAAATCCAGCAAGCTCTGACTCCATCTTTATTGATTCTACCTCTTCCTCTACCTTTGTCACCTCCTCTTCCTCTTAGGAAGTTGGCTTGACTAGTTGTACCTTCTTCTTCATTTTCTTGTTGCTTGCCTTTGCTATTCTTCTTATTATCCTTTGAATACATTGCTTGACCTGCACTCTTATCACCATCACCTTTGACATCTTGCTCAAAAGTTAGCATGTGTCCTAGCAACTGATTTAAATCAAGAGTGAAATGATATAGTGACAACTCAATAGACAAAATAAATGGCTTCCATTTCTCATCTCCTCTCAAACCTGTGAGGATTTGCCTTACCAATTTATCCTCCTCTATATCTTCATCAACTGCTCCTAATGCATCTGCAATGTCCTTCATTCTTGTTACATAATGTGAAATGGATTGAGAGGCCCTCTTCTTGAATGTGGTAAACTCTACCCACAAAGATGCCTTGCTTGACTTTGTAGTATTTTGGAAATGCTCCTCCAAAGCATTCAATATATCGCTTGCACTTTCAAGACCTCTAATATGAGGTACCAAGTAGTCATTGACTCCCATGTAGATAATGGTCCTTGCTCGAGCATCTCTCTTCATCCAAGTCTTCAAATCTAAGAGTTCATCCCTAGTTGGAACACTAGGATCTCTGAATTGTGGTTTTTCTTCTTCTCTTGTAATGTAACCTATCAAATCTTTGCTCATGAAATGATCTTCCATCCTCATTGACCATGCTGGATAGTTTTCTCTATCCAATTTCTCTATCTGAAGAGAATCTCCCATCCTTTCTTCACCTGTGTATTAAATTCTTCAAGCTTTATAAGAAATAAGTGTACCTTTACTTTGAATGAAGTTCCTTTTGATCTTCTTGATAGCTTTAGGCCTCCGCCTCAAGCTTTCACTTCAAACTTTCACCTTCTGAACCTTCAAGTGTTGATTTTTGTATGACTGCAGCAGTTAGGGGTCCTCGTTTCTTCAATTTTGATAATTCTTGCTTTGATACTACCGATGGAGAGTGTTAATCTCCAAAAGAACAAGCTATCCTTGGTGTTAGAGCACCTCTATATCAAGATCAACTCAAAACATTTACCAATTCGGAGGATCAATACTCAATTATCAAAAACTTGAACAAACTATGAAGAGAGTTAATACTTAGAAAGTCTGTTGCACATAACTCACTCATTGAATAATCAAATGTGTAAAGTTTTTTATAAAACTTTGCACAACATGTCGTCCATAGATTGCACACCTTCTCCAATTTAAATAAACTCAAAAGATTAAGTATATCTTGAGAAATGAATCAAATAGTTCACCTATGTCTGAAACTATTCTCCTGTATAATCGATTTAGACACCTGCAACTTCTAACACATGGTTCTCCCAAAGTAGAACATATTTAAGAAAATGCTTTTAGCCATAGACGGCCTACATTTCAACTTAGATTTCGACTCCTCATTTGTGCAAAACTTTACTTTGTGCACTGAGAACTGATCAATTCTTTGACCATCAAGATTGCACCTGTTTCAGAAGACACTCAACACTTCTTCACATACAAATGTTCCTACACATAATTCTCTCAGCCTGTTTATAATTAGGCTCTAGGAATTAGACATCTACAAAAGGATTCTTGAAATGATCAAGCACAGAAGGAGAACACTGAAAAATATCTGGTGCAATTTTTCTTCTATTCAGAAAACTTTACATCTGAATGATGAGAGAGATCTTATTCACTACTCATATGTCTAATGACTATTCTAACTTCTAATTCTTCTCATCTCATACTCTCTCATATTTGTTGGAGAATTCATCTCCTAATCGCAACGAAAAGTGTAGAAGACCTTCTCAGGATCGAGACTTTTACCAACAGCTAAACCTTCAAATGAAAACTGGTACCAATTGAAAAATGCAATGAACTTGAAACTTTGGTCACTCAAACTAGAAACAATAGCTTTCAAATGAGATATCAAACATTAAATTTGGAGTAGATTTGGGTTGGCAACTATTTGATTCAAAACAGGCTACTTGTCCACTCAGTTAGGCTGAAAAATTGGACTTCACTAAAACCTAAATAACTCACACAGCATAAAGAATTTCATAAAGTTGTTTTAGATAGAAGAAGTGATCAAGGTAATATTTCCAACGAATGTTTAAACACTAAAATTGGATACATATATTGAGAGATATGACTCTCACAAGTAGACTACCCAAAAATGGGTGTGCGGCTGGACATACTCTATGAGAGTGAACTGAATGCAATGAATCAAACCAAATGAACTAGCTATAAGGGGAATTCCATGCCTTCTTCCTCCTCAAGCCATTGAGAGTTGTTTGGATGATGTCTTCCTCTTCTATCTTGCATCCAACTGATGCTAGCTGATCTCGAAGCTCTTTGATCCTCAATGTATACTCACTAATGCTTTGGTTTGAACTTTTCTTCATGTTGTTGAGCTCGTTCTTGAGTTGCATCCTCCGAGACCTTGTTGAGGTAGCATACACCTTCTCCAATGCTTCCAAAGCTTCCAAAGCTTCCTTGGCTGTTTCTAAGCTTTGCACATGATCAATCATAGTGTTAGAAATAACTTGTGAGATGAGGAACATCACCCTTCGATTCCTCTCTTCCCAATCAACAAATTGTCTCCTTTGTGCAGGAGTAATGTTGGGATCTTCAAGGTCCACCGGTTATGGATCGTCTCCACTAACCAGACTCCATAAACCTTTACCTTTAAGGTAATTTATCATTCTATACCTCCAAGACTAAAAATTTTCTTTGTCTAACTTCTCAACTTGTTGTCCTAAATCAACCATTGAAAACTTCTAAGATTGAAGTATACCTCAAGTATGTTGTGGTGCTCTTCCTTGACTTTATGAAGCTTCCCCTTGATTTGTGCTTCTACTTTGCTTCACTTCAGTTCCAATGCTTTGCCTCTTCAAGCTTCAATGCTCTGATACCAATAGTTGGAGAATTTTTCTCCTATTTGCAGCGGAAAGTGTAGAAGACCTTCTCAGGATCAAGACTTTTGCCAACAGCTGAACCTTAAAATGAAAACTGGTACCAACTGAAAACTCCAATGAACTTGAAACTTTGGTCACTCAAACTAGACACTTATAGATTTCAAATGAGCTATCAAACACTCAATTTGGAGTAGATTTGGGTTGGAAATTCTTTAATTCAAAATAGGCTACCTGTGCACTCAGTTAGGCGAAAAACTGGACTTCACTAAAACCTGAATAACTCACGGAGCATAAAGAATTTCATAAAACTGTTTTAGATAGAGGAAGTACTCAAGATACGATTTCCAATCAATGTTTAAACACTAAAATTGGATACATATATTCAGAGATATGACTCTCACAAGTAGACTACCCAAAAATGAGTGTGCGGTTTGACATACTCTATGAGAATAAACTGAACGAAATGATTCGAACCAAATGAACTAGCTACAAGGGGACTTCCACGCGTTCTTCCTCTATTCTTGAGTGTCCTCCCTTGCCTCTTTTATAGCCAAGTGACCAAAAACTCTCATGATGAGTTTGAGAGCTCTTCTCCATAACTTCTCCACTACTTTGCACAACCACTCCTCTTACAATTCAGTTTTTGGATTTGATTTTCTTTTGATTGATTCTCTTTTGGCCTCCACTACATGCTGAAGTAAATGCTTCCATTTTTCATTTTTGTATTTTTCTTCTATTTGAAGAAAATCTTTTTTGCAAAAATATATATGACCTTACTTCTTTATTTTTAACAATATTTATCCCAGATTTTTTACTTGTATATATAGGCATATATGTACAAGCTAACCATTACAAATGTATAAGTGAGCTAACTATGGGTTTAATGTACATATGTATACAAGTCCTTATTTCCTAAATGTGTACTATTCCCAAGCTTCATAAGCTAATCTTTTCTTCATTCTTTGACTTCAATCCTTCATTGAAAACATCAATTGGTGGTTGACTTGCACCAACATGGTCACCCCACTATATCAAAGTACCAAACATCTAAGTCTACAACAGACATGCACTGCTCATGAGAAGATGGGTTAAAACTGCAAACGATAGTAAACACCCATTCTTCATCCTACACAAGGTTAGCGGTCTATGTTTTTGCAGTAGATGCCTCTCCAACAACTAGTCCAACCTCTTTCTTCTTTGCCTCTTTAGCAGCCAGTTTTGGACAGTTCTTTATGATATGATAATTTTGTTTACAGTACTTGCAAAACAATTTTTGCTTCTCTGATTTCTTTTCATCTCTCTCTTCCTTCTTCGAATGTGTAGCATTTGAAGATTTCTGCTTGCTAGTAAATGAGCTCCATTTACCTTTGCCCTTCTAACTAGCTAGGAAAGCTTGATCTACAACACGCATAATGGACATGTTCTACCTTGAATGATCTTCCTACAATAGAACAGAGGCTAAATCCTCAAAGGACAAGGCATTTGGATTGCCTTTCATCATCAAACAAAGAGTAGAAGAAAAACTCTGATATGAATCAGGAAGACCATTCAGAATGGTCTACACAAGTGAGCTATCTGGTATAACTTCATCAGCAAGAATCAACTAGCCTACATATAACATTTTGTTATGGTTGTCCTTACCTTTATTGCCTTCTCCTTGTCAAGAAATCTCTTCAGCCAAAAGATTTGGTATAATCTCGTCGAATATTGGTAGAGGATCTCTATAAAGAATGTTTGTGATGAGGGGCTTCCACTTTTCTTCACTCCTCAAGCCATTGAGGGTTGTTTGGATGATGTCTTCCTCTTCTATCTTGCATCCAACTGATGCTAGCTGATCTCGAAGCTCCTTGATCCTCAATGTATACTCACTAATGCTTTGGCTTGATCTTTTCTTCATGTTGTTGAGCTCGTTCTTGAGTTGCATCTTCCGAGACCTTGTTGAGGTAGCATACACCTTCTCCAATGCTTCCCAAACTTCTTTGGCTATCTCTTAGCTTTGCACATGACCAATCATAGCATTAGAAATAACTTGTGAAATGAGGAACATCACCCTTTGATTCCTCTCTTCCCAATCAGCAAATTGTCTCCTTTGTGCTAGAGTAATGTTGGGATCTTGAAGGTTCACTGGTTGTGGATCCTCTCCAGTAATTAGACTCCATAAACTTTACCTTCAAGGTAATTTTTCATTATGTACCTCCCAGAATAAAAATTATCTTTATCTAGCTTCTCAACTTGTTGTCCTAAATCAGCCATTGAAGACTTCCAAGTTTGACGTTTACCTTAGTTATGTTCTGGCACTCTGTCTTGACTTTACAAAGCTCCCCCTTGATTTGTAGCTTTTCCTTTGCTTTACTTTAGATCCAATGCTTTGCCTGTTCAAACTCCAATGCTCTGATACCAATTGTTGGAGAATTCCTCTCCTATTCACAGCCAAAAGTGTAGAAGACCTTCTCAGGATCAAGATTTTTACCTATATCTGAACCTTAAAATGAAAACTGGTATCAATTGAAGACTACAATGAACTTGAAACTTTGCTCACGCAAACTAGAACTAATACCTTTCAAATGAGCTATCAAACAATCAATTTGGAGTAGTTCTGGTTTGGCAATTCTTTACCTCAAAATAGGCTTCCTATCCACTTAGTTAGGCTAAAAACTAGACTTCACTAAAAACTGAATAACTCACAGAGCATAAGGGATTTAATAAAACTGTTCTAGATACAAGAAGATAAGATTTACAACAAATATTTAAAACCTAAAAATGGATACATATATTGAGAGATATGACTATCACAATCAGACTACCCAGAAATTGATATGCGGTTGGACATAGTTTATGAGACTGAAGAGTCCGAAATGACTGAAACCAAATGAACTACCTACAATGAGACTTCAATACCTTCTTCCTCTATTCTTGAGTGTACTCCCTTGCATCTTTTGTAGCCAAATGACCATGAGCTCTCATGATGAGTTTGAGAGATCTTCTCCATAAATCCTCCACTACTTTGAGTAGCCACTCTTCTCTTTCAGTTCAGTTTTTGGGTTTGATTCTCTTTTGATTGGTTCTCTTTTGGCCTCCACTACTTGCTGAAGTAAATGCTTCCATTTTTCATTTTTGTATTTTTCTTCTATTTGAAGAAAATCCTCTTTGCAAAATATATATGATCTTGCTTCTTTATTTTTAGCAGTCTCGACTCCTTGAGCTCCCAGATAGAAAGACTGACGATGTACGTGGCCAAGCCCTCCTTATATAGGTGTTCAAGGATGGTTACATTCCTTACAAAATGGTCCATAGAAGCACCTTCATTCATGTGCTCACTCTCCAACTGTTTTTAGAGGTAAGAAACATGAGCCTCATTCCTAGCTTGGTACAATGTGGTAAGTGTATCCCAAGAATCTTTAGCTGTTCTGCAAAAGCGAATGTGAGGAATAATGGCACGTTTGACAGACAAAGCTATCAATGTATGTGCCTGAGCATCAGTGCTATCCCAACAAGTTTGCTTTGTAGGTGCAGCAAAAAATCACAGCACAAATAGGAATTTGCAGAATATCATCATCTTTGACACCATCTACATCGGCTTTAGTACCTGTAGTTGTAACAGTTGTAGGTGTGATAGGATGTTTTTCAACACCCTGCACAATGTTCCATACTCCTTTTATAACCAATACATGTCGCATCATATAAGCCCATAATGGGTAGTTGGTACCATCCAACTTATCCTCATTAGCCAACATACGGAATACATCACTGCTTTCAGCCATGGCCGGTGACTAAAATACCTTGATGCAAAAAATTGATTGTATCTCAAAAAGTTGAACAGAATTACCGAGATGAATTCTGCAAAACCTATGGCAGACTTCGAGACGCTTATACTAGTGAACCAAAACTGGTATACACCTTTGATGCAAAAAGACGAAATAGCCTACACAAGCGCTATGATAGTGCCTTCAAAGGCCAAAACAAGTTCAGATCGTGATTTCGGCACCATAGAGCGAAGGAGTTTTGATCTCGAAAACACCCTGAGTATGCTCACCAAAATTCAAGTGATTTTGAGAGTGCAACTAGAGAGGTGACGACGATGCCCTAGATGAAGCGGTGACCTGCTCTGATACCAATTGTTGGAGTTAGACGTGTGTTGAAGCACGTGAAGAGCACAAGGAAGAAGAAGAAGAAGAATAAGAAGAAGAAGAAGAAGCTTGGAGCACAACACACAATACTTAATGTATTACCACTAGAATGTACAAAGATAAGTATCTAGTTAGGACAATAGGCATATATACAAGCCGGGGGGAAAAAACCTCCTAAACAGGGAAAAAAGTGCCCCGATGGTCCTAGAGTGTTCATACACATCATTACCTAAATATATCAACACTTTTCAGAGCCTTGAACTCTTTGACCAAGGTGGAATGGTCAAATCTAGGCTTTTTCTTGAACTCTTGAGTAAATGGGCATATATGAAGAAGAAGTGCTTCCCAAAATTCCAAATCTTTTAGTACTCAACATTGCAAACTCTAAGAGATCTACTTTGATGATATAAAGATTCCTATAGCTCCAACTTGATGTCTTCTAGCTTCCCTTTTGACATCTACCCTTACATCATTGATGGTTGTCATTTTAGCTATTGGTCTATGCCATAATTTTGAGCAAAAACATGGCAATCAAGCTCGTTTTGTACCTATAGATCCTTCCAACTGCATGTCTGTTTACCTTATAGACCCATTTCTTTCCAATAATCTGCATATCCTTGGTTCTTAGCACTAGATTCTAAGTGGGATTGTCCTTAAGAGCTTTGAGATCCCCCTCCATAGCTTCATTCCATTCCTTATGCACATTTTCCTCTTCACAACAGTTGGTTTCTTCACACATCATGACTTGACTCATGTAAGCATCCCAGTGTTCTTTAAATGAATCATATGTTAACCCTTGAACATGCTAGTTCACCCTATTTGAAGACCTTACTTCACAATTAGGTGGTAAGAAGTTCTATTGAGCCCATAAAAGTCATATTGATCAAAGTCAATTGTAGTCAAAATCAACATATCAAAGTCAAATCGGTAAGGGTCAACATGTTCAAGATCAAAGTCAACATGGGTAAAGTCAAAGAGTTCAAAGCTCAGATGTCAAGGTGCATAGGTAGTGCACAAGTAATTGTTCACAAAGGGTATAATTGGAGAAAGTTGGTTGGAGGTTGTAGAGGTCTTTCTGTAATTTCTCTAAGGTTCAAAGTGTTTTTAAAGTGTTTGGAAGGTTTATGTGTACCCTCTCTTAGGTGCACATTTGAAGAATTATAAGGAAAAATGTGAAGGTATGTGAAGTGGCAGCGTACACAAAAGTGTGGCCCCCCAATTAAAAAATTTTGTGTTAGTCTAAAGTCACTACAGGGATTCATTGGCTGCCCACTTTTGGAGATAATCTTGGGACATCAAAGTGAGCACCAAGATGCTCTAGCAGTTAGGAGCATATGTGAACCGACACTCAAATCAAGGCAAGGCATTATTCTTTGAGGACTAAGCAAGGTGAACATAGTCTAGACTAAGAGATAAGTGCAAGACACATTGCAGAGAGAGTGTGTGTGTGACACAGAGAAGTGAAGTGCAAGGTGTGCATGAAGAGTGACTTAGAAATGTGCAGAGAAGTGCTAAGCCATACAACCCAAACGTCCCAAGGTCCCATTGAAGTTGTGCGTGCGCCGACAGAAGGTGTCCATCCCTCCCCCTATTGGAAGCTTGAGTGCAAGGTGTGCACAAGTGCAAGCTTGGAGAAGGTGGATCTTTGGTGTAGAGAAGGTCGGCAGCAGCCAGAACCTTGGGTATTTTGTACTTTGTGATTGTGCACTCTTTGGTATTTTGCATAGAGAACATTGGATTGTATTGAACATCACTATTATACTTTTCCCCTTATAATCAATCTATAGAAGCTTCCAGTGTCTGTATCTTTCTTCTTATCTTTCTCAACAAACACTCAAATCCCTTTCTGCACAAGAATCCCCCAACAAAATTTGGCATGCCTGGTGGGACCAGAAGGAGATTTGAGCTTAGGAGACGCAAATTACAAAGTGTAGAAGAGTTCAAGGGTATCGACAATACTATACCGACTCAAGAGATAATCTTTCTTCCACTGGAACTCTCTTAAACTAAGAGGAGTATGAACAACTCATGACTGCAACCCGATGTTGGGATGAAATCCCTCAAGGAAGTGTGCATGATTTTTTTTCTCAAAGCTCATTGATTTCTAAGTTCGGTGTGATGTTTTGACTAAGAAAGGGGTATAATCCATGCATGTTTTGGCCGATTCAATTGATTAAGAGATGCAAAACCATGTTAAATATGTATGATAGAACTACATTTGTAAATAGCTAACTTTTGATCCATAAACCCCTAGGTTTGACCCTTGAAACTGACTGAAAATTGAGTTTTACCCCACAAAAACCAAACCTAGATCCTTAGAAACCCTAGGATTTTTTCCATAATTGTAAATAAACCCTTGAATTGATGTGCTTGAGTTAATTGTGGGCAAACCCCTAATTTCTCCAACCAAAAACCCTAAGTTGGACCCTTGAAATTGGCTTGTACCCTAAGTCAAACCCTTAAAAATAATTAATTAATGCACATACAGTGTGAAACTAAAACCTTAGTCTAGGAAAAATAAAAAAGAGAAAAATAGAAAAATATTCGATGGGAAAGATGGCTTCCTCGCCATATACTAGGGAGAACGGGGTGCTCTTAGTTGTCACTCGGTAGGATGTTCGATATGCCCACAAGGCTTCCAAAAGTCTCTCATCCCAGTCTCTCCTATGCACAGCTACTGTCTTTGTTAGAATCTGTTCAAGAACTTTGTTGGTGACCTCCACTTGTCCATTTGCTCTCGGGTAATATGGAGTGCTTTTCCGGTGTTTGATCTTATACAATTCCATTAACTCCTCGATCAATTCGTTGACAAAATGTGTTCCTCTATTACTCACTATCTCCAACGGGCATCCGAATCGAGTGATAATTTGTTCATACAAAAATTTGGCCACATCAACAGCTCGGTCAGTCCTCAGAGCTTTGGCCTCTACCCACTTGGTAACATAGTCAGTGCAGAACAAAATATACCTATTAGACCGACGTCTTGAGGGAGGATCAATAAGCCCCACAAAATCAATTCCCCATTTTTCAAAAGGCTTAAGAGCCAGCACTGGCGTAAGAGGAGAAGCATGTGCTAATGTTGGTTTGCCCATTCTTTGGCATTTGTCGCATTTTTTACAGTATGTGTGAGAGTCTTTAAACAACGTTGGCCACCAATACCCAGCCAATAAAATCTTTCTTGCTGTCAGTTCACCAGCAAAATGCCCATCGCAGGGTTCATCATGTAATGCTCTCAACACTAGGGTTGCTTCTTCTTCCTCGAGACACCTCCAATAAACGCTTTCATGTACAAAATATCGATAGAGCTGCCCCTCAATGATGCTATGGTGTTTTGCCAATGCTAACAGTTTTTGTTTCTCTCTCTTGCTTGCTCCTGGCGGATATTTAGTGGTGCATAAGAAGTTCACCAAGTCGGCATACCAAGGTACTTTAGCATCAACCTGGAATAGATGCCCATCAGGAGCGTCGTCGGGCACACCAGAGATTGGCTCCTCATTAACAATTCGAGATAAATGGTCAGCCAATATATGCGCTTTGCCTGGTTTGGTTACCACTGTGAACTGAAATTCTTGGAGGAGTAGCATCCACCTCATCAATCGCCCTGATAGCTCGGGTTTATTAATGATTTGATCCACATAAAACGTGAAATGCTTCCCCATCAGGTAATGCCGATACTTGTTCACCGCAAAGATCATCGAGAGGCATTCCTTCTCGGTAGTCGTGTAGTTCCTCTCAGTGCTATTCAAGTTGTGACTTGCATAATAAATAGGGTGGTCCAACTTCTTTTCATCGGCTTGGCATAGCACTGCTCCAACCGCAGTATGAGAAGCATCTGTATGCACATGAAATTCTTTCGTCCAGTCGGGTGCTACTAAAATTGGCGCATTTATCAATTTATTTTTGATCAATTCGAAAGCAACCTGACACTCTCCAGTCCATTGGTATTGTTGGTCTTTCCTCAAAAGATTCGTCAGTGGTGCTGCTATTGATGCAAAATTTAATATAAATCGTCGATAATTAGCATGCCCCAAGAATCCTCTGAGTTGCCGCAAGTTTTGAGGAGGTGGAAGTTGTCCGATTTTTTCCACTTTATCCTCGTCAACTGCCATCCCTTTTTCGGAAATAACATGTCCCAAAAGCAATCCTCTTTGTACTCCAAATGTACACTTTTCAGGATTTAATGCGATGCTTTTTTCAATGCTTCTACTTAAAATAGCTTCGATCCTCTCCATCATGTTTTCATCATTGCCCCTGATTGCAAAGTCATCGAGGAATATCTCCATCCAATCCTGCAAATAGTCTTGATATGCAACTATCATTGCTCTCTGGAATGTGGCCGGTGCATTGCATAATCCAAATGGCATCACACGATATGCGTATGTGCCCCATTCCGTGGTGAAGGTAATTTTTGATTGATCCTCTTCATGGATTTGGATCTGGTTGTACCCACTGAAACCATCCAAAAATGAGTACAATTTATGGCCAGCCACTCTGTCCAAGATTTGATCAGTAAACGGCAAGGTGAAGTGATCCTTCTTTGTGCGCTCGTTCAACTTACGATAATCTATGCAAATACGGATTTTCTTATTTTTCTTCGGAACAACTACAATTGGTGATACCCACTCGCTGGATGCGATGGGATATATGCATCCTGCTTCCAATAACTTAGTCAATTCTAGCTTGATCAATTCCGAGTAGACTGGATTTGTCCGCCTAAGTCGTTGACATATTGGTCGGGTACCTTCTTCCAAGTCTATATAATGTTGGCAGATTCAGGGATCAACTCCTCTCACATCACTGTATGACCATGCAAAGGCCTTGCTGAAATTTTTGAGTGCCAATTTAATGCAATCCCGTACTCCATCTGGTAGCTCTGACCCCACGCTCAAGAACTTCTCTGGAAAAACTTCCCATTTTTCCAACTGAGCTTCTCGCGAATATTCCTTATTCCTTGATGACACTGTGATTGGAACGTGCTCTCCAATCACGCGTGCATGGTTGGCCAGTAAATCATTGTTTTGTTCTTTTTCAATCGCACCCAATTTCTTTAGTTCAGCTTTTGCAATGGCTTCCCGCACTTTAGTTTTACTTTCCGCTTCTCTGTCTGATTGCCGACTTCTCCTTAGAAGCTCTTCTTCTAGCATTCTAACCCTTTCTCTCAACTGTTGCACTTCCATTGTCGGAGCTACCTCCAGTTTCAACTCTTCTTTTGAAGTTCCCTTCTCCAGGGATTGAGTAGCTTTATTTTCCTTTGCGTCTATACTCAACATGTAGCACTCAAATTCACTTGTATGTGTCAACCATCCCAGCAACTCCTGGTCTGAGTCATCCTTGTAACATAGTGGATCTTTGTACTCGCCCACTTTCGCATGTTGGAGGTTGGCCAATTGCAGATTAAATCCATCCTGTGAAAGGTCCTTAGAAGTCTCCGTGCGCAGGGCAAATCTTACGTGCGCCATTTCTTGTCTAACCTTTTCCTTTGCCTTTTGCTCCCTTTCCTCAGCTGTTGTCGATTTCTTGCCGGTCAAGTTTGGAGACACTTGAAGTTGTATTCGATCAGCCTTCGGTCCAATTGTGATAAATCCTATGCGCCAATCGTGCACACATTCGGCTTGCACCAGCCATGGCCGTCCAAGTAAGATCAAGAAGGTAGCCTCTGAGGTCCTTGGTCTTACTATCAGATAATCAACTTTAAACTCTAGACCACCCACAATTGTGCTTACATTCTTCAAAAGACCCGCAGGCTTCACTTGTATTTGATCTACCATTCTCAAGGACATCGGAGTTTCTTCCATGTGGTTGAGGCCCAAAGCTTTCATCATGAACTCAGTCATAAGGTTGACTGCGGCTCCACTATCTAACTGAGCACCAGGGACTGCATACCCTTTAATCTCGACTGTCACAGCTGGAGCATTCGAATCAATTTGCGTCGTAATGCTTTGAATGATCCCTTGGACATCTTTATCTTGTCTCTTTTTATCTCGAGCTTTCCTCGGCTTCTTAATATATTCGTTGTAGAATTGTTTCCTATATGCAAGTGAGCATTTCAACAATGTGCCAATGTCTAGCGTGACTTCTGTGTCCGTGAGCAACTTTACAGTATCCACTTCCTCCAAACTCTGTCTTTCCTTCCTACTCTTAGGAGCCTTCAATCTTTCAGGGAATGGTGCTATGCCTGGCACAAACTCCTTGGTCACTGGTGGAAGGATTTCAATCTCTTCCCCATCCTCAAACTCTTGCTGCTCATCAAATCCTCCAACTTGGTTTTCTACCGCTCCATGCTCAGCTATCTTCTCTGATCTCGCTTCTTCGCTTTCGCCTTCTCGATGTTTCTTTAAATACTCTTGAGTCCTTGTGACTACTGCCACAATTGGCTCTTTATGTGGTTTCTTTGCTTGGTAAGCATCCACAAAGTGCATCGACGAGCTAGAACCTTCTTGAGGGTTCGGTGTCTTGAACACTACTTCGATCGTAGGAACTTGCTCTTGAGCTCTCGATGTGGAATGCATCTGAGTATCAACATAATTCAAGGACCCTACTGGTCCTTTTTCCTTGCCAGTGGAAGCTCTTCGTTTTGGACAATCTTCATCAAAGTGACCCTCTCCACTACAGTACCTACATAGTGGGGTATAATCAATTGGTTTCTTTTCGTTTGGACATCTAGATTGAGTATGGCCAAAGCCATGGCACCTCCAACACTGGATTGGACCGTCTCTTCTTTGATCACGTGCGGCTCCTCTCGGATAGTCTCCTCCTTGACCCTGAGCACCATATCCATAAGTCGGTCTGTTTTCCCAACGAGATGTAGGTGGGACACTTTGAGCGGGCAATCCCGTGTAGGGTCTTTCTCTTGTATCTCCCGATTTCATGGTCCTCTCTTCATAGGCTCTCTTATTGTAACATCGGTCTTCCATGTGATTTGTTCTTCCACAAAAAGTGCAACGCATTCTAGGTGGTGATCTATCTGTGAATACCCTAGAGACTGTAGGGCATTCTGAAGCCAAATGGCCGTAACCATGGCACTTTCCACACCATGTATTCGATCTGAACACTTGGTTGGGGTTTGCAGTTACCTCTAGTTTTACTGTGTATGTTTCCTGGGTCATTGTGGCAGCTTTTATAGCTTGCGTGACCAACTCCAATATTCGTTCTTCAGTTAGCGCAGGCTTTACCTCGCCTGGCGTACTAGTGGCAGCTACAAAAGCTGGAGTCGTCAATGTGGGACTTCCTTGGCCAGGATCTTTTATTGGAATATTCCCTGGGCCTCCCATAGGCTCGTATAAGAGTTCCATCTTCCTCTGTTGGCATAATTGTACTTCCTCCCAAAGCCTTGCTTGTTCCTTAGCATCCATTAAGGTTGCAGGTCTTGTCAGGCTGATATGCTGCTGCGCCGTAGGATCTCTCAATCCCGAAATGAATCTTCTTTTCAATGTCTCATCGTTCGGGGCATTCACGCCCATCGTTCTTACCAACGTTTCCATTCTCTGAATGTAGTTATTGATGCTCTCATTGACTCCCTGTCGCAAGTAATCCATCTGTTGGGCCAATCTATCTTGGAAGCCTTGTCGTCGAAACTTTGCCAGGAAGGCTTCCTTGAGCATCTGATAAGTTCCACACTCTTGAGGTGTCAAATTCCCATACCAGTTGGCTGCCTCATCACGAAGAGTAGCCGGAAAGATCCTCAACCTTTGACCCTGGTCAACTACCTCATTGGCCACACATGTAACCTCAAACAATTGGATAAAACTATCTGGATCTTCATCCCAAGCACCTGAAAACTTGGTGAAGTCCCCCAAATGAACTGAAATCCGCTGAGCCATTTCAAACAGAGGTGTGATGTCAATATCACTTCGATCCCAGAAATTTAGCACACGCGGCCTCAGGATCCCTCCTTCAAACTTCCGCACTTGATTCGCGACTCTCCTACGGGAGTACACGTTTTTGGCAGATTTCTTCGAGTTGGTCGAGGTTGACTCACTTTGCAATTCCCACCTCTTCCTTTCTCTTTCAAGGGCTCTTCTCTGAGCGCGTTCCTCTCCTTGGGTTTTTGTTGCTCCTAAGGATGAGCTCCCCTCACTCATGTACTAGATCTGGAGTCCGCAAGCTCGGCCAACATGTGGCGCTAGGCGAACCTATGGCACTCTCTTATAGAGACGTGCCAAGCTTTTCCCGGCAGACGCACCAAAATGATAGCCTCTTATAAAATAATATTTATAAAACTCACTATTGACATGCACCTTGGGTTTCACGAAACACCATTTAGCTTACGGTTTTTCCTACAGTTGCCGACTTTGTATGTGTATGCGGGTTTTAATTCATAATGTGGTCTTGAGTACCTTACTGTGATTGTTCTATTTGGTCATAATTTAAAGTAAGAGTCCAGCCATGCTCCTTGCTAAGCAACTGAAACCAACATGTGTACAATGGCCTTTCTTTATGCATGCAAGGTCTGCTTGATTCACTCGTCAGAAGTACAACAACACAATCAAACTTACCAAGATAGAGTTTAAATACAATCTCTCAGATCACTTCAACTTCTAACTTTAAAAAAAAACTCAAAATATGAACAATGATTGTAAAGCATTGCGCATGATGAGTTTTACGAAAGTTCCTGCAATGTGAGAACAAGGCTTATGAAACACTTTTTCTGAATCACTCATTATAGCCATCGATTCACACGAGATTATCAAGGGAATGCGAATTGAACTACACGCAATCAAAAAGAATGTGTTGGGTAAACTAATGGACGGATTGACAGGTCAAGCGCTTATATTATGCTTATGAGCAGATTACTGAACGCCTTTAAAAAAAACAACAATAGACTCAATCATACATATAGAAACCAGTGCTAAACAACATTAATATCATCATTCTATTTAATCACAGTCTGGACAAACACTGATGCCGCCATCTATCCACAATCATTACGAAAATCCTGTCCACGGACGCTCACATGGTGGTATGTGCAATTTGAAGAATTGTAGAAAACAGAACTGTAGAGGCCTCCGCATTGGGATGATCCTTCTGCATCTACGGGCATGAAGCAACTTATCTAAAAAGAAATATTCAAACAAAGAAAAACAACTAGATTGTACACAGATGTCTACTTATGAAGATTCTCTTGAAGTTCATATTCACTTTTGCATTGCAGATTTATTAGCGCAAGGTTATAGCTATGCTGTGGAGGGTCACTAGTTGAGTATGGCCCATTCTTACAAAAGACAGCAAATCCAACGAGCATAAATTACAATGCCAATGTCTAATCCCAACAGTAATTAAAGAAAAGGGGATCTGAGAAGAACAGAAAAATCTTGCAATACGCAACTTATAAAGTGCGATTCCTTGACAAAATCAACCACATTAGGCATAATGGAATTTCCCGAATATATTCAGAAAAATTTACCGAATATATGTTCATCATGGCCATAGCTTTTGAGCAACTTAGTACGTGGGAAGCCTCTGTCCATTTTCTCTCTCTGACGATCTCGCCCTTCCGGTCTGATCCCTCCTGCATCGTCAGCCCATTGCATACTTATGTCTCCCATTCCCTGTAGCGACTCCATACTTCACTTTAATAGTCTTCCACATGTCGGTAACCACAAATCCCTGATTTCAGCAGAATACCCTCCTCTTCGGTGTGTGTTCTCATGTCCCAGAACCAAGGACCTCTCCTGCTGGCCCAGCTCTCTCTTTGATGCATCCCGAGATGTTTCTTCTTGCCCTTGATGGCCAGCGCTAGCCGCCACCGCATGTCCCTTCCTTCAGCGAATGACTTTCCCCTCTCGAAATGTTTGCATCCGATTTCCCCCTTCACCTCTTTCCTGCACATGATAAAAACAGAGAGAGCCCCCTCAAAAATGACAACCCCCTCGAACAGCAGCACTCCTCTTCCTTTTCCGTTTCTCCCCTGTCAGAACAACAGGGAAAAAACAAAAGACAGGTAACCCCCTGGACAGAGAATGTGCCCCCCCCAGCCTTCTTTTTCGTTTTTTCGTCAGAACCACGGGAAAAAAACAAGTTCATCAACAAGATCGTGTGAACACTGCTCAGGATCATTATGTTGCTGCAACCTTTTTCGTGGAAAAGCAACTGCACTTTCGTTTGTAAAAACATCCCAAAAACCATCACAACCAATGATCATAAACTCATCATCTGGTATGAGCACTGCCCGTCTCACTTCTGGCTCAGCAATAAGTGGGCAGTTTACCCCCCTTAAGGCCTTCAATGTGCCAATTTTCAAATGCTCTTGCTACACTTAGATATCCATTCAAGTACCCATCATAAATGTATCCTCCAAGTGCTTCAATGCGACTTCTTTCTACATGAGGCTTATGATCCCGTGACATCTCAATGGCTTTCCCTCTTCTACACAAAACAGCTCTACAATCACCCGCATTAGCAACAAAAATCTCCCTTGCAAGAATAAGAACTGTGATGGTTGTTGTTCCAGAAGACAAAGCATTGTTCAAAGAACAAGCGTTGGCAAATGCAGCATCAGTCTCCAGATATGCATGTTGAACAGCTTCCTCAACCCATAATAAGATCCAGAAGTCGTTATCAAAGCTTCCGGACCCAAATATTCTTCTAAGTCATCAACAAGGACATGCTCATCTTCCATGTACTGCCGATTACCAATATCACTCCAAACTCCTGATCGGATGCAAAGTTTGAAGTCAGCACAATCATCAAATCCACTCTTCAAGTACCTAAAATCAAACGTATTTTCCTGCCAAATAGACCCACATTAGTGCATAAAAACCAACCATTTTGTGAGCTAACAAGCACTTGCATATTTGTCTTTGTTTAATGAATAAAAAAGGATCTGCTTCATGATGCAATTTTTAAGAAACTCTAAAGAGAAAGGGTTTATGGAGGTCGATGTCCATTCCATTGTGGGTTCTGGGCAAAACATGTGGGAGCTCATGCGCATGTCAAACATGTCTCTTTCTCACCTGCTTGTTTAACTCAGAGTTGCATAATTAGAGAAAGATTTGGTTGAGATAGAGAGTTTGATGGTTGTGTTTACACACGGAGAGAGAGTCAGAGCGTAATGGTGGTGTTGTAATCTCTGTCCACATGGAAGAGAGGAAGACACATTGTGACTACAGAGGATGAGTCGCTGAGAGAGATGAAGGGAGAAGTTATTGTGATTCGCGTAGCAAAGATTGTTAGAGGCTTGAATGTCAGTGGCAGAAGAATTTCACGTTGCTACAGATTGGAGCCGTTGTTCGTCTGAGATAGAGAGATAGAGATAGAGATAGAGAGAGAGAGAGAGAACAACACATGAAGAAGAAGTCATCTGTAGACAGCGTGACTGCAGAGAGCTTCAAAGAGAGAGGAGAGGAGTATATCAACCGCATGTGGCAGAATTCCATAGGGAGAGAGAGCTATAGAGCTACAATCACGATGAAGTCATGCGATGTTGACGCTACAGAGTTGTAGAGAGAGAGAGAGGCCAAAGCTGACATGGCCTGAGAAAGATAGAGTGAAATGGCGTTAAAGCTGTTGGCGCTGCTGTGGACGTGTCAGTGGCTGGCTCTTGTCAGCGTAGCACGCAGATCTTGCCGAATTCCAGGAGAGACAGAGAGACGGAGGCACGGTCATCTATTCGAGGGAGATATCTGCGCAGAACATATATGGAGAGAGAGAGAGAGAGATGGACTGAGCTGCTATCCGTGCACGGAGGAGATTAAGGTGGCTGCGCTGGAGTCTGGAGAGAGAAACATGGAGATTCACGAGTTGAGCACCTGAAAATGCATGCATGGTAGAGAGATGACATAGAGCATGTAACCTCTGGAGCGAGAGAGGTTGTTACCATGATGGTCTTGTCGGCGTGCTGATCTGGCGCTGTATACCCACATGGAGAGAGATAAAAAGAGAGAGACGACACTGTGCACAGCTATCACAAAGAGAGAGAGAGAGAGCAGAGAGAAGGAATCTATAGGCAAAGAGAAAACTAAAGCAAGAAATAAAGAAAGGAAGAAAGGGAAGAAAAACGAAAAAGAAGAGAAAAAGAAAGAAACAGAAATTAAAAAGGAAAGAGAAGTAAAGAAATAAAAGAACAAAAAAAATAAATAGAAGAAGAGGAAAACGAAAGGAGGTGAAGAAATAAGAGAAGGGGGAAGAGAAAGAAAGGAAAAGAGAAAGGGAATACTTTGGGTATTCTTTAAACTTAATAATCCATGATTAGTGATTTGATGATCGTCTCATGCTTAATTCCAAAAACCAAAATCGAAGTGGTTGTGTGTAGACTTCATGTGTGTGTTTTACACATAAATACTTTCCTCTATATGTCTATATGTGTCTATGCCATACAATTTCATTAGGAAGAAGAAATGAATCCAAAGCATAATATGTCTTTATCACGAGTTTTAATGTACTAACATGTTTTCCTCCACCCCATGGATCATGCTTGTGGAACTTCTTTCCAGGTTGATGATTTCATAAAGTATATGAAGTGATTGCGGACTATTGAAGTAAAGAGAAGAAAAGATTTTGCCGAGAAGACTCAAAGAGAATCTTTGATTGAAGACCGAAGACATAAAGTAAAGGAAGGATCCATCCACAAAGACCAAAGCCGAGTCCGATGGATGCCTTCTCGCAGTGTAGCGGGAGGTCTACCTTATATTTGGCTGATCCGCACTATGGCGGTGGCATATTTGTATTCACCCAGCCGCACTGTAGCAGATTTCTGTATCACCGACCTGCACTGTAGCGGGCATCATTATATCACTGAAATTTTATTGGATGACTTCTGCATTGTATCATGGAGCTTTGTCTACACACTGATTCGCTCACTTTCATGTTTTGGCCTAGTACTTGGATTCTTTCACCCCCGACGCCTACGGTCTTATGTGTACGCACATCGACTCGTCTCTCCCGAGAGGGTAGGGGCCTTACAATGATTGTCACACCAAAGAGAGGGCAAGGTGTCGAGCACGCAGATGCCGCTCGTCAGACGTGGGAACAACGCACACTAGGGGCCTGATCCAACCCCATGCCGGCTCTTCCCATTCACCTAACTCCTTCTTGACACCTGAACCTGACGTGAAGCGAGGCAGTTGCCTGGTGATCCTCAACGCATCACCCACTCAAGACAAACAAGAACCTCGACATCAGACATAGATTTTGAGGTACGAGAATTTCAAGTTCTTTGAATTATTTGCATTGCTTCACGCACCTAAAACTGAAAGATTGGTTTGATTATTTGTGTCTGAGCACTCATGTTTTACACTTGATTAGAGCATATGCGTGTACGCCTCTTTTTATTCCTTGCTTAGATAAAGGATCTATCATTTTCATAGCTTCGATCGTTATTAAAGACGTAAAAAATGAAATGGATTCTGGGATTTTTGAATTGAAACATAAGGTTGACCTGTTGTCTAACCAAGTCAAAGACCGACAAACATTGAAATGTGACCATGAACATGTGATAAAGATCCAAGGAATATCTGCACAGAAGGAGTCATTAGGTCTTAGAAGATCCACGCCTAGAGTGATGCCTAGGAAATTAGGTTGGGCTGAGAAGAGACCTATACGATGTTTTTGGTGCGATCAATTTGGACATATGTTCTGGGATTTTCTAGCGTATGAGAGTGCATGCAGACATAGACTTGTAAGTGAGCATGAACAAAAACTTTATAAATTTCAAGAGCAAATACCTTTGCATTTGAATGTAGGAAATGGTGGGATGAAAGAATATTTTGAAGAAACTAGATCAAAGTCATTTCAAAAGATATGGAAACCAAAAGAACTTGAGAATAATAAATTTGATGAACAAAAGGGAATGCTATCTATTGAGAGTCAAGAGAATT
Organism: Ceratopteris richardii; assembly: GCA_020310875.1. NCBI lineage: Eukaryota > Viridiplantae > Streptophyta > Polypodiopsida > Polypodiales > Pteridaceae > Ceratopteris > Ceratopteris richardii. The sequence continues at coordinate 79,594,103 of CM035429.1, forward strand.
GAAGAAACCAAAGGTAGACAGATAAAGGTTGAAAAACAAAATACTGAGCAGATATTAAAAGAACAAATGGAAATAGATCATAAAAGAGAATCTGATAGAGAAATTCAAGAGAAATCAAAGAAAGATAAGGATGTATATGTCTCATTTGATCCAAAACTTTTGATTAGTGAGGACCTATTTGATCAAGAGAAAATTATGAAATTACAGTCCCAATTAAACCTTGATAAACAAATTGAACTAGAGAAGAGTAAAGAAGAAAATCAAGAAGATATAAAATCTGATAAGCGAGCTAACGAAGCAGAAAAAAGCTGCTTGAAGATATTATCGAGCAAATCGAGGGAAATGCAAGGACAACTATGAAGCCTTCTAAGAGTTTGAAAAAGAACAAGAGAAGCAAAAATCTTACTTTTCAAGATATATTTGCAAATATCGAATGATGACCGAAGAAGAAACATAATGAAAATGTATGAGAATGATCAAGAGTAATTGAAAGATGATGATTGATGATGTTGATTATTGATGATGATGTTGGAGGATGCTGATGATACTGAGGTTGATGCTAATGAAGAATGATAGATCATGAAATTGAAGAAAAGGTGGATCAATCAATGATGAAGATGGAATAAAATAATCAGGTGAAATGTTTCCAATTTGAGATCTGTTTTCTTTATGATAGAGCATATGCATTGCATTTTTGTGTGTGATAAAGATATGTATGAATTTAAGAAAATCATGTAGAAAGAAGATAGCAAATATGTATTATGGGTTTGCATGAAGCATGAATGACTAGAAATGATATGAATGGAGTCAGTTAGTGGACTAGAGACTTTTGGGAGTGAAAGCTTGGGAATGTGATGGCATGCTTAGACTGAGTGCATGTATATGCTGATTGAATTGAACACTTAGTGAGTGGGATTATTTGGGTCCTACTACTTGTTTCTTGCGAGATCTTACCTCCATATGGATAATGATTTATGAAAAACCTTAATACTCATGTCAGCTATATATGTGTGTGTATGTTGTTAGCGTGCTGTGATGGGCTAGTAGGCAAGTGGAACCTTGGTCGGGTGATCAAGGCCATGAGTTGACGCTAGTTTCGTCGTAGGCCTGACCTATCTGTTGTCATGCGCCTGCATGGTTCGGTAGGCGGGTGGAGCCACTCTGGCTGGGTGGCTAGAGCCACGAGCTGACGTCGATTTCATATAGGGTTGACATTGTGTATGGCATGCGCTATGTCAGGTCGGCAGATAGGTGGGGTAAACTTGGCCAGGTAGACAAGTCCATGAGTCGCACCCGATTTTGACATAGGCCGACTTGTGAAATAAAAATAAAAAGAATAAATGCTGAGGTGAGATGAAGTGAAAAATAAAAGAGAAGAAAAAGAAAGAGAAAAAGAAAAATCTAATGGAGATTTGGACAGTAGGAGATAAATAGGGGAAGCATAGCATATTCTACAAGCTGAGTTAGTAGAAACCGAGTATATGCTAGTACTTAGGATGAGTTGCTAGATCTGAACTAGTTGAATAAACGTAATATCTAAAAAGCCAACGGTTTATTCATATGGTTACTTGTTAGATTGCAGAAGTAGAAACATAGGATGATGGTTGTGAAGCTTGCATCTACTTAATTTTCTAAAGTTTGTACTAATCTTTATAAAGCTGCATGAAATGCATGAGATCATGCTTTGATTTTTGGAAAGAAAAACATAAAAAGTAAAAAGAGTTTTCAAAAAGAACCCTGACTTGGACTTTGCAGGTTGGCCCATCGTGACGATGTGCAGGTTTAGTGGGGGCAAATGTCGGGATGAAATCCCTCAGGAAGTGTGCATTATTTTTTTCTTCAGACTTCATTCATTTCTGAGTTTGGTGTGATGTTTTGACTAAGAAAGGGGTATAATCCATGCATGTTTTGGCCGATTTGATTGATTGAGAGATGCAAAACCATGTTAAATATGTATGATAGAACTACGTGTGTAAATAGCTAACTTTTGATCCATAAATCCCTAGGTTTGACCCTTGAGACTAACTGAAAATTGAGCTTTATCCCACAAAAACCAAACATAGCCCCTTAGAAACCCTAAGATTTTTTACCATAATTGTAAATAAACCCTTGAATTGATGTGCTTGAGTTAATTGTGGGAAAACCCTTAATTTCTCTGACCAAAAATCCTAAGTTTGACCCTTGAAATTGGCTTTTATCCTAGTTCAAACCCTTAAAAATAATTAATTACAGTGTGAAACCAAAACCTTAGTCTAGGAAAAATAAAAATGATAAAAATAAAAAAATACAAAGTATGACTCTGATTTTCCCAGAATGGTAAATGACCATGCAAGATGATTCTGAAATTAGAAAGTTGAGTAAGGAGGTTAGAACATTCTAGAAGGAAGTCCTAAGGAGGGGGGCCTATAAATAAGTGCAAATTCATTTGTTTCTTCCCCACCCCATGGATCTTGCTTGTGGAACTTCTTTCCAGGTATGATTTCTTACCCCTCTCTAATTTCCAGGTATGATTTCTTACCCCTCTCTAATTCACATTCATGCCTTAATTTTATGTTCATGTCATGTCAAAGAGAGAAAGAACGAAGAAGAAGATGTTCTCACTTTATACGCATGCACATGATAGGGTTTTATTTTGAGCACTTGCATATTTGACTTTGTTTAATGAATAAAAGAGGATCTGCTTCATGACATAGTGTTTAAGAAACTCTAAAGAGAAAGGGTTTATGGAGGTTGATGGCCATTCCATTGTGGGTTCTGGGAAGAACGTGTGGGAGCTCATGTGCATGTCAAACATGTCTCTTTCTCACCTGCTTGTTTGACTCAGAGTTGCATAATTAGAGAAAGAATTTGGTTGAGATAGAGAGTTTGATGGCTGTGTTGAGAGATGGTGTGACTACAGAGGAAGAGTCACTAAGAGAGATGAAGGGAGAAGTTATCACAATTCGCGTAGTAGAGATTGTTAGAGGCTTGAATGTCGGTGGCAGATGAATTTTGTGTCGCTATAGATTGGAGCCGTTGTCCGTCTGAGATAGAGAGATAGAGAGAGAGAGAGAGAGAGAGAGAGAGAGAACAACACATGAAGAAGAAGAAGTCATCTGTAGGCGGCGTGACTGCAGAGAGCTTCCGAGAGAGAGGAGAGGGGTACGTCGATGGCATGTGGGAGAATTCCATCGCGAGTGAGAGCTATAGAGCTACAATCACAATGAAGTCATGTGACATCGACGCTACAGAGCTGTAGAGAGAGAGAGAGAGAGGCCAAAGCTGACATGGCCCGAGAGAGATAGAGAGAAATGAAGTTAAAGCTGTTGGCACTACTGTGGGTGTGTTTGTGGTTGGCTCTTGTCGGTGTAGCACGCAGATGGTGTCGAGTGCTGATCTGGTGCTATATACCCACGTGGAGAGAGAGAAAAAGAGAGAGATGGCACTATGTACAGCTGTCATAGAGAGCGAAGAGAGAGAGAGAGAGAGAGAGAGAGAGAGAGAGAGAGAGGCACGACACACATGAATGCACAACAGATTTCGTGAAGGGTTCAGAGAGAGAGAGAAGGAATATGTAGGCAAAGAGAAAACTAAAGCAAGAAATAAAGAAAGGAAGAAAGGGAAGAAAAACGAAAAAGAAGAGAAAAAGAAAGAAAGGAAAAGAAAAGAGAAATAAAGAAATAAAATAAGAGAAAGAATAAATAGAAGAAGAGGAAAAAGAAAGGGGGTGAAGAAAGAAGAGAAGGGGAAGAGAAAGAAAGGAAAAGAGGAAGGGAATACTTTGGGTATTCTTTAAACTCAATAATCCATGATTAGTGATTTGATGATCGTCTCATGCTTAATTCCAAAAACCAGAATCGAAGTGGTTGTTTGTAGACTTCATGTGTGTGTTTTACACATAAATACTTTCCTCCATATGTCTATATGTGTCTATGCCATACAACTTCATTAGGAAGAAGAAATGACTCCAAAGCATAATATGTTTTTATCATGAGTTTTAATGTACTAACATGTTTTTCCTCACCCCGTGGATCTTGCTTGTGGAACTTCTTTCTAGGGTGATGATTTCATAAAGTATATGAAGTGATTGTGGACTATTGAAGTAAAGAGAAGAACAGATTTTGCCGAGAAGACTCAAAGAGAAGCTTTGATTAAAGACCGAGACATAAAGTAAAGGAAGGATACATCCACAAAGACCGAAGCCGAGTCCCATGGACACCTTCTCGCACTGTAGCAGGAGGTCTATGTTATATTTGGGCGATCCGCACTATAGCGGTGGCATATTTGTATTCACCCATCTGCACTATAGCGGATTTCTGTATCACCGATCTGCACTGTAGCGGGCATCATTGTATCACTCAGATTTTATTGGACGACTTCTACATTGTATCATGGATCTTTATCTGCACACCGATCCGTTGGCTTTCATGTTTTAGCCTAGTACTTGGATTCTATTACCCCTGATGCCTACGGTCTTACGCATACGCACATCCGCTCATCTCTCCCGAAAGGGTAGGGGCCTTATGAGGGTCGCCACACCAGAGAGAGGGCGAGGCGCCCAGCGTGCAGACACCGCTCGTCGGACATGGGAACAGTGCACACGAGGGGCCTGATCCAACCCCGCACCGTCTCTTCCCATTCACCTGACTCCTTCCCGACATTGTTCTCAAAGCTTGAGGGTCCCTTGCAAACCAACAAGAAGGAAGTTCATTCAAAGATCAACTAGCCCATCATCATTGACATCATCAGTAAAGAATATGGCAGCCCAGGTAGATTTGGAAACTTTACTTTTTAGATTGAATATCAAATTTCCATAATTCAGAGGGCTATCAGAGGAAGACTCAGACGAGCACATTAGGAGATTCTTAGCATTATGAAAAACAAGAGGTTTGATGGGAAGAGAGGATGCCTTTTTTATCCTCTTTCCTGCCACATTAGAAGGGCTAGCAGATAAAAGGTTCAACCAGTTTGCTGAAAACCATTTCTCCACGTGGGATTTAATGAAAGAGGCATTCAAAACTCAATTCCAACATGGGAACACTACAGAGATAATCATTGAGGAATTAGAAAATTTGAGGCTACTTCCTAGTGAAACATTTCTAGAGTTTGTAATTAGGGCCAATGCACTAATGTCTAAGTTCCCAGATCCTCCACATGATTTCTTTATTAAGAAATGGTTAGCTAAACCACTTCCAGTGACTACACAATGTAAAATCAAGGAATTAGTGTTGCCAACAACCTCCATAGAAGAATTTATCAATACAACTACAAGATTGGAACAAATAAGACAACAGTATGGGGTAAGCTCTTCCAATTTGTCATATCCTTCAGAACCTAAAGATCCATTAATTCAGCTACGGAAAGAGCTTGAGGGCTTAAAAAGGAATAGGCCCCATAAAGAGGAGGAGAATTCTTTGACTCCATTGGAGGGAAATTGAAGCATTGAAGCTACAAAAGGAAGAAGAAGCCCAACCAGAAGATTTGGCTCAGCTTTGAGAGGAGTTGTACGAAATCAAAGGGGATGGCATCAAAAGTGGGCTATGGTATACCATGATCAGCAAGTAGGGTCATGTAGTAAGTGAATGTCCTTTGTTAAGTGTAACTTTCCAGCTATGCAGGAAATCTGGTTATGAGGCCCATGAATGTCAATCAAGAGGAATGCTTGCAACAACATATTGGACACAAGGAAGAGCCCTACCACCAGCTAATGTGATGGCAGTTGCACCTAATCAAGGTAACAACTACAACCCTAGACATAGGGATAACTTTGGAAATGGGCCAAGGAGGCCAATTATTTCTTTCAAATGTGGAGAATGTGGGCATTACCAAAGTAGGTGCACTCTTCCAAAAACTGCCCCTCCTTGCAGGAACTGTGCAGAGGCCAGAGACCACTATACTAATTGTTGTCCTAAGAACCAAGCATCATCATCTAGGCCCCACATTCAAATGATTTCTGTGTGCAAAGAAGAAATGGTAGATCAAGTCAATGTGCCATCACCATCTACCAGGGTGGTGCAGTTAGAAGAAATTGAATCTTTTAGAGTGCATACAAGAAGGAAGGGAAAGGCTCAAATAGAAATAGGTCAAGAATCAAGGATTAATGGATTGAACAAAGACAAAGAGACATCTGAAGATAAAGCCACCACATGTGCAAATACAAGGCAAAAGGAAAATCTCATAGGTACAAGTGATGCCATTGGACATGCATTCAGTAGGGCTCATGAGGGGTTTGATAAGTCAATTGGAGCCCATGCTCTTAAGGAATCAGAAGCTTTATGCCTACTCAAGTCCCTAAAAAAGGAGGTCAGTATTTTTTATTTAATAAAGATGGATGGGAAATTTAGGTTAGAACTCTTGTAGATACTTGATGAGGCTTCCACAACAAGTTTAGTGGCAAAGGTTGTTGTTATGCATAAAGATAAAATTGTAGGGGATGCACCCCTCACATATTATAAGAGCCCTCGGCTAACAGTCTCTACCAAAGGTCATGAGTTTCAAGGAGTTATTGTGGATGGTGGTTCTGGCATTAACTTGATGCCTGAACATACCATGAAAAAGATTGGACTACACCCTTCAAGACCTTCCAACTTCACTATAACACTGGCAGACTGTCAGGCCACCGGAATAGTATTTAGAAGAATCCTTGTAATTAGAAAAGTCGCACACCGAAAGGATGTAGCGCAAGCATTGTATCATTTCTTTTTAATCAATAGAGTATGCACGGAAGAGAAGAGAGATGCGTTGCTAGCCTGTTCGGTCTGGGCGATGGTCTAGAATTGATTCCATTTTGGAGTTATATCAATTGCATAGTTGTCTGTAAAGTCAGTATTGAAGTAATCAGGTACTGTGTTAATGTTACTGTGTTAAAGTGAAGTGTGGCAGTATTATAAAGAAGAAGTGAAAGTGTTGTGTATATAATTGCAGTGATCGTTAAGGTTGTTATGCACCGAAGTGTAATCGCATCTTCTGTAATTGTTTGGGATGAATCAATGAAATTGATAGTCGAAAATTAAGTAGTGAATTCAAAAAATACATATAGAGCCTCTGAATTATCAAACCCCTGACCATCCCAAGAACCCATGAATAAGGACAGAATAACCATAATTTTAACACTGGCACCGGCCATGGGGCATGGAGTAGCTAGCCGGTGCATAAACTAAGAGTTGAGAAGAATCCGATGATATATGCCTGTAACACGTTCCAAAGAATCATACCCGAAGTACAAAAGGGATCAGCATCCCTGGAAAATTCCTAGCGCATTGGGCACACCTCCGAGTAGCAGTGGTAATAGACAATTGTTGGAAGGAAAGCGAGAAATCTGGGCCAATGGAGTACCACCTCAGCATTTCCTTGTGCAAGGATTACAGGGTATACCAGAAGTGCAACCAACCCCATCTGCGGAAAGTAAGACTGGTGAAGTAAGCACTGGTTTCGGTGACAATGTGGAATTTTTCGATAGCAGTTTGTGGAATTTCGGTGGAACCTCGGATAATTTCGGGGCCGGTTTGTTGAATTTTGGTGAAAGTTCCATTCTTGGTTTTTGATTTTGAGGGAACTAGTGTATTTTTGAATGAAAGTTTTGGTGAAAATCTCACTATGACGAAGGGCAATTGGTTGAAGGTGTGTGGGAATGACTGAACAATATTCAATTATCGAAGAGCGTGCAAGACGACGGGACAACACAACAACAATTAGGTTTAACTAGTTCAAATCATTTGGCAGTAACATTTCCTCTTGATTCAAACACCATGAGTGGTTTGCAGCACCAACAACACCAACAACAACATCAACAGCAACATCAACAACAGAAGCAGCAGCAGCAAGCCATACCACCACGACTGGTACCCGCCAGAGTTACATACACAAAATTTGGAGGATTTTCCAGTGATGATCCGGATGCACATGTGAGAACTCTTGAAATTAATTATGCAGTACTCAACTACCTAGTAGATCCGGCATATAAGGCTATAGTGTTCCAGTCTACATTGGTTAATGAGGATGCTCGGTGGCCAACTGAATATGACATTAACCATTTTGGCCAGTAAGATGATGTTAAGGATGCCTTCTTACAACGGTTCCGGTTGAAGAAAAATGTGCTTGAGATCTTTAACTATCTGCAAAACAATAGACAAAAACCACATCAGAATGTGCAAGAGTATGCAACTTTATTTCGTACTCATCTACGACAACTGCCATCGGTGCATGCTAACCTACCGGATGATGTGATCACCCAGTGGTTTATTAATGGGTTAAACCCTTAACTTAAACAAGTAATGATCATACAATGTGTGGGTCGTATGACTCTGGATGCGGTTATAGCCATGGCCTTACAGCTGGAACATAAGGTGGGTAGATTCGCTGAAGATTTGGACTGGCTGAAGGCAACTAAGTGTACGAGTGAAGATTCATTGAAACAAGTGTATCGCACAAAATGTAAGAACCTGGGACACACTGCTTCTGCATGTGCATTGAACCAAATGCACTGTGCTATTTGTAAAACGGCGAGTCACTCCATCAAAACATGTCCCTATAATGCCAAAGTACAGGCCAGGCCAACCATAAATGCTATAATACAGGAGCAAGGACAACCGGCTGCTCACTATGTACCACCTCAATTGAGGAATACTTCCTACCAAAGTGATAAAACCTATCGGGGAACACGAACAAACAATTTTGGCCAGACTCGGTGGAATTCCAATCAATCAGGTGAAGGAACATCCCTCCCGCCACCCAAATGCCATTTCTGCAGTGAGATTGGACATATCCAAAGATATTGTAAATAGGCGACCGAGTATGATAAACGAAGAAAAGAGCGACAGAATCCAATGGCCAACATGGTCTATATGTCAGCAGTAGATACTCAAGCAACAGTAATCCAAACACATTTCGGCAAGAAATTACAACCAACTGTGAAGGTTTTTGAGCCCGACATTCGAGAACAACAGAGAGTTTTTACCAAAGCTAGTACATGGGACAGTCAAGAACCAATAGTTTTTCCCGATCCAGTATCGATGGTTCAACAAAAAATATTGAATCCACCACCAAAAGCACTGAGTCCAATTAAAGCACCACCAAAGAGTCCACCGAATGTAGTAAGGAGTATGCCAAATTTTGACTCTGTGTGGAATATTCTCTCGCAGGCCTCCATTACAATACTGTTGGGGCAACTGTTAGCGTTGGTTCTGAGTATACGACAATAATTTCAGCAACAAGTTTGTCCAAAATCTTCGTGTACACCTACCACGGCTACTATTAGTCCAGAAACTGATTCTGCAGTGGACCATGTTGTTCCTTTAATTAAGGTATGGTATAAAAACCACAAAATCACTCAAGTATTAATTGATGGAGGTTTTGGTGTGAACATTGCAACAGCCGCCCTTTGTAAACGGTTACGATGGACTCAGATTGAACCTGTTCAGCTTTTTGTGAGAATGGTGGATCAGTCTAGGGTCTATCCAATGGATTTGGTACGCGATATATCCATTTACCTTCATGGAGCGGTGTTCAAAATGAATTTTGTTGTTCTAGAATTACCGGACTCAACTCTGGATTACAACTTGCTGTTCGGGAGGCCCTGGTTGAAACAAGCCAAGGTATTGCAGGACTGGTCAGCACACAAACTTATTTTCAAAAGTAACCATCGAAAGTATGTAGCTCCGTTGGATAAGATGAAGCCATGCGACCTCCATGATCGACCCTATGTGGTCGAACCTATGCATATGTTGGATGGACTTTCAGATGATGAAGAAGAAGCCTTTCTCAATGCTAACAAGGATTTGCTCGCCTTAGGAACAATCAACTTACAAGCGGTTGCCGATAATTGGAATTCAGACGTCTGTTCGGTAGCTCCGGTTGCAGAAGAAGGGGACATAGCTATGGATCCAGCTTTGAATGCCCAGAGTTTCCAGCATTTCTTCCTGTCACCAGAGGATATACCCATGCCACGACAATTTTATGAACCCGAAGATCAACTTATCACCTGTGATTTGGGAAATGAGGATAGACCATGGTCGATCAAGATTAAGGCAGGATTATCAAAAACTTTTCAAAATGATCTACTCCAGTTGCTGAGAGAGTTCCAAGATGTCTTTGTGTGGGACTTTCAAGATATGAAAGGGTTGGACCCTCGCATCTATCAACACCGCGTGATGCTCAAGCCGGATGCACACCCAATTAAGCAACCTAGTTACCGCATGAACCCAAATTACACTGCTCAAGTGAAAGCTGAATTGGATTGCTTGTTGAAAGTTAGCTTCATCGTTCCCATTGAGCATGCAGAATGGATTTCACCTATTGTTATCGTCCCAAAGAAAAATAAGTAGTTACGTATCTGCGTGGATTACCGAAAACTAAATGCGGTGACCATACCATATCCCTTCCCACTTACCTTTTTGGATACAATGCTCGATGATGTTGCTGGATGCGAGATGTATTCCTTTTTGGATGGTTATCATCAATATATACTTACTTGTATGGATTATGCTACTCGGTGGGTAGAAGCTTGGGTTTTACGGTCTGCTACTGCGTCAGTGGTGGTTAAATGTTTGATGACTGATGTGTTGCCTTAGTTCGGTCAGCCCTTAGAGATTGTTAGGGTACACATTTTGTTAATTCTTTACTACAAGCACTTACCCGCACCCTGCAAATTGTTCATAAATTTACCGCTCCGTATTATCCTCGGGCCAATGGTCTTGCTGAAAGTACCAATAAAACTTTACTTAACATGCTCAAGAAGTTAATTCTAGAATGTCCAGAGCATTGGGATCAATTCCTTCGTTTAGTTCTGTGGGCATACCACACTACATACAAAGTGGCTAAAGGGAATACGCCTTTTAAATTGGCATATGGGCTAGAGGCCATTGCACCCATGGAGTTCGTGGTCCCAATCCTTAAGGTGGCACTAGAACATAAGCTCTTATTGGAGGAATCCTTTCCTTTCTGGTTGGAGGTGTTGTGGTCCTTGGACAAACAATGCTGGGAAAGTTTTCTACTGCTCCAAGAAGTCCAACTGCGACAAGCCATGACACATGATCGGTTTCTCCGCACTCTTATTTTTACCAAAGGCCAATTAGTTCTATTCTATAATGCTAAATCTAATCGTTTAGCAGGCAAGTTCAAACTTTGGTGGTTTGGTCCTTACCGTATTGAATCGCAGGTTGGCCCTGTTACGTTCTGGTTATCCACTTTAACGAATACCCTTCTCCCTAAATCAATCAATGGATCAAAGCTTCATCCTTATTATCCCACGCCTTCTTCATCTTGATGTCCTATTGGTATTTTATTCTCCACCTGATTTATACCACTGTTCTGACTCCACGTTCCTTTCCTGTCCACGTGTTGTAGTTGATCGACTGACCGTAACATTTCCGTTTTATTACCTATCCATAATTAGCCGCCACATTATATGTCTAAGATTCTATTCATGTGTGCATGTCACCACTATGTTTGTATATTTCCAACACTAGGCGATCATTATGTTTCTCTCCGCATTTCCATTCGGTGTTTGTACTTAATCCACTTCTTCCCTCTTTTTTTCCGCTATTGGTGTTCTGTGTTTGTGCGCTTGTGTGTTCTGTGTTACCTAGTGTCTTCATGCTCTCGTATTCACCATGGAAGCTTTGGCTAACATTGCGACTTTCCGTGTTGGCCTCGCTCCAGAATCGAGCGAGTTCCTGCGCACCCATGGGCTTTTGGCTTTCACTAAACTTCCCTGGCATTTGGTGGAATGCCATCCTTTCTTTGTGCAGATCATATCTTCCATTGCTGCTACTCTTGCTATCGAAACATGTTGGCCGATTGCTTGTCTTAACCCGCGTGTAATCATCAACATAAACATCATCACTGAATGCTTTCATCTCCCTCAAGAGGGTCTTGTAGATGGACCTCTCTTACCGATGTCCACCATGAAAGAGCTATTTCCATGCCACTCTTCCAACGAGTTCACCATCCTTTGTCGCCCTGAACCAGAGCGCATTGCACTCCAGTTTCTTGTAGCTGCCCTTAACCTCCAAAAACGCACATATGGCATTTCTCGCCCCCTCTATTCTATGATCGACACCGCAGCGAGAGAAGCAGTTAATTTTGCTTCATTCTTCTTCTGGCGCATTCACTGGGAACGCCAGGTAGTTTCTCGACAATTAGCCAAGAATGATATCCCTCAAACCCACTTGCTGCATCTACTGACCTTTCTTCTCCCGAAGATTCAGGCAGCGCAACCTCCTCCATTGAATTCTCTTCCATGAGGAGTCTGTACAAGTGATGGAGGTCGACGATGATGAGGATCTCTTGCAGTTCTTCAAGGGGAAGCGCCACAAATTGAGCCCCTCTCACAGTAAAGCACCATCGTCCTCAATTGTTCAGCTGCAAGATACAGCTTTGTCTGCTCAGATTTTTTTTGATCCACCATCCCCTAAAGACCACGTCGATCCTGATACTATCATTAAAGAGGTTCACCCTAATGATACGGTTGTGCAGCCACAGTCTCATCCACAAGAGCCAGTGCCCGACACGATCATGGAAGTCGAGCACCTCGCGGATAAAGCACAACCTGAGGAGGAGATTTCTCAACTGGATGTCTCGTCTCTCGTGGTAACAACTCTTGCTTTGCTCTCTTCATCTCGAAACCCAACTCTGCCTCTTTCTCCATCAAAGGTGCCTTTGCTGCCTAGCCCCCCTTCCTCACCTTGTCATTCGGCAACCCATCCTCTTCCTTCCTCCCCTGATTATTCACCCACCTCATCGTCCACCATCATTTCTGCTAATCCCTCTCAGCCAATCTCCACCTCTATAGTACATAATTCATTGGACCAACTAGCTTAGATCAGTAAGTACCTCATTCATCTCTCCACCCATCTCCCCATCACCTCCAAGTTTCCCTCCGACAGTAGTACCAATTCAAGGTGGACATGCTTGAAGCAGACATCGCACCACTTCAGGAAGAGGTGCTCACACCCAAAGCCGAAGCTAGTTCACTCAAGGCCCAGATTCGCAGTCTTCAAGCAGAGTTGAATGAGAAGAATGCCATCATTGTAGCTCGCGATGATGAGATTAGTAAGCTCAATCAGAAACTCATTGACAAGGAGGACGCCATGACCGCCTTGGGCAATCTCTCAGAGACCACGCGCACTGATCTTGCTCTGGTGGAGCAAAAGGGTCAAGAAATGACGGACTTAGCCTTACAAGTTGAAACTGACTTAAAGAAAGTAACTGAAGAGCTCTTTTAGAAAAGTCGCTCTCTGGAAGAAGAAATTGGCCATAATATTCAACTGAAGAAGGATATCAAAGCCGTCCAAAAAGAGAGGCAGGAATTTTATAAAAGCATGCAGTTTCAGTCTCAAGAGCTCGAGCACAGAGAGAAACAATTGGGTGTCCAGGACAAGAGATTATTGTGCATCGATGTAGAGATTGCCAAAATGAAGCTACGGCGTGATGCGGCGCTCACCAACGACTTTTATCTTCAAGAAGCCTTTTTGCAAAGTCAGGCAGAAGCCTTACTCTCCCAAGTAATCATTGCCAGCTCTGTGCAGATTGATGCATATCTAGTTGAACCCCAAATTTTGAAGGAGATGTTAGAATCCCTTAAGCAGAAGATAACTCAAACCTTTAAACTAGCCAGAACCATGTATATCCAAGGAATCATTGATGATTCCTAAATTTTGTATTTTGCCTGCTAGGTTTGAGTCCACCGTGCATGCCAGTGTCAGGCCGCCAGAATAGTATTTAGAAGAACCCTTGTAATTAGAAAAGTCACACACCGAAAGGATGTAGCGCAAGCGTTGTATCGTTTCTTTTTAATCAATAGAGCATGCACGGAAGAGAAGAGAGATGCATCGCCCGCCTGTTCAGCCTGGGTGATGGTCTGAAAATACATCTAGGGCCTACGAATTATCAAACCCCTGACCATCCCAAGAACCCATGAATAAGAACAGAATAACTGTAACTTTGACACAGACCAAAGGATAGTAAGGCCTATGGGAGTGTTCCCTAGAGTCCCATTCAAGATACAAGGTACCATCTTCAACTTGGATTTTGTTGTTTTAAGGCTGCCACAGATAGAAGGTTTTCAAGGGTGGTTACGATTTGATGATGTCATCGATGATATCATCAAATAGAAACAAGACCTTTGGGTGTCAGAATTCAGCAAATAGGCAGTCAATCTTGGGATTTTGTCAGATTCCGGATGCAATGTTAGCATTAGTTGCTCCAAAATCTTAACCAAACATGAGATATAGGAAATTGACATAGAATCTAAGGTTTAAAATGGTTTTCTTTGTGTCCATGATAAAATCGATCAAAGTCAACATGTTCAAGATCAAAGTCAACATGGGTAAAGTCAAAGAGTTCAAAGTTCAGATGTCAAGGTGCACAGGTGTTCTGTAATTTCTCTAAGGTTGAAAGTGTTTTTAAAGTGTTTGGAAGGTTCACGTAAACCCTCTCTTAGGTGCATATTTGAAGAATTATAAGGAAAAATGTGAAGGTATGTGAAGTGGCAGCGTATGCAGAAGTGAAAGTATGGCCCCCCAATTAAATTTTTTTGTTTTAGTCTAAAGTCACTGCAGGAAAAAATAGGGATTTGTTGGTTGCCCACTTTTGGAGGCAATCTTGGGACATCAAAGTGAGCACCAAGATGCTCTATCAGTTAGGAGCGTATGTGAACCGACACTCAAATCAAGGCAAGGCATTATTCTTTGAGGACTAAGAAAGGTAAGCATAGTCTAGACTAAGAGAGAAGTGCAAGACACACCGCAGAGAGAGTGTGTGTGCGATGCAGAGAAGTGAAGTGCAAGGTGTGCATGAGTGACTTAGAAGTGTTGGTTGCCCACTTTTGGAGGCAATCTTGGGACATCAAAGTGAGCACCAAGATGCTCTATCAGTTAGGAGCGTACGTGAACCGACACTCAAATCAAGGCAAGGCATTATTCTTTGAGGACTAAGAAAGGTGAGCATAGTCTAGACTAAGAGAGAAGTGCAAGACACACTGCAGAGAGAGTGTGTGTGCGATGCAGAGAAGTGAAGTGCAAGGTGTGCATGAGTGACTTAGAAGTGTGCAAAGAAGTTCTAAGCCATACAACCCAAAGTTCCCAAGCTCCCATTGAAGTTGTGCGCGCACCGATAGAAGGTGTCCATCCCTCCCCCTATTGGAAGCTTGAGTGCAAGGTGTGCACAAGTGCAATCTTGGAGAAGGTGGAGATCTGGTGCAAAGAAGGTCGACAACAACCAGAACCTTGGGTATTTTGTACTTTGTGATTGTGCACTCTTTGGTATTTTGCACAAACAAAATTGGATTGTATTGAACATCACCATTGTACTTTTCCCCTTATAATCAATCTAGAGAGGCTTCTAGTGTCTGTATCTTTCTTCTTATCTTTCTCCCTTCTCCTACAAACACTCAAATCCCTTTTTGCATAAGAATCCCCAACAAGTTCCATCTCCTTGTTTTGGATGTTCTTACTCCTTAAGTCTTGAACTTCACTTCTTCATCATGTGTCCACCCGTAGATGGCCTTTCATCATCTACCTTCTCTTTTACCTTTGTAGAAAGCTTCATTTGAATAGGTATTGTTCCTAACCTTTCCTTATCATGGTGACATTGTACTCTCCTTTGATGATGCATTTGAAGTGGTACATCACTTTTCTTCAAGCTTTGATGTTCTCCCCTATACCTCATTTCTACTTAATATACATATTTATCTACAACATGTCCTTACCATTATATCAAGACAAAAGCTCACCAAATATGACATCCACCTAGATAGCTTAATCACCTTGAGGTTAGGATTATAACACCCTCATCCTTTTTTATCTAAAGGTAACCAATAAATGTGTATTTACTCTACCTTGGGTATGTCTTACGCCTCAATTCTTGGGATATATTAACATAGTATGCACAACCAAGCACCTTGAGATGTGAAAGGTTGGACTTACCACACCAAGCTTTGTGACTTCATGTACTCCTAAGGTTGGAAACCTATTCATAATTTATATTATTGTATTTACTACATCAACCTAATAAGAGTTATGGACACACATTCCATTTAGCATTGCCCGATCCACTTTTGCTATATATCTATTCTTTCTCTCTACCATGCCATTTTTTTTGCATATAAACTTGTAAGAAAATTTCCATTTGATACCATGTTCATAATAAAACGTAGAAAAATCATTCTAGAAATACTCTTCACCTCTGTTTGACCTCAATATTTGATGTACTTTCCTTTATCCTTCTCCACTAGGTTTTTCAACCTCTTGAAGTGGTAAAACACCTTTGATTTGGCCTTTACAAAATAGATTAAAAAAACCCTTAGGTAATCTACAAATATGAAGAAATATCCATTGCCTTCAATAGATAGATATGTGTTCCTAGTTGAGAAGCATGGCACAAATGCTGCATAATGTAAGATGGAAAATTAAATAGACCACTCAACAAGAATGTCCTTTGCATCTCCTTCATTCTTTGTATGTTGATCTGCCTAATAGAGTCTCATCAAAATCGTACCTTTCTCTTGGGCATGACCTTTACCTACAAGCCTATCCTTATAGCAATAAGATTGTGTTTCCACTTATAGACCCATTTAGTGCTAATGGGGGGTCTTGCCACAAGGCAAGTCGCATAAAGAAAAAGTAACATTCTTCATAATAACATAAAATTCTGATTGCATAGTAGCCATCCAATTTGTTGAATTTTGTTCTTCATTGAAGGAAACAAGCCCATTCTTGTCACAAAGGTTATAGAAGACCATTGCATAACAATTATATGCAAAGGAAGCACCATTGAAGCTTGAGAAAGTATGATAAGGCCAATGTGCATCTCACTTACTAACTTGAAAGTCTACATCAACCATTTTGGCATAGGTTTTTCCTCATCCATATTTGTTCTCTCATCTATAAATGCATCATGGATATTTTCATAAAAGACGGAATGATTTATATCCTTATTCAAAACCTACATAGGTTGAGAATGTTCCTCACTTGGAGATACATTTGACTATCCTCAAATGAAAAGAGGTAAAAAATATATCATACACTCCTTTGAGCTCATTGATGTCTCCTTGATTCATAATAGTAAGGACCGCATAGCAAATGCCACCAAAAATACATCATGACTAACTAGAATACACTTAGTTTGTGGGTGATATAGGTGCTAACCTTTGCACTTGTAATTATTCCCAACAAAAATACATTTTACAACCTTATCGTCCAATTTGGTGCATTGTTGCTCATGCATTAAAGCATATGCCAGACAACCAAAAAACATGTAGATGAGCAATAGATGGCTTGGGACCATGCCAATCTTAATAAGGTTTATAGATTGTAATGCTTTTATAATACAAATATTAAGTACATATTTCAACATATATTATGGCCTCAAGCCAAAAGCTATGAGGTAAAGCTTGACCTTTGACCATACAACTTGTCATTTCCATGAGAGACCTATTTTTCTTTTCTTCAAGACTATTCTATTATGGTGTATTTGATATTGTACACTAGTTATCCCAGGCTCAACCAGAAATGCATTGAATTTAGAATACATATACTTTCCCTCTTTGTTAGAATGGTGGGTGCCCATTTCACATGTTGATAGATTTACAACCATAATGAAAAAGTATCTAAAGCACATAAATACTTTAGACTTTGACTCTAATGGTTAGACCCATGCATTCCTAGAAAAGTCATCAACAAAAAATCACAAAATAAAAAGGTAATTACCAAAAGATGGTGTTTGCATAGGATGACATATGTCCATATGAACAAGCTATAGTTTTCATTCAGCTCTTACTCTACCATCTTTCAAAAATGAAGAATTTTTCATCTTATCCAAAATGCATATTGCTAAAGCAACATGCTTATGAGTGATTCCCCATTGTGGTGAGCATATCCAAGCTAGGTCCAAATGAAGGAGATTCTCTTCATTTGTTATCTTTGCTACCATCCTCAAACATTTACCCAAAGCACCGAATTCTCTCACTATGCATACTATAATCCTCATGGCATATGTTTTGCATACCATTAGTAACTTTGTATGACTAGAGGAAAGCTTGTGTATAATGACATTTTTGGTGCACTTTTGAGTGAAGAGATTTGTAGGAAGTCTATGGTTTCCACACATAGTGTAGATGCATGTAGTGTGCATGATTATAACGAGGGAAAGAATAAACCATGTGGTTGGAGTAAGAACAAAGAAAAGAATGGTCAATGTGGCAAGAGTAGGAGAAAATCATGAAAGAGGGATACGAAATGCCATCATTGCTATAAGAAAGGACATATGAAGAAGAATGGTTTTTGCATGACAAAACAACACACGAGAGAGAAAGAGAGAGAAAGGGAGAGAAGAAGCCCGAGAACATATTGGGCACCGCTTTTTTAGAACAATGCCTAAGTGAAGTGCATGGGTGTGGCTATGTTGTAGTGCCTTGTGCATGGCCACATATTGTGGTCATATGTATGCATAGTTAGGTGCAAAGAGGTTGGTTCCTAACTTAGTTGTCAAGGCTAATTTCCAACACAATATTTCTTTGTGATTCACTATTTTAAACTTATGTTATAAAGAGTTTAGAATATGAACATGAATATGTTATAGAAAAATTGGCATCGTGTGAGCAGTTTCTCAAAGAAATTTTGGTTCTTTTCATGATTTCTCATAATGGGAATGGAATTCATATTAGTTTAGTACTTTTACATTGCTTCATTATCTTCCAAAGTTTCAATATTATTTGCATGTGGTTTTAATCACTTGGTTGATGTAGATTGATATGCATGATTACTTATGTCGTCTCTTATGGCACATAATTAGTGTGTTGCAAGATTCAATGTGTGGTTTAGGCATCAAAGACTTGGGTTACTGGTTGTTGATTATTTTCATTAAGTCTTTTCATCGTTCATGGTTGATGAAGTGTGTGTCTTTGCTGAATTTCCATTGATTTGGGACTCTTTATGATGAGTGTGTACATTGTTGTCCTCGTTCTTGCTTACGTCTAGAATCAATGCACTCTTTCTGTCACTCATGGAGTCTAATAGACTTGTGGGTGAACCTTGAGGTGTAAAAATAGGATAATATGATGGAGAGATAATAGATGAGACCATGTATGCTTGAATGGTGTGCCTAGTGATGATCTTTTCATAGACTACCAAGCACAATGTGTTTCAGCTAGTTGTTCATGAATACAAGATTTCACTATAAAGTGAAGGTCATTTTCCTTTTTAATTTCTCAAATGACCTTATTCACACTCTAATGTCATTTGAGATTCATGAAACCTTATAAAATGCTACTAAAATATACAAGTATTGCAGAGGCATGAGGACTTCTTGGCCTTTAAAAAATGGAGCCTTTTTTCATCCAAAATGCAAATTAACATTTTTTTAGTGTAAAAGAGTTTTGTGGGACCTAGTACTTACTGTGATAGTTTCATTAATTCTAATTACATAACCTTTTTGTTTTCATTTTCTACTTTTTATATTATGTTCTAAGGTGTGGTCTTCCTCTTTTATCCCTTTTCTTTTTGCTCCCTATTTTGAGCTACTTGAAAAAAACGTAGTATATCTTCAATCTGATTTCATGGTCTAGGGGGCATCAAACTACTCTTATGCCATGTTCCCGGTGGTTCTTAGCCTTGCTACCCTCCTCAAATGAACAGCCCTCCACATCAGTACTATGGTTTGTTCTCATTTGTTGTGTGTGCCTACCCCAACTTAGATGAATGACTTATCCATCAATCTAGCAAACCATATGTGCATGTAAAAGCACCTTAAGGATGATTAGAATTTGAATCTAGATGATTACCCTATGTTTACAACAATCATATGTGTTGAAATATACTTTTCCAATGTTGTACCCTTTCCCTCATCAGTGTGCTCTATTCCAAAATTGATGAATGAGGCATGTGATTTGTGAAGGTTTCTCTATCCGACAGTCATCATCTATCAAAATTGGGATTCCTAATTTCAAGCCACTACTTCCTAAGATTGTTGACTCCCTACATCTTCTAGATCACCTCTATCAAAGACAGAAATAGATGAATCCTCCAAGAAGAGGAACCTCTAGACATGCACATGCCAAGAACACTCCTCTTTACTACATTCTATGTGTCACACATCTTTTCTATCAAGTGATCTTCCTAAAGTGAGTAGAGGATATTGTCTAAAATTCTATTTATAATGGCATTTGCATGCCTCAACTCGCAGTGAAAGAGACATAAAGAGTGAATAAAAATATGGAAATTATGGGGAAGAGAAAATATACTTATTAGTTTGTCCCCAACTATAGATTATGGTAAACTTTTGCATCAAATCAAGGTGTAGTACTACCATCTAGCACAAAATAAGAGATAGCTAAAGCAAGTTCCATTGGTGGCTAAAGTACAAGATGTTGCCCACACAAAAGCGAGAGCACACAAGAGTTTGTTAACATAAGAGATGGGAAAATCATGGCTCCATTGTGACAAATCAGAGGATATGAGGCCATTTATGGCCATTTTTAGCACTTCATAAAGGTGATGAAATGAATGCACTCATCCAATCCAGACGAAGCTCCATTCCTCATGAGTAGAAGCTTTGAAAGGCAATAGACTCACTATCTTCCACCTTCTTCACATGGAAAGCTCTTAGCACATATTTACACGGGAAATGTTTGTAGCTTGGATGATTTTATTAAGTGTAAAGGTTGCATGGATCATAAATCACATCAATACTTGTAGATTTTTATGTCAAGTAGAAACTCAAGTCACACAATTTTGAGGCTATTAAAATAGGAGATGAAACCACTTCCAAGGCTAGCAATTACTAGTATATGTTAAGATCAGACAACAAAAAAAGAGATAGTTATGCATGCTAAAGGATGAATTAAATTCTTACATAATCAATGATGTCATTAGTAAGAGAGGGATATTATCATGCCAAAGCTAGATGTGTGCCACATTTAAGAGAGAATTAAGTTACCTCACTCAAAGTCTAAATGGAAAGGAGAGAGAAAAAGAGGTAGGTGGAGTTTTTTCACCTTCGTTCGAGTGTAGTTGTAATCATATAGATAGTTGAAGTGGCAATATAAGATAGACATGATTTCAAGACATCCATAAAATGTTTTCAATTCATTGGAATATTTACATTCATATAGATAGTTGAAGTGGAATATAAGATAGACATGAGTTCAAGACATCCATACAATGTTTTCAATTCATTGGAATATTTCTCATGTAAAGGGAATAGAAACCACAACATTAAAGTGGTAAGACCTTCATTATACATGTAGATCTTCTCTATTAAGCATATGGTGCAAAAAAGCCCACCACAAATCCTAATTGAACCATCAAAGAGATGCAAGCAAGACAAGAACAAGGAGAAGGCTCCAATGCCCAATACATAAAGTTCTCATCAATGGATCATAGAAAATATTCATTTAACAAAAGAATTTAATGGATAGAAAGCATTATCTAGCCCATATTGTGAAGCTTTATATATCCCTAGGGATCCCTAATGTCCATAGATCCTCAAAATGCCATGGATGCCATATGTCCAAATGTTTAGGGATCCCATTGGTCCCTAGATCCCTAGGATGCCATTATGTACCAATTCCAACTGGATGTCGTATGTCCATGATACACCAAATAATGTCATATATCCTTGAAATTGGATACAATGTGTCCACATATATATCTAAGGACCCATATGCCTTTACATCTAGATACCTAATGGACTAAGTGATGCCATATGTCACTAGTTCCCCACATTACAACAAATGGGTCATCACACAGAGGGGGGATGTTGTGATGTACATGCTCTACCCTTTCGTATCCGCATGCATTCATTTAATCCCACATGCAAGGCATCTTCTCACACACTCATCCATTCTCATGCAAGATCATGTATTATCCCACATAGGTGGTATTTTGACCTCTATTCCATACAAAGAGGGCCACTTCACTTCTCATTCATTCATTCATTCATATACTCTCATGAGTCTCTCATCTTGAGAATTAAGATTCATGCTTCTCACGTAAGTTCTCATTTCATTATTTAGTTCATTTTTGTTGTTTCATCGTTATGTTGTTTCTAGTATATTTTGAGTCGTGGAACCCATGCTTCTCAATATAGCATACCATCCAAAGTATTTATGTACAAATCTATCTATATTTATGGCATTACATCAAAAGGAGTCATGGTGCACCAAGAAAGAAGTTTATGAAAATCTTTTATTTAGATCTTCTTTTTACTTTGGAATAGCCTTCATTTTAGATGCTTCAGCTATCTTATGGATCTTTTTGGATCCATAAGATAGCTGAAGTGGTTAGGTGGGGGATATGGATCATATGGACAAAGTAGATCCTTCATGATACAAATTATTGCTTTGTCCCTCACCCAATGTAAGCAAACATCCTGATAAATCTCCACTCATTTTCTATAGTTCTCCATCCAAAAAATGTGGAATCTTTTTCCAGGGCCATAACTTCTTGGATATATACAAAGGGTTTCTTTTCATCAATATTTTCTAAGTCTTGAAACATTTTATTTATTTGAATCTTGATTACCTTCACAACACTACAAGCAAGAGAGCACTCATTAAATTATATATATATATATATATATATATATATATATATATATATATATATATATATATATATATATATATATATATATATATATATATATATGTATGTATGTATGTATGCATGTATGTATGTATGTATGTATGTATGTATGTATGTATGTATGTATGTATGTATGTATGTATATGTGTGTGTGTGTAATAAAATTCACTTAGAAAATATGTAGATAGAGAAGCTTACATTTTGTGATTTCCATGCAAATATTGCAAGGAAGTAATGAAAATGTCTTGATTCTCAACCATGCATATCCTTGAAATGATCATAATTGAGAATCACGCATACTTTTGAAAATAGGGATAAATGATGTAGTTGGCCTCCAAACTCAGGTTTTTCATGTAACTTTCAAGATTTCCAAACTTATTCAAGATTGCTTGAATGACTAGAGGATCCAAAATGAATAATTTCCTTCCAAAGTTTTGTAGAACTGTTTGGCACAAGATTTTTTGTGCTTCTTAGCATCAAAAGATGTTAATATGAAAAAGTTAAATGGATATAGAAGAAGGGAGTTCCTTAGATGCGAAGAAGAAATGGAAGAGACAAATGTACCCTAGAATCTTAAAGAAAAATGATTTGACTATGTAAACGTTTTTGCTTTACATCCTATTTGTCTTTCAGTGTACAATCACTTTGATAAAGTTTGTATCTCTCTTCCATTCAATGATCTTTCTACCTTGTTCTTTGATTATTGCTTGTATTGAATTATTGAACGTTCCATTATTTATAGTTCTCTTTTATATAACCAATCAAATGACTTTTTGAGTGAGTTGATTTTTAGCTTTCCACCTTCTTTTCTTGTACATTTGAAGAAGCTCATGTATGCTTGATAATGAAAATTTTCCATTCCTCGTGTGTTCCATGTAGCAAGTGTCCACTTTCTACAAAATATGGACCATGACCATGAATACATAGAATAAGTTGCAAAGAAAAACAACATGTAATCATTCGCTTGATGGATGTATTCATGATTTTGGAAATGAATGGATTTTTTTTCTCACCAAGTAACATTTGATGTCTTTTACCCCCACGATTTTGTGATAGATATTACAAGACTTATAATTGATTTCTTGAAATCTTCCACATGATTATCTATAATAACCTATTGTCTCAATATTTTGAAGGACTCATCAAGTCTTATTCAAACCGCCATTATCTTTTTCTACTTCTAGATTACTCTTAACATTAGTAGTCAACTCATAAAGCTATATAGAGAAACTTATTTATAGTTTTCACCTCTCCTTACACCAAAAATTTACTTCACACTACCATATAATCTTGATTCCGACTCTCATCAATTAGGAAGCAAGCATGATACACAGGTCCAGGATCCAAGATGTGATACAGACGATGAACAAGATGAAAGGCAAAAGGATTACAAGCTATGGAAGTCAAGAGGCAAAGCAAAGATGCAAGAGGTTGGAGAATGCTCCAAACAAGCACCTAGAAGATCAGCAAGAGAGAAGAAAGAACCAAAAAGGTATGGATATGATTCCACATTTGTTACGAAGCATTCAATATACTTGGCAAAAGACTCTATTTCAAAACCTCAACCTTTGAAGAGGCAAAGGGAAACCCTAATTGGGAAAAGGCCATGAAAGAAGAGATGGATGCATTGCAGGAAATGGACACTTGGGATTTGGTTCCAATATCGCCGAATCAAAAGTTAATTGGTTGTAGATGGGTATATAAAGTTAAAAGAAATTCAGATGGATCAGTTTGTAGGCACAAGGCAAGATTAGTTGCCAAAGGATGCTCACAAAATCATGGCATAGACTATGAGGAAACATTCTCACCAGTTGCAAAGATGACTACAATCAAGACATTGATAAGTGTAGCTGCTGCAAGGAATTAGAGACTCCTCCAACTTGATGTGAAAAATGCATTCTTAAACGGTTGGATAAGTGAAGAGGTATACATGTCACAACCACCAGGTTTTGAAAAATCCTAATCATCCATCTTATGTTTGCAGACTTAAGAAAGCATTGTATGGATTGAAACAAGCTCCTAGAGCTTGGAATTACAGGTTGGTTACATATCTTCAAGATCAAGGGTTCAAAGCTAGCAGCTTAGATCCTTCTCTATTCATCAAAAGGGATCACAATGAGGTTATCTATCTATGTGTATATGTAGATGATATTATTGTGACATGTTATGATCTAAATGGCATTCAGAGGATCAAGAGACACATGCAAGAGGAGTTCAAAATCAGTGACCTAGGTGAGGTCACATATTTCCTAGGTATGCAGGTGATATATACAGATGAAGGAATGTATTTGACTTAGAGAAGATACATTCAGGATCTTCTTCTCAAGTTCAAAATGGAGAAAACTAAACCTGCAGGTACACCTTTGGAGATGAATCATAAACTTAATTTTTATGAAGGTGAGAAAATTGAAGACATTAAAGAGTATCAAAGCTTGGTAGGTAGCTTGATATATGCTACTCATACAAGGGCAGACATCTCATCTAGTGTGGGAGTGCTTAGTCAGTTCATGCACTCACCGAGAAGACCACACATGGATGCGGCTAAGAGAGTACTTAAGTATCTCAAAGGTACAATCAACGAAAGTATATTCTATCCTTACTCTTCAGATTTGGATATCAAAATCTACTCAGATGCAGATTGGGTAGGAGCTAAGGATGATAGAAAAGGTACATCTGGTTACTTAGCATTTGCAAGTTCGAAGCTAGTGTCATGGAGTTCCAAAAAGCAACCAACAATTGCTTTATCCTCAACTGAAGCAGAGTACAAAGGCTTGACCATAGCAACTCAAGAGGCAATATGGTTAAAAGCATTGTATAGAGATTTGGGACTTGTGAGTTCCAAACCTCACATATTTGGAGATAATGTAAGTTCCATGCATCTAGCGGCAAATCCTATTTTCCATGCGAGAACCAAGCACATAGAAGTCCATTACCACTTCATCAGGGAGAAGATCATGGCAAAGGAGATCGACATTTCTTTTGTTCCGACTGAAAAGCAAGTAGCAGATATGATGATGAAGGCACTTGATGGAATAAAGCTTTGTAGATTCAAAGCTATGGCAGGTATTCAACCTATCAAAGAATGAAGACTCAAGCATACTTTAGCTTGAGGGGGAGCTGTTGGAACATCAATCTTTCACTATGCTTGAGGTGGATTTGATCTACATCAAAGGCTATCGCATCGAAAGGATATCCGTTGGAGAGTTCTTTTTCATATGCTCATTTATTGTATTTTTTTGAGAATTTTTTTATGGTTCATTTACCATTGTAAAAGCCTTGAGATTTGCACATGTAAAGGTAGATAGATAAAGCCCAAACCCCACGAATTTGTGGTGGTTGAAGTTGCATTCAATCAAGCAATCAATCACCTAAAAGTAGATCAAACTAGATCTTCACTTTTCCTAATTGTAGGAAAGTGAATAGATTCCCTCCAACAACCATTTCCACTTTCATTTGAATTCAAAATCCACTTGTAGAAGTTGTGGAACATCCTAGAGTCTATATAAAGACTTGAAATCACTTGTACAATACATGGAAGCAATATACATACACTTGTGACCATCATTGTCTTGCTCCTTCAATTCTCTGCATCATCTTCTTCACTAATAGTAATCTTGCAGAGGCTGCCGCTCTCTCTCTACAGAGCTCCAAATTAACTGAAATATGGCTCATTGGAAAGATAATAGTGTCTAGTTTATGCGTATAAATTTTCATAGCATTTGGTTTAGTAGATTGGGAGAAATCTGAGTTTTTCTATCTCGGGATCAATCTCTACATATTCCTGAAAAATAGAAAGTACCACCGGTGAATGTCACATTCATTCCTATAGTATATTTTGCTTATTGCTTATACTTTTGTGCATTCTATACACTCAATTCTATGTGTATCACTCCCATAAAAGGATTTTTTCTAATTGTAATCACGCTGGTCGCTATGGGCATTTGAAGTTCATTGTCTCTTCCATAGATAGTAAGCTTTTTGAGCTAGTCGACCCGCGAACCTATCTGTTTTGTATCGACTCATTCTCCTTGATGCTCCAAAGTACATAGTGCATTTCTTTGCACTTATCACATGCTTATAAGGTCTATTTGAGTCTCCATAAGCTCAAGGGCTGGTCTTGTGCCGGTTGGCTTGACCAAACTTCGTCGCTTCGAAATGCACTTCTCTACCTTCTACAAGCTTCTCCAAGTTCTTTCAATAATGCACCTCAATGTGCTTAGTGCGAGCATGGAACACATGGTTCCTCACAGCTGCCAATGCGCTCTGACTGTCAGTGAAGATGGTGGTGGCAGAAGATTAACCAACACCCAAATCAGCCATAAGGCATCTGAGCCACACACACTCAACAGTCGCTATGAAAGCTTCCCTATACTCAGCCTCACAACTGGAAGTGGCCACAGTAGGCTGCTTCTTGCTCAACCAAGACATACATGAGCTACCAAGCATGAAGCAAAAGCCACTAGTGGACACACGAGTGTCATAGAAACCAGCCCAATCAGAGTCAGATAAAGCATGCAAATCTGGCGGTAGTGATCTCCCCTTGGGATAAAACAACCCAAGTAGTAGAGTACCACTCAAGTAGCGAAAGATGCGCTTAACCGCCTGCCAATGCTTGACTCCTGGGCAATGCATAAATCTGCTTATCTGTGAGACAACAAACTGAATATCTGACTGAGTAATGCATAAGTAAATCAAGCATCCAACAGCCTGCTGATAGAGAACAGCATCAAATGCATCTCTAGCATCATGAAGACTCAATCGTAAACCTGTCTCCATAGGAGTGGCAATAGGCTTACAATCTTCAAGGCCAAAACACTGCAATAATGTGTCAATATATTTCGTTTGACACAAAGCCATTCCACCATCAACTTGCATAAACTCAATTCCCAAATAGTGATGCAAATGCCCCAAATCAGACATCTCAAATGAGGCATGCAAATCAGCCTTAAAATCAGCAATATGCCCCTCATGAGGACCAGTGAGCAGCATGTCATTAACATAATCCACAATGATCAGAAGTACATCATTAGCACACAACATATAAGGTGCTTTCAGTTGGACTGTTCTCAAAACCATGTGCAATCAGATAAGCATGTATCTTCTCATACCAAAGGCATGGTGCTTGCTTTAAACCATATAATGCCTTCTTTAACCTGCACACCTGGTTTTCATGCCCTTTCTACACAAAGCCACGGGGCTGAAAAACATACACTTCTTCATGCAAGTCACCATTCAGAAATGCAAGTTTAATGTCCAACTGATGTACATTCCAACCATGATGAGCTGCAAGTGCACAGATGCTCCGAATAGTAGTCATAAGGCACGTAGGTGCAAAGGTCTCATCAAAATCAATGCCTCTTTCTTGTGCATAACCCTTTGCAACAAGCCTAGCCTTATACATGTCAAATGTACCATCCGTTTTACGCTTCAACTTGTATACCCACTTAGTGCCAATGGCCTTCTTGCCAGGAGGCAAGTCGCATAAAGACCAAGTACCATTCTTCATTATAGCATCATATTCAGATTGCATAGTAGCCTTCTAATTTTCTGAATTTTGTGCTTCATCAAATGAAACAGGCTCATTCTCATAGAGACTAGATGCAGCCATAGCATAGCAATCTGATGCAAAAGAGGCACTATGAGAGCCTAAACAAGTATGATATGATAGAGATGCATCTAATTTGCTATCATGAAAGCCTGCACCAGCCATTTTGGCATAGTTTTTGCATGCTCAATATCAGCTCTCTCATCAACTAGTGCATCACGTAAATCTGTATCAGAAATGGAATAATTTGCATCATCACATGAAACCTGCAAAGGCTGAGAAGTTGCCTCATTGGGACTATCACTAGACAGTCCACCTGTAAAAAGGGGCAGCAAAGTATCATAAATGTCTTTGGAGCTAACAGATGTCTCCTTAGTACATGAAAGCAATGGTTGACTAGCATCTTCCACAAAAACAACATCATGGCTAACCAGAATGCGTTTAGTCTATGGATGATACAGACGATAGCCTTTACTTTCAGAACTGTACACAACAAAGATACATTTTACTGCTTTATCATTCAATTTTTTGTGATGTTGTACAGGCACTAATGCATATGCCAAACAACCAAAAACATGCAGATGAGCAACAGATGGCTTGCGATCATGCCAAGACTCATATGGAGTGACAGACTGCAACGCTTTAGTGGGACACCCATTAAGTACATATGTTGCACACATGACAGCCTCAAGACAGAAACTATGTGGTAAAGTCTGACTCTTGACCATAGACCTCGCCATCTCCATGAGTGACCTGTTCTTTTGTTCAGCAACTCCATCCTGTTGAGGTGTATACGGCACTGTACACTGGTGTTTTATCCCATGTTCAGCCAGAAATGCATTAAAATTAGAAGATATATATTCCCCCCCTCGATCTGAACGGAGGGTGCCCATTTTACATGCTCATAGATTTTCAACCAAAACCAAAAACTGTTTGAAGCACATGAACACTTTGGACTTTGCCTTCAATGGATATACCCATGCATGCCTAGAAAAATCATCAATGAAAGTCACAAAGTAAAGATAATTTCCAAAAGAAGGTGTTTGCATAGGACCACAAACATCACTATGTACAAGCTGCAATTTCTGAGTAGCCCGAACTGAACCATCTCTTGGAAATGAGGAACGTTGTATTTTGCCCAAAATACAACATTCACAAACATGTTTTCCAGGTGCCTCAAGTTTGGACAAAGAGACACCATTTCAGATTTCTGCACGCATAGCAAACTAGCAAAATTCAGATGACCAAAGCGTGCATGCCAAAGCTTTGCATGTGACATAGCCTAAGAATCATGTACTGCACATGCCGAATCATTCATAGATCTTTCATAGTCTATGAGCTTATACAACCCATGACATAAAACACTAGAAGCAATAATCACATCACCATTTGACAGATCATGAACTGTACACCTGTCATCAACAAATTTCACAACCAAGCCAATCTTGGCTAATGCAGAAACTGATAACAGGTTCTTCTTGATCCCTCACACAAATAAAGCATCTGACAAAGTGAAAGAACTACCATCACTAGTAGTCAAAATGATCTTACCAACTCCCATAACAAGATAAGAGGAGTTGTTGGCGCATGTAACAGTATTCCCTGTAGGGGCAAGCTCGACTGAAGAGAAGAAACTGCGCTGCGAGGTAATATGTTTGGTCGCCCCACTATCAAAGTACCAAACATCTGAGTCTACTACAAACATGCACTGCTCATAAGAAGATGGGTCAAAACTGCAAACTGTAGTAAACACCCATTCTTCTTCCTGCACAAGATTAGCAGAATCGATTTTTGGTGTGGAGGCCTCTGCAACAAGCATTCCAACCTCTTTGTTCTTTGCCTCTTTAGCAGCCAGTTTTGGACAGTTCTTTATGATATGATCATTTCCTTTATAGTACTTGCAAAACAATTTCTGTTTTTTTTATTTCTTCTCATCTTTATCTTCCTTCTTCGAATATGCAACATTTGTAAATTTATGCTTGCTAGTTGAAGAGCTCCATTTTCCTTTGCCCTTCTGACTAGCCAGGAAAGCTTGATCTGCAACACGCATAATGGACCTGTTCTGCCTAGACTGATCTTCTTGTAACAGAATAAATGACAAGGTATTTGGATTGCCTTCCATCATTAACCAAAGAGTAGAAGCAAAACTCTGATATGAATCAGGAAGACCATTCAGAACGGTCTACACAAGTGAGTTATCTGGTATAACCTCATCAGCAAAAATCAATTGTTCCTTAAAGTCTTTGATCTTTGTTAGAAAACTGTCCATAGAATCGTCTTAATTCATGTGCTCACTCTCCAATTGTTTTTGGAGGTAAGCAACACGATCCTCATTCCTAGCTTGGTACAATGTGGTAAGTGTATCCCAAGCATCCTTAGCTGTCCTACAAGAGCGAATGTGAGGAATAATGGCATGTTTGATAGACAAAGCTATCAATGCATGTGCCTGGGCATCTCTGCCATCCCAATGAATCTGCTCTGCAGTAGGTGCAACAAAAACTGCAGCACGAACAGGAATTGCAGAATATCATCATCTTCGACACCTTCTACATCAGCTTCAATGCCTGTTGTTGTAACAGTTGCAGGTGTGATAGGACGTTTTTCAACACCTTGTACAATGTTCCACAGTCCTTTTGCAACCAATACATGTCGCATCATATAAGCCCACAACGGGTAGTGTGTACCATCCAACTTATCCTCAACAGCCAACATACAAAATACATCACTACTTTCAGCCATGGTCGGTGACTAAAATACCTTGATGCAAAAAATTGATTGTATCTCAAAGAGTTGAACAGAACTGCCCAGATGAGTTCTGCTAAACCTATAGCAGACTTCGAGATGCTTATACTCGCGAACAAAAACTGGTACATATCTTTGGCACAAAAAAGACGAAATAGCATGCACAAGCGCTACGATAGTGCGTTCGGAGGCTAAAACAAGCTCATATCGCGATTTTGGAACCACAAAGCGAAGCAATTTTGATCTCAAAAACACGCTGTGTATGCTCACCAAAATTCGTGCAATTCTGAGATTGCAAATGGAGGATTATCGACGGCACCCTAGATGAAGCGACGACCTGCTCCGATACCAATTATTGGAGATAGACGTCTGCGGAAGCACGTGAACAACACAAGGAAGGAGAAGAAGCTTGGAGCACAACACAATACTTAATGTATTACTAGAGAATGTAGAAAGATAAGTAGCCCATTAGGGCAATAGGCATATATACAAGCCGAGGGAAAAAAACCTCCTAAAGAGGGAAAAAAGTGCCCCGACGGTCCTAGTGTGTTCACACACATCACTACCTAAATATATCAACAAGGAGCAGGTGTTCAAAAGTCATTGGCACCAAGTGGGTCTCGAAGCTAAAGAAGAAGGCTGATGGTACTCTAGAAAAGTATAAAGCAAGACTTCTTGCACAGGGCTACTCACAAGTTGAAGGCATTGACTTTTGTGAATCATTTGCCATGAATGCAAGAATGACTACTATCCGAGTAGTACTAGGTGTGGCTGCACATAAGCGTTGGCCAATTTATCGCATGGATGTCAAATCAGCATTCCTGAATGGAGACCTCAAGGAGGAGGTATATGTGTCTGAACCACCAGGGTTTGAGGCTCCTCATTCAGAGAACAAGGTATGTAAGCTAAAGAACGCATTATATGGGCTAGAACAAGCCCCTAGAGCATGGTACCAATGGATAGATATATATCTCTTGGATCTAGGTATCAAAAGATGTGCTTCTGATGCTAACTTGTATGTTCTAAAGAGAGGAGGGAAGACAATTGTGCTTGTATTGTATGTAGATGCCCTTATGATTATAGGAAATGATGATGCTCTTCTTCAACAAACAAAAGATGCCTTGAGTTCAGAATTTGAAATGACGGACTTGGGCTTAATGCATTATTGCTTAGGTCTTGAAGTTTGGTAGGAACCAGGGAAGTTTTTCATCTCTCAAAAAAATTATGCAAGGCAGATATTGAAGGCATTCGACATGGAGGATTGCAAGGAAATTTCTACACCTATGGAGGTCAACACAAAATTATCTATCGAAGATACTTCACCTCAAGTGGATATTGGAAGATACAAGAAATCAGTTGGAAGACTGATCTACTTGTGCAATAGCAGACCAGACATCTCTTATGTTGTTGGAGTAGTAAGCAAGTTCTCTAATAAGCCTTGCCAAAATCATTGGAAGGCAAGCATGAAAATACTCAGGTATGTGAAAGGAACCACTGATTATGGTATTCTTTATGAAAAAGGATCATCTCTAGTTGAAAATTGTGATTAAGATTGGGTAGGAGATATTGATACTAGAAAATCAGTTTCTGGATATTGCTTTTCTTTAGGATCAGGGATTTTCTCTTGGATTAATAAGAAGCAACCGACTGTAGCATTATCTTCTACTGAAGCTGAGTACAAAGCTGCATGCATTGCAGCATGTGAAGCAGTATGGTTGAGGAGGATCCTACGGCACATAGGAATACAAGGACAGGAGGCTACAAAGTTGAAGTATGACAACCAAAGTTGCATGGCCATCGCCAAAAATCCTGTTTTTCCATGCATGTACCAAGCATATAGAAATCCAGTATCACTATGTGCGTGGGGTGATTGAGGACGGGGTCGTGGAGATAAGCTATTGTCCTATTGAAGAAAATGGAGCAGACATCTTCACCAAGGCTCTTGGGAGAGAACAACTTCTTTGACACTTTCCAAAGCTTGGGATTGGACCAAGGAGGTAGTTCACCGTAGGGTGGACATTGGGGGGGGGGGGGTGTTAGATATGCTCAATACTCCACCCTCATGTGACCACGAATGATCCATGGTGCTCTAAGTTGTAAGGCCCCCATTATGAGGAGAAGCCATTATGAGAGTCCGAACATTTGTGGAACCCTAACTTCCAAGTTAGATGAGGTCTATGTGTGACCGTATGGTTGTAGATGATCTTTGTGAGCCTAGTCGTTAGGTTAGGTAGGGCATAAACTTTGAGGCCATTGGGTTGCCATTTAAGGTGAAAATAAAAGCCTTGTGGTGTAGTATGATTTCCCCATAGAACCTTAATGGGGTGAGTGCAGAGGGGGGCTTGCCCCCTTCTACGGGGTCTAGGGGGCCTATCCCCCCGGCCCGTAGGACCGAGACAGTAGGACTTTTGATCATGGAGATATTGTTAGATCGTATATTTTACCGACTATTTTGTATCTCCCGGCTACGTTTAATCATACTGAACCGCCTTGTAAGAGCTATATAAGCATGGCCCAGGTTGAGCTTTAGATAGCATTGCACACTAGTAAGCCCTTCATCTAGAGTCTGTCTAGATCACCATCTAAGCTCCACATTGGGAGCGCACGGGTGGACAGCACCATCATTGTAATTGCATTACACTCGACAATCTGAGAATTTGAGTTCTCTATCTCTCAGTCTGCATCTATCTTTGTCTGCATTTTTCTCTCAACTCTGTCTATAGGTCTATTCCGTTGTGCTATTATTTTCTTACATTAGAAAGACCCCAAGATTGGGAGAGAGAGTTCGTGTCCACCCATCAAACTCCACCCATGTATATACCTCTAGATCAACAAAGTGTGCAACAAGTGTCCATCATGTGGAAACTTTCCCAAGGCCATCATATTCCTTTTGGTTTCCCAAGGGTTATCACATGCCTTGTAAATCAAATGAGGCTTCTCTTCTCACATATATTATCATGTGGCACTTGAATAATCTTCGCTCAAGACTAACCTTCCCAAAACCTAGTATAAATCAAGCCTACAAGTTGCAACTATTCAATTTGGAGACCATATGAATAAATAAATCAACAAATAGCCCAACGGTTCAAACGAAGAGCTCTAATATGTGCAAAGGACCTAAGTTTAATATTACAACATTTGAGTCCTCAAAAATATGCAAAGGACCTAAGTTTAATATTACAAAATTTGAGTCCTCAAAAATATGTGGAAGTGTACTATGTCGACTGTTCCCCTATCCACCATGATGTATAGTTAGTTCTTCATCATCTCTCTCTAAAAATTTGCCGTTTTAATCAAATAGCGGTTACATCTTGTCTCAATCTAAAAGGAGAGAAATCATAATCCCTACCCAAATCACTTTCCCTCAATCCAACTTGACATACATGCATACCTTGTACCTATGGACGAATGAAATGAGTGTAATTCTCTAGTGGTCTTAGCTTAACCATTTCCTTTTGGAATTTTCTCAAGTCTCAAGCTCTCTAAAATCTTACATCTTTAGTAAAATCTTCATTTTGTACCTCTAAAGATGATCTTTTATAGACCATTTTGATTTAGATCTAGCATTGAGAAATTTATATTTTAATGTGCTTGACTTTTAATAATTTCCCCACATTAGAGTACTATTCACAAACTCTCTAAAGTTTTTATCTCTTACTTATACAAACCAACTACAATATCACATTGAGTATGATTTCTACTCAAAAGAATATTTTTTCTTAAGAGGTTATAGGCTAGCCTTATCTAAGGTAAATGTCACCTTATTCCATTCACCCATTTGTAAATATAGCCAAGTATATTTGATTGGTTCAATAGGTGCCTCTCTTCACCTCTTTATGAAACTAAGACCTTTCTCTTTGAAATCTTTTATTTTATGTTTTATCTTGATGTTTTTTATCAAAATCTTGACTCTCTTTCCTCTCTAATCATCAAAATTCTCAAAGGGAGCTGACTTATGCTATCCCATACCGGTAGGTCCTTCTCCTATCCACAAAACTAGATCCTATATCTTTTCATCTTCTTTCTCCTCTCAATGATCTCTTATCATCCTTTGTGAAATTGAATTTCATCTCTGGACTCCTTCGCACCCTGTAAATGAGATCAAATACTGACGTGTGCAATTCATATGCCAACTAGCCTTACATCCTAAAGGTTTTTTTGGTCAACCATTAAGTTTATGTTGGCATCATTTATCAAAGCATAAAAGATTTGATCCTTTTGGCTAATCAAGGTCATTTGGCCTTCATCATTCATATTTACCCATGGGATTTTTTGACATCTATAACACGCATGTTTATGAGTCATATCAGGCTTAAATCTTCACATCCTATTGATTTTAATCACAACCTTAGATTTTCTTTCCTCTAGGACTCAAGAATTTTATTTTATCCCTTTGAATTAAGTAGATAGTCATACTTTCCAACCAAACTTTATTGATGGTGACCTAATCTTTCCCACTTTCAAGTACCCTAGTTACTTTTACCTTGCTTGTTACCAAGTTGAAATTCCTTCATGAATTCCATCCTTTCATATCCAATGATCACTTTGTTCGAGTTTGACTCTCAAACACAAGGTATTTGATACCAAACATAATCCTTAACTTTCACAAAAGAGTTAAGAAATGTGTCTTTTTCTTAGAAATATCATGTCAATGATACCTTTCTTCTCCCCTTGATTAATTTTTGTGTGCAAAAATTGTAGGCTTTAAGAAATTTTTTACTCATCCTTTATTTGCACTAACCAATTTCCTAAGTTAAAAACCAATCAATCTTTGTTTATGTGCAATCAATGTGATCATCTTCCACATTGATTGAACAAGTCTTTCTATGTTCCATTGTATCCTTGAGTACAAGTTTCCATTACCTATAAATCCAGTGTCCCAAGCCATCGAATCCATTTTAGTGGTAATGTAAACCTAGATGTCCCATACCATTAGGT
This sequence comes from Ceratopteris richardii, assembly GCA_020310875.1. Classification (NCBI taxonomy): domain Eukaryota; kingdom Viridiplantae; phylum Streptophyta; class Polypodiopsida; order Polypodiales; family Pteridaceae; genus Ceratopteris; species Ceratopteris richardii. The sequence continues at coordinate 79,629,887 of CM035429.1, forward strand.
TTACACTCCCACCTTAGTGCTCATAAGTTTAGCTCTCTCTTCAGGATTTCTCATTGGATCAAACACCGCATGTTTTCCTCTCAATCAAATCAAATAGGTTTTTCTCAAAAACATAGATTGGATTGCTTTGGTAGACTTATAAGTTTTATTCTTACCAATTCTTGCTTGTAGTTGAAAACACTTTGTCTTGTTTAATGAAGATTGGCTCTTCCTTGAAGTGTTTCTTTGTTCAAATGCAGTCCAATAGATCTTCTCTATGTCATCTAATAATAGAGCTAGTATCCTCAAACTAGGTATTTTCTATTGAAATACGTAGGCATTTATATCAAAGAAAATATTAACTTGCCAATAATTGATTTTTCCTACAGATAATGGTAGCTATTTTGAGAAGTAGTCCTTAATTTCTAGACCATGTTTGGAAAAAAATGATTTTTAGGGTATCTTTCAACGCTTAAGTACAAGGTTCAAAAATTCACCTAACTCATGATGTGTATCAAGACTTTGGATATCTGCAAATATATCTATTGATTGATTTCCATTGAATCTTGAGTTGACTGTGCATGAACTTAGATACTTGAGAAAGTTCAAATTGAATGTCAAAACGTGTATTGCATAAATAGATCAAGCAACCAATTGCTTGACTATACAAGTAGAATCAAAAGGGTTTGAATCCGCTTCTATATGTAATGACACATTAACATCCATAGGTGTTTGCATAGGCTTGGAATCTGACATCTCAAACCTCTCCAATGATTTCTCAATGTATTTTTGTTGAGCTATATAGATACACTCATTTTGTACACCTAGTTAATCATGCAAAATACCTAAATCATTCACATCAAATGTATGCTTAAGTTGTACTTTAAATTGCTCAAGGTCTGAATCCTTGGGACCTATCATGATCATATCATCAACATACATGATAATAATAATTAATACATCTTTCTCACCTCTAACATAAAGAGTACGAGTTGCATCTGAGTTTTCAAAACCAATAGATAAGAGATAGATATGTATCTTCTCATACCAAGATCTTGGTGCCTGCTTTAGTACATACAAAGCTTTGATAAGTTTGCATACTAAATGTTTTTTACCTATTTCTTCAAAACCTTTTGGCTATTGAATGTAGACATCTTCATGAAGATCACCATTAACAAACGCAGTTTTGATATCTAACTGGTATACATTCCATCCAAAGAATGCAACAAGAGAAGGTACTATTTTGACTATTGTCATTCTAGAAGTAGGAGCAAAAGTCGCATCATAGTCAATACCTTTCTGTTGTGCATCACCTTTGACTACTAACCTTGCTTTAAACCTACCAATGATACCATCTACTTTTCTTTTGATTTTGAAGATCCACTTAATATCAATTTCCTTCTTACCTTTTGGTAACTCACAAAGCTACCATGTTTGATTCTTATGAATAGAATCAATCTCTTCTAGCATATATTTCTTCCATACATGACCATGTAGTACATCTTGAACACTAGATGGTTCATTATCAATTAAAGTAAGAGCTAGAATATTATGAGTCTCAAAATGTTCTTCATAATATACATGGTCTGCTTATTCTCTCCTTGTCATACTTCTAGTTTGTCCTGTGAAGTTCTTTATACTATTGTCCTTCCATGTTTGATATAACCACATTGGTGTAATCTTGAAAAGTGGTGAACTCTCTTTTGGTTCTCCAATATCTCTCTCTTGGAACTCTGGAACCTTCTCCAACTTCATAAGTCAAAACTTCAAGAGGTACTAATGATGGAGTAGGTACTGATGTAGGTAATGGAATTCTCTCTTCACCTTTATCAAGTGCATCTTTTAGGGTTTGAGAAGATTCATCACCCCCTTGTATGGTTGAATGTAAGAATCCAAATTCCTTCTAAAAAATGCATAATCATATGCTTTTATGAAATGTGGAATCTTTGTCTTCTTATCATAAATCGGACTTTTTGCAATATATGCATTGTGTGAGAGTAGGATACGGCTGTTTCTGGAATATAGAATCTATATCCTTTGCTTTCAATTTCATAACCAATAAAAATAGCTTTAAAAGTTTTTATATCAAGCTTACCATGATCCTTCTTCTCAATGTGAACATAAGCTAGAGAACCTAAACCTTTGAAATAACCCACATTGGGTTTCTTCCCATAATAAGCTTCATAAGGTGTGATGATCTTTAAAGCTTTTTTTGGAAGAATTATTCAGAATGTGATTAGCTATACGTATTGCATCAAAACAAAACTTGGGAGAAAGCTTTTTGGATGACATCATACTACACATCATCTCAACAAGTATCCTATACTTTCTCTCTACAACAACATTCTATTTTGGATTGTAAGCAATAGTGAGATGATGAGAAATACCTTTGTCTTCAAGAAAAGACTTAAAGTCTTTTGACATGTATTCTCCTCTATCATTTCTCAAAATCTGAAATTTTGACTGACTTTCATTTTCAACCATAGCTAAGAACTTCTTGAAAGTAGGAAAGACTTTTGATTTTACTTTAAGGCCATAAATCCACAAATATCTTGATAAATCATCAATGAAAGTAACAAAATACCTGAAACCTTGAATAGAATATGTTCTCATAGGACCATTCACATTTGAATGTATGATATGAAACTTCCTTGTGGCCACTATATATCCATGCTTCTTGAAAGAAGCTTTGTGAACCTTTTCTTCAAGACATCCTTCACATGGTTTTGCATCATCTAGTAAAGCAGAATTAGGAACACTCTCCGCCATTCCATGATCTTTGATGTGCTTGAGAGCTCTATAACTAATATGACTTAATCTAGCATATCATAAAATCATGTTCTCCTTAGTTGTAAAAGATCTAGCAACATTAGCATGAATAATTTTGGATAACACAAACATGCCACTTCTGTTTTCACTTTGAAGTAGACAATGCTTCTCATTAGCTGAGAGGATTTGGCATGAATCTTTCTTAAAAACAACTTTAAAACCATATGACAAGTGAGATGGAGAGCAAATTCTTCTTCATACCTGGAACATAGTGAACATTGGAAATTTTGAAATTTTCACTTGCTCTGGTCTTAAGGTTTACTTCCGCAACACCTACAACATCCAAATCATGACCATCTGCAATGGTCACTCTTCAACCTAAAGAGTTATTAAGACAAGAAAATACCTTTGTGCAACATGTCATATGCTTAGCAGCTCTAGAATAAAAAAATCCAAGGATTATCTGAGATTTCATTTAATGTTGCCTGATCAAAAGCTATTTCTTCAATAGTAATACATGCATAAGATTCTTCCTTTGAAGATTTAGGTTTTGATTCATCTTTAGTACTATTACCTAATGATTTATTTTTTTCATTAAAATCCTTATTTTACATTATGCTATAAAATGACTTGGTTTCTTATAGTATGGAGAATTCCTTTCTTTGAAGTAAATGTAGTAATAGATTTTTCTTTGGTTGTAGAGGATGCATTAGGGGTAGGACTAGAAGTTTTAAGAGTAGAAGACTTACTTTCCTTCTTTGTTTGTTGAATCTTCTTCTTTTTCTTTGTGTTCTTGTTGGGGGATTCTTGGACAAGAAGGGATTTGAGTGTTTGTAGGAGAAATGGGTAAGACAAGAAGAGAAAAGACACACTAGAAGCCTCTACCGATTGATTACAATAAGACAAATACAATATTGAAGCACAATACAAGCCAATGCTTCTGTGCAAAATCCCACAGAGGGCTCAATTACAAAATACCAAATACCCAAGGGACTTGTTGCTACCGGCCTCCTCTGCACCAAACCTCCACCTTCTCCAAGCCTGCACTTGTGCACACCTTGCACCAAGCTTCCACTAAGGGGGAGGGATGGGTACCTTCGGTCGGCATGCGCACACTTCAATAAGACCTTGGGATCTTTGGGAGACTAGCTTAGCACTTCTCTGCACACTTCCTTGGTCACTCTTCATGCACACCTTGAACTTCACTTCTCTGCGTCACACACTGTGTGTCTCTTGCACTTCTCTCTCTTACTCCACTTAGACTATGCTTCCCTTGCTTACACTAGAATGGTCCAAGAATAGTCCTTGCCTTGATTTGAGTGTCGATTCACGTACACTCCTAACTGCAAGAGTATCTTGGTGCTCACTTTGATGTCCCAAGATTGTCTTCACAAGTGGCAGCCAAGGACTCCCTGTTTTGTCCTGTAGTGACTTTAGACTAAAACCAAAAATTTTAATTGGGAGGGCATACTTTCACCTCTGCGTACGCTGCCGCTTCACATACCTTCACATTTTCTTTTTAAGTCTTCACTTTTGCACATAAGAGAGGGTTCACATGAACCTTCCAAAACACTTTAAAAACACTTTGAACCTTAGGGAAATTAGAGAAATACCTCTGCAACCTGCAACCCACTTTCTCCAATTTACCCTTTGTGGACAATTAATTGTGCACTACCTGTGCACTTTGACACCTGCACTTTAGCACTTTGACTTTGCACTTGTTAACTTTGACCTTGACCTTGTTGACTTTGACCTATTTGACTTTGACTATGGTTGACTTTGACTATGGTTGACTTTGACCAATATGACTTTTATGGGCTCAACAGGTCTCCTTTTTCTTCTTACCCTTTGATGATGATAACATGGCTTCATGATTCTCTTCCATAATCTTTTATTGATCTTCATCTTGAAGTAACACGAAATGTAACTCTTCAAATGAAAGTTCTCTATCTCTTATAGACAAAGATAAAGAAGTAACAAAAGCACAATATTTAGATAGGAGTTTAGAAGTGTGTTTACCGTTTCTTCATCTAAAATATTGACTCCAACATTGAGTAAGTAATCTCATGAGTCTTAGAGCTTCAAAATATGTGATTGAACTGACTCACCAACTTTCATCCTTGTGTTGTCTAGCTGTCTCCTTAGATGAGCTTTTCTAACAAGGTTTCCGCTTTGATAGAGATTCTCTAACTCCAACCAAGCCCAACGAGAGGTTTTGCATGACCTTATTTAGGGTATAGTATGCCTCTTGACTCCCGTGATAACATATGAAAGTGCTTCTGCATCCCTTGAATCCCATTTGGTTTGCGCTTTTGTAGGAAGTAATATGGTAGTAGTATGGACTATACATGATGAAAGAGTTTCTTCTTCTTCACTAACCTCGTGTTGAGCAGAAATAGGAATAGCGTGTCTTCTAGAAGATGAAGCAACATCCTCTCTGGCCTGTCTTGGCCTTGGATAAATGTAATTGACAACATTCCACTTGAGACTAAAAAATTCATCATCCAAAAACTCCACTTGAGACTAAAAAATTCATCATCCAAAAACTCCACTTGAGACTAACAAATTCAGCAACATCAACTTTGCTCTGATACCAAATGTTGTAAGAGGGGTGGGCCTCAATAACAATAATAATCATAGGTTTACAAGATCTTTCAACACATGAACCTTAGCATACACACCTTAATACTCAGAAATAGATGAATGAGAGATAGAGAGAGAGTAGAAAATATTTTCAAGTGTAACAGTAAGCAAATAACATACCTACACTATTTTATATATGAATGTCAATTACAATGTGTGTAGATGATTACAAACTTTGAATATAGGCAAAAATATGGAACTAGATATAAGAATTTGTATGTAAAGTGCCTAAGAGCTATAAGGAGTGGTGTGTGCGAAGATGTAGAAAATATGAACAATTTAGACCTAGTTTACAACAAACCCTAATTATGAAATTAGGTTTTTAGAAAACCTAAATAGAAAACTAGTGACCTAACAAGTAAGGAACGGACATAGACTTGTTACTAAAAGTAAATTAGGTAGATGTTGATGGTTGGCTGATACAAACTCCTCCACAACTGCACCAAAGGAAAAGCACAACTCCTCCAAGTGTTCCTCCTAGCTTGTTGATCACCAATGATGGTTTGAGTGTTAATTGATACCTCAATAGTGAGCCAAGGTCCCTATTATATAGTAATTGTTGATGCTACGCCTCCAACCACAAAAAGCATAAAATCAAGTGAATGACTTTCAAAAAAGTATGCGAAAAAGCGTTTAAAAGCATACTTTCATAAATTTTGGTGACATAGTTTTTTGAATATCGCAATTGTGATTTTTACCTTAAAACATCAATGATCTCATAAATGCACTATTAGCTCGATAAAAGACTTTGCTTTTTTGAATGTACATGAGGTGAGGGTCATAATATGGTAAAAATCCATTTTAGCATAAAAACTAGGGTTAAGGCTTTCTCCTGATTTGGACCTCTAATGATTGAATGTCATATATCAAATGAAAGCTCTCTTCAAACTCCATCTGATAAGCTGATAAAAATGTTTTACCTTCTGTACCTAAAAATTGGCTAAGTCTCCAAAAATAGAGTTGGTGGAAATTAGGGTTTTATGCTATTCTGACATTGTTTCCAACGATCATGATGCCTTGATGATAATGGCTCTCATCACATGTTAATATATTTTGGTAGTGATGTGTATGAACATACTTGGAACTGTCATGGCACATTTTTCCTCTTTAGGAGGTTTTTTACCTAGTCTATATATAATCCCATAACTCTAAAGGGATACTTATCTTTGTACATTCTACAATTAGTAGTGCATTGTGTTGTGCTCTTAAGCCTCCTCTTCTTTCTCATGTTGTTTCTATGTATTCTTAATCCCCCAAACTTCAACAACTGTTATCAAGGAAGGTTGTTAGTTCCTTAGGTGGATTATCGACACATCCCCGTTCATCGTCTAAGATTTCTATGAAAATTGTTGAGCCTTTGAATGTACTATCACAATAAATGTGTAAAAAATTATATACATAGGTGTTTTTTCACCACTAAAAGCACCTCAAGACCTACTACATGTCTAAAAAACATTGGATAATTTTGTTTAACATTTTTTGAAAAAAATAAATTATTTGCATTAGGGTATAGTCATAGGCCATGGTTGAAAACAATCATGTGCATTGCATATTGGCTGTTGAGTATACGTTAGATGGTTCCAACTACTCATTAGGGGCACACATGATTTGACATGTATTTTTTTGAAAGAGATAATGGAAAATTGTGCAAGGTGTTGAAATGTGTCTTAACATAGCTACAAATGGTCAAAATGCAACTGATGGAGATGGCATTGAGGATGTTATAGGTTCAATTCTAGTGTCATTCCTATTTCAAGTCCTCTTGCAACTCCAATTTCAACTATGTCATGTAAACCAATAGGGCCCCACCCATTGCAAGCAACTTGCACAGGATGATAGAGATGAATAGACATGATTTGATTGCTTTATCTATCATGAATGCCATTATCACTCATATTGGCATGGAAAATGACAATTGATGCTTGGGATACTCTTGCCACACTATATTGGGCAAGAAATGAGGCTCATATTGCATATCTTTGAAGAAAATTGGAGAGTGAGCATATGAAGGGAGCTGATTCTATGGATAGTTTCCTCATAAAGATAAAATATTTGAAAGAGAAATTGATTGCTTGAGATGAAATTTTGTAAGAGGCTTCAATTATGCGAATTGTTCTTAATGGTTTACCTGATTCTTATAAGATTTGTGTTGTTACTCTTCAATCAGTGATGAAATTCAATCCAAATTCCTTAACTTTTGAAGAGTTAGTATCTATTTTGCTACGAAGAGAATAGTCCAAGTAGAATAGGTCTACTATGTGTGTTGTAAATTAGTCTTTTATCGCTAATTAGAAAGGAAAAGGTAAATGGGGCTCTTCCTCTAGTAAGTATAAATCGCTAATTGTTGCACAATCAAATAATAAAGACAAAGATGACAAGAAAATAGATAAACATAAATAATTTTGAAAATATTGTAAGGAAAATGACCATATAATCAAAAAATATAATAAGCTTGTAAACATAAGGAAGAAAGAGGCAACAATGATTCTTGTGCACACTTTTGCTACTAAGATTGATTCAACAAACTCAGAAAAGAATAAAGCATGGAACTTCTTACATAATATAGTTGACCCATCAATGCATGATCATTATATGTTGGCCATGGACTTGAATCTTTGGTACTTTGATAGTGGTGCAACCAAAAATATTAAGTCTCAACAGAATTTCTTCACCTCACTTGAGCATACCCCTAATGGGAATATTGTGACATGTGCAAACAAATTCTCATATCCTATCATGGGACTTGGAAGAATCATCCTTACTACTTCTAATGGAAGTAAATTCACATTGTTGAATGCCTTATATGTGCCATGGATAAGAAGAATATACTATCCGTTTTAGCTTTAGCCATGATTGTATTAGTGGTAAGCTATTCTAATACATGGTGTAGGGTTTATAAAAGAAAGTATGTATTTAATTATGCATGTGCAATACAAGATTTATAGGGTATTTTAGATGCAAAACTTTGGCCTGCAAACTTTGCTCATCTAAATTTCACAAATTTGTTATGCCTGGAAAAGTTTGGCATAGTGCTCTCACTTTGATTTTGTGGTTGAGAGCTTCCTATAAGGAGCCTGGATCTATACCGCAACTTGCAGAACTCTCTCTTCATCAATCATCTTTAAGATTTAATATAGAGAAGATAGAGCAACCATGTCAAGAGGAGGATCTTCTATTGTGTTGGAGGAAGAGAAAAAGCATAGTTTTGAATGTTGAGCTCATTTTATTTTCTTTAAGAAATAACAAAATAGGCCTAGTGTGCGGAAATTAGTTTGTTCTAGATTCATTTGGGAGGGTCTTCTTTTAGGACACGATTCTGATGACTATTATTGCATAGAGTGCTTCACATCCAATAATCAGTTTGGGGTGTATGAAGAGAATGGATGTGTGATTATTGAGCTCAAAGGAAATTGTAGCTAGTCACCTTTTTTATGCAACTCTTGCTATCCATGGGAGTCCGATGGAGGAAGGAGGGATTTAGCATAGTTATAGTGTGAATTTTCCATGAGCTCATGTACTTATTCTTCCAATTAGAAGTGCATCACCTGTAAGAAGATATGGAAATGCAAATGCTTCTTCGTATGAGAGGACCTACTTTTGCTAGTTAAATTTGATTAAGAAAGCATATTCAAGGACTTGCATTGGGAAAGAAGGTCAAAGTAGCCAATTAGAAGAGGAGTGCATCTAAGTTTTGATCTATGCATGTTGATCTCACTACCACTTATAAAGGTGAAGGACGCACACTTATGCACAAAGAGAATCAAAGTTTTAGTTTCTTCTCCATGGCTTTGAAAGATGTTAGTCTCTTGTTGATTGGTTCAACACTATGGTTATCTGATTCTAGTGCGAATGAAGTGAATATTCTAACTATAGGTTTATATTTGCAAACTTATTCTTGTTAAATTTAAGGTCAAGTAGCATCTTTGGGGGAATAATGAAGAGCAACAATTTGCCACTTAAACTCCATTTTTTAAGAACTATCAAGGATTCATAGACAAGTGTGGTTTTGACTTCGTTGGGAAAAAGAGAAAAGTTTATGTGGAGAAAAATATGTGTGATCTTGGAGTAAGCTTGAGGGAAATGAAGATCTAGGTTCATCTCATATGAACTTTACTCAACTTTGGTAGCCTTTTCTTTCATTTACAACACAAGAATTTGTGCAGAAGGATCGTGTCCATCCTTTGTTCGAAAGGAGGAGCAAAGTTCTATTTTGGAATAGATTTTAGTGATGGATGTCTTATAAGAAAAGGTCTTTGACTCTCGCCAATATTGAATTTTCCTTGTGCTTTAATGCATGTGGGAGGTGATTTTACATATAGGGAACTTATGTCATCAACTCAAAAAAGCTACAAATGACAAGGTAGAGGGAGGCTTCATCAATGAAAGATTGAAATCTCATATGCAGCTATGATGACTTGGAGGTATCTTGTATAAACACTCTTTTGCTTTACAAATTTTCCTTGGTGAAGTGAAGCAACATGTTTTGATACCATACTTCAATTTTGAAACAGAATGAGATTCGGCACAACCAGCTGAAACAAAATCAATATTTTTACATATATTTCTGAATAGAAAACATATCTGAATTTCATATAACTTGTTTGTGCTTGTAATTACGTGTTTAATTCTGAGTTTATTACTTCATCTTGTTCCATAAAATATAAAATTAAATGTTTAAGGTTCTCTTAAAGCTATGTATTTTTCCATTTTAACCTTCAAAAACATGAAGGTAGTAGAAGTACTAGTGAAAAATTTTAAGCTCCTATCATTCCATATTGATGAGGAATGAGGCTATGTTGAAGACAATGATAAACATCATTAGAGTGAATTTGATTCTTTAGATTAGTAGATGATATCTATAGTTATGAATGATTGTCGTTGCTTTTTGGATATATGTTACATATGGAGATGGGTTGTGATTGTGAGGGAATGTGTATGTCAACACTCTTGTTAGAATTTTAGCAATCTCAAGTGTGGGAACTCATGCTAAATTAAAGTGCCACATCACTCAGACCTTCTGGTAGAATATACAACCACTTTTCCACGAGTTTTCTCAACTCTTTACTCACCTAATTGATGGGGAAAAGTCAAAATCATTTGGAGGGCATTTTTTTATTCAAATTTGCAACTACCTTTTTGAGCATTATATAAGCAAACACATGGATCAAAGTCATGGCCATCCTCCTCTACCATTTGATCACTTGTAGGATCTCATTAGGAGTTTTTACTCTAGTTCTAAGCTAGCCCCTAGCTAAGCAAGCCCCCTACTTGCTAGAATTTTCTCATAGGAAGTGATGTTTGATCACCCATATCGCTTTGTCTAGTAGTCCAATTCATTTGCAAGATAGCTCATTTTGTTCCTATGATTGTAAGCTTTATTTTGGATGTAATCTTAGTATCAAGTCTTCATTATCCTTGAGTATATTGAGCTTGAAATCTCTCTGGTCTGATCTCTGCATATTCCCAAGTATATGTGTGTTGGAAGGTACACATAGGTGCAAGCTACCTGTTTGGACAATTTCTGGTATGTCTTGTGAAGGGAGGTTGATACTGTCCAGAGAGCAATTCAAATTTTGGTGGACTGTGGTAGTAAATTTTTTGGTCCTCGGAAGGGCCTATCATTCTTCTGCTGCAACTAGGAGCGGATATACTCGATCAACTCTGGTATAAAGTGGTAAGTGTATCCCACGTATCATTTGTTGTTTGCAAGATCAAATGTGAGGAATAATGGCATATTTGATCGACGAGGCTACCAATGCATGTGCCTGATCATCTCTGCCATCACAAAAAAATTCTCTATAGTAGGTGTAGCAAGAACCGCAGCATGAACAGGAATCTGAAGAATATCACCATCTTCAACACCGTTTGCATCACCTTCAGCAACTGTGTTTGGTGTAATAGGACGTTTTTCAACACCCTACACAATATTCCATAGTCATTTTGCAATGGGTACATGGCTCATCATATAAGCCCATAATGGGTAATTGGTACCATCCAACGTATCCTCAACAGCCAACATACGAAATACATCACTACTTTTAGCCATGGCCATTGCCTAAAATACACTGATGCAAAAAAATGATTGTATCTCAAAAATTTGAACAGAACTACCCTATCGAGTTCTACTAAGCCTATAGCAGACTTTGTGCTTATACTGGCATATCAAAACCTATATATATCTTTGGCACAAAGAGACAAAATTGCCTGCACAAGCACTATGATAGTGTGTTCGGAGGTTGAAACAAGCTCAGATCATGATTTCCACACCACACAACAAAGCTATTTTGAAATCCTAATCACTTTGAGTATGCTCACCAGTTTTCATGTGATTTTGAGACTATGACCGGAGGGGTGTCGATGATGCCCTAGATGAAGGGGAGACCTGCTCTGATACCAATTGTTGGAGTTTGAGGTTTGCGGAAGCACGGGAACAACACAAGGAGGAAGAAGAAGCTTGGAGCACAACACACAAATACTGAATGATATTACCCCTAGAATGAACAAAGATAAGTGACCCATTAGGGGTATAGGCATATATACAAGCCAGGGGTAAAAGACCTCTTAAAGAATGGAAAAAGTGCCCCGGTGGTCCTAGTGTGTTTACACACATCACTACCTAAATACATCAATAGGCGTAAGGTTGGGAGGAGAGTCATCTCAGGAACATGTGGTGGTCCCAATGCTCTAGTTCCCTTTTGGGAGATGTAATGGACATCTTTCCATAGGCCTTTCTCAATTTGTTTCTTGGAAAGGGATGTTTCCAAAGTGCTAGCGTTCTTTGAAAAACGTCTTTCAATGAAACTTTATCTAAGACAAATACCATGATTATTTCTCGATTCTATCCAATTGTTTCTCTTGAAGTACTTTGCATACTTAAAGTAAACCTTGGAATTCATGTATAATATTCCATATTTAAGTATGAAATTATACTTACTTTGCTTTTGACAGAATCATAACCTTATCTAGTCTTGTAGTGTTCTTATAGAATCATAACCTTATCTAGTCTTGTAGTGTATATGAAAGTTACCTTTATTTATTACCAACAAATTACATGTGAATTTGTAGAGTTTATCTCTACATTCTTTAGAGTCTCTATGTCATGTAACTTCATCATCTCATCTTGATTATGGGACTTTGAAGGTCCCATAATCCTCATGCAAATGCATGTGTTTGCATGTAAATGCATGAGTTTGCATACCCAAACTAATGCAAATATTCCTTTTCTCTTTCTTTTCTTTTGATGTACAAACATGTGAAAACATATGTTTTTGGTGTGCTAAGAACTTAAACGCAAAGAAAAGTTTGACTTGTGCATAAAAAATTTCATTCTTTTATACAGAGAAACTCTTTTGGAAACAAATTCTTGTTGAATGCAAGCTAGTGCCTGAAACGATAAACTATTTTCATCAACTTGGACTAAATGTAATCTTAATTTATTGAAGTGTTTCCTCTAGTTCAGCTTTTAAATAAGATTAAGTGCAAGTGATGAAGGCAAGGTCATTCAATAATTGAAACCAAACATCAACTTGAAAAATACTTAGCTCCGAACCATAGCTATGCCCTTCCTTTGCATTGAGAAGAGCCATCCTTCTTTGATGTTTGCAAAAAACTAGCCTTTTGCTCTTAGCTTCTCTTAGATCTCTTCAAAACATTATGTCCTTCTTTGCATCTTATCATCCTTGAATCCAATCTTTTGGCATGAAAGAAGCTTAAGAAAGTCTTGGTTATGCTAGTTGCCATGACGTTAGACTTCACAAACCCAAAACGTGTGTGGCATAGTTTAGAGCATTACCTTCTCAGTTTTCTCATGTGCTTGCGGATTGAAATAGAGATTATTTTTTTCTCTTTTACAAATTTATACATTGAGGAATATTTTTCTACCCAAACAAATGGGTTGCATGGATAGCAAAGTTCCTTATACTCTAGGAAGTGATGGGTTCAATTCTCCTAGATTGCTATGCACAAAGAGAATATCACTCTTGTTTTGCAACATAGTGGAGAAAATTGTGTGCATGGCTTTGCATCTGGGGATTACTAATTTGAACTAAAAAAAATGAGAGATCGAAGCACATCACATAAGTGCTAAGAAACCTGGCTAGCTTGGGCAACATGATTTGGCCTGTTTTCATGTTTTGTTGACTTGAAAAATTGATACCATAATTTTTTAATAGATCTATATCCTTAGGCAAGCACATTTACAATATCACATACCTCTTATATTTGAGAGGTGTGTATTATTAGTTTCATATTTTTTTAGAAGCTTCTCAAATGTAAACTTTATGAGGCATTCATCTCATGTAATTTTAAAAATTTTGACAAATCATTTTGGATTATGAAACAATACTCTTTCATAGCTATGCATCATGTTCAAACCTAATACATTTGTCACATTATCTCTATCAATTTCCTTTTTTTTTTTGGATTCTTCAATTGATTTTGCAAATTGTCTAATTCATTTTGATATGGTTTGCATTCCTATGGATGTTTCCTTCAAATGTTGAAAGTTCTTAAGATGAACAATCAAAAGTGATAAATGTTTAAGTTCCTAGATTTTGAAATCCTTTTGGTCCAATATACTTTGTAGATAGTTTATGTATTCAACATAGTTAGTAGATGATTCATACAGCTTTGAACAATATCCTAATAAACCATACTTTCCGTCTCCTACAAATCTAATCAGATCATGTATTGTACAAATTGTAGGGGCTTATCAATTCGAGGATCCAATAATAAAGAGTCCAATATGTACATATGTAAATAGTCTTCTTCCCTTCATTGCATAGTACTTGAAGTTTTGCATGTTCTAGATCTTTATGATACACCTTCCTTGTTGTTGCATACACGTGATTGGTCATAATATTGATATGAAACTTGTCACTTGTATTGGTCATTGTATTCATTATAAAAGAAAATGTTGTAGCAATTATGATGTTTGAGTCCATCTTTGCATGAATTCACAAAAAGATAAGACCATGTATTTGATGAGCTTTTATAGACTAAGGAATTTAGAAAGATGCATGCACAATACAAAAAAAAACTCATAAATGCATAAACTTCAAGGCATAAGCCACCACGTCCATTTCAAACATGATTTGAATAATTCAAATCTAATTGATTAACAACTAATGAAATTTCTTACACAACCCATTTTTTGTTGTTTGAGTTTACACACACACACACACACACACACACACATATATATATATATATATATATATATATATATATATATATATATATATATGGGCAACATAGTTATGAGATAAAGGCTATCAAGGACTAAGGACTATTCAATCTATTCGATGGCTAATTTGCCTATCCAATCCACATACAAAGCTTCTCATATTATGTAACTTCATCAAATTTTTTTTAGCTTTAAGATGAATTTCCAACATTGTGAAATTTATAGTGGGGAATTTCTTAGTAGGGCATCTTTTTCTTAGTAGGGAAACTTTTTTTTAGTAGGGAACATGTTTAGTAGGCCACTTTTTTCTTCTTTTCTTTGTAGGGCACCTTTTTCAGAGAGGAACGCAAATTGTTTTTCTATTTCTTGAATCAAATTATAACCTTTTTAAGTTCATCCACCATTTATAAGTTATTGGACCAAAGGATAGGCTTGCCTCTTAAAACAATGCTTGACAGGAGTATCCTTAGTTCCATGAAAGTCCGATCACTTTTAGAGAAAAGTGTTTGTTGCATCTCTATTCCTATCTTTTCCCTCTCCAAAGAATTGAGGTAAATTTAAGTCTCTCACTAAGATCAATACTCTATGTCTATTGGTTTGTCATTTAATCTATGGTAAATTAAGTTAATTTGGTTGTTTGCCTAGTCAAACGACATATACCACTCCTAAAGGTTTATTCATTCCTAAGAGTCTATGAAGGAAATTTTTTAGAACTCTAAATTAGTATGAATTGGTGTCACTATAATAAAATTGGTTAATGAAGCCAATTGTTGGTTCACCTTATTTGAGGTGATCATAACTCCTCCACTTTACCCTCTACATTCTTAATTCATTCTTCTCGACCATCTACCCCTTGGTAAATAGCTATGTCATAGAATTCACCCTCATCCCCATGTTCCTTGTTCAGTATATGCAAAAAGTTGTCTTCCAATAAATGATTACTAGCATGCTTTGATGCCCCTTTCATCTCAAAAAAGAATATATTGAAGAGATATGAATATCCAATTACTTCCTTGTATTGGCTTGAAGTTTAGAAGAAGCAAAAATTTGGAACCATAGAAGTGCCCCACATACAAGACTTCCTCATAAACATTGAAAACATCAAACTTAGTTTTTTTATAATTAAGTTCTTGATGCTATTTGAGAGCCTAAACGAGCTCTAAAATTTATGAAATCTAAAACATTAGTTCTACGTAGGCTCCTCAAGCTTGAGGACTCCTTAGCTTGCATAAAATGGAGATGCAAAATGTGAAATGATATTTACAATGGTTTTTAGTGATAAAAATCAATGTTTTCATAGGAATTTCTTATGAAAATTTGACATCCTCTAGAGCTTCTTTGGCTTCCTAATCCCACTTGAAGGTCAACTTCAAATTACCCTATCAAAAAATCAACACATGATTTTTAAGAAAAATAGTTGAACACGAGAGGGATTTGAAACCAGCTTTTCGACAAAATCATGAGCTGAAAAAACAGATTTTGGATGAAAACTTATTTCAGTTCAGGCTCCTGGGAGTTAAACAGACAAACAAAACCTCTCCGGATATTTATGTACTTGTTTAAAGCACTCATGATTGTGTGAAAATGTGATGATTGTCTAATTAGAATCACGGTATTATGAGAAAATTGTGATGTTATGACAACCAAAGAATCATAATTTTATGAAAGCTATCAGAATATCGTGATGCTCTAAGACAATTGTGATGTTGAGACAACCAGACAATTGTGCTTTTGTGAAAGTCAGACAATTGTGATTTTGTGAAAGTCAGACAATCATGATGCTATGAGACAATTTTGATGTTCTGACAACCAGAGATGTGTGGTACCAAGCATCTAAAATGAAGTACATAATAATAGTATACAAACAAACAAGCCTTTGCGTGATGCCTCATAGAGGTTTCAATAGGAAAAAGAATAGAAAACATGGTTATCTTTATATCGATACTTTGCATATCTCCCAACACATGAAGACGGAAGCAATGTACTCTCTCTCTCTGTCTCTCTCTTTCCCTTACTCTCTCCTCTACAATACTTGAACTAAAAAATGCAACCAATGTTTACCACATGGCATGATGCTTTGATAGCAATATGATGGTACTCCTTGTGAGCCTAACAACATCTCATCATACTTGGAGAAGAGAGATGATATCTGAACCTCCCAATCATGGTGTTTATATAAGCTTTTTGCCAAGGGGTTCATGCAAATATCTCTAATTTAGGAATGGAATCTAATTTTAGTCATACCCACTTTATCTCTAATGATCTTATAATTAATCAACTTCGTTTTACAATCCTTCCATGCATATAGCCTCATGTTTAGCTTAATATTAACCTTTCTTAACCTATTTTCTATTCTTTTCTATAAGTTTACTACTTCTTAAAAAAAAGAATACAGTTTGGATTATGTATCCACAAAAAAAAAGTAAAAATACCACATAAGTATTAAAAACATCTCTCTCATGATTTCATGTGAAAAAACATCAAGCACAATCTAGAAATCTTACGGCATAAACCAAAAAAATGCCCATAATTGCACAATACATTCATTAATAAATCAATATTGAGTCAAGCTGGCATAAGAACCTAACATACATGTGCCCAAACAAACCTATCAAGGCTCCACCCTCATGAAGAAGCAACCATAATGATCACAAATAGCCTTTAATCATGGCTCTAATCCAAGAGAAAAAAAAAATATCCTCTCAAATCACTCAGTAGATCAAGAACCTATAGAAAAGATCTAAATATCATGCACATATTATTTTTATGGAGATGAGTACTAGAGTATGAAGAAGAATTTATCCTCTATGTAAAACCAAGTTTCCAAAAGACAAAGAAAAAAATTAGTCAAATAAAAAATATGGTCTCCTTACACTTTAAGTTTAAAATATGAAGAAAAGGGTAAGGTAATGAATCACTTGTTGCTATCAACTATGTGGATACATTGGATTCAAATCCATTTCTTCTACAATATGAGCTTTACCTTTCTTATCCTTGATGTTGCTATTATTGTGTCCTCCCTAATCTTTATGTTTGCTTTTGAAGAAGCACCTTGATGAAGGATGATTTGTCTTCTTGCAATATTTGCATTATTCAAGATTTTGTTCTTTTTTCTTTGAGTATGTTGCATAGGCTCCATTTGTTGATATGCTTGTCTTCTTTTCTTCTTTTTGAAGTAAGTTGATGACATCCTGCAAACTAAGGATTGGATCTTTCTCCTTGAGGATGCCTTGATGTTGGAGTATTTCTCTAGAAGTGCTTTAATGAAGATAGCCACTTTATCTTCATCATCTATCTTTTATATGATGCACATATACATCATTTGATGATGTGAGAATAATGCCCAACACTTTTTTATTTTTAGTTGCATATTGAGCATTTTAAGCCCTAGTTATAATAGTTTTATTTTTGGATAAGGGATTTACAACCGATTGAGTCATTTGCTTTCTATAAGGCTTTTAGCAAGAAAAAAAGTAGATCACAAAGTGCAAAAAGTGATTCAGAACAAAGATCCTATGTGACTGGTTGTGTTGAAGACCAACCCATTTAAAAACCTTACTTTTGAATTTGGTAAGCACCTAGTCCCATCTTTGGTCACATGTAACACCAAAACCCATAGGAATACTAAGCAATCTGAAGATGGTCCCTTCTTGAATAATTCAGAATTGTTGTTGAGAACACATAGGGGAGTGTGATGATTGGAGGCATAGAAGATAGTTTTGTGATGATTAACAATAGACCCACTAGCCAAACAAAAAGTGTTTAGATATTTCAAAAAAATTTCAACAAAACCATTAGCTTTGAGAATCATATTAGTATCATCAGTAAACATCTACAACCTGAGTTGGGAGGGAAACCCCTGAATATCAATTCCTTGAATTTGGTCATTATTCATGCAATCCTTGACAAGCCAACCTAAGGCATCATTAGCAATGGCAAAAAGGAGAGGAGCTAGGGGGCATGCTTGTCTAATAGATCTTTGAAGTTTGAAGGAGCTAAAAAGATGGCCATTAATGATGATTCTAGAATTGGTATTGCCAAAAAGGGTAGTAACATATATTATGAAGTTTCTTCTAGCTCCTAAATCATGGAGAGACTGGAGGATGAAGATCCAGTCCATCCTATCATAAGCTTTATCAAAGTCAATTTTGGAGGAAAAAAATATTGATGAGTCTAGCCAATAGAGGGTTATTGCAGTTACTGAACACCCATGTATGACCTCGAGTTAATAGAAATATCCACCAAATTTAAGCTATTAACCATATCAAGCCAAACATATTTTTCCCTACCCAGAATGACATTGTCTTCGTTACCACATGTATCACAAGCAACAATGATCATATTAAAATCACCTATTAAAATGACATCACCATCAATCTTAGAAATCTCATTCTAGTACCTAGTTCTATCAGGATGATTGTTATTGGCATAAACATTGACAATGGTGAAATTATGAGGCTAATCATGCTCTAGGGCAATCCACTAGTTAGATGGGCTAACAAAAACATTAGAGACTAGATGTTTGATGTTAAGGACTATACCCGTGACTGCTGCTCCTTTACTGCCAAAGTGAGAGGTAACATACCAAAAGTGCTTTGAGGGGATAGCTATAAGATTAGCTTGAAGTTTGAAATCATTAATTTTAACTTCCTGTAGGTAGATCAGGTTAGGAGATAAAGATAAATCCCTAAACCAATTATACAACACTTTAGCTCTTACAAGGTCAGTGAGCCCCTTGATGTTTAAAGAAATAATATTGAAAGTATCCATAAGTTGAAAAGAAGAATGCACACCAAATGAAAAACACCTATAGGAAAGCAACAGCCAAGACAGAGAAACATAACCCACAATTATTTCTTATAACTCTTAGTCAGTTTAAGAACCAAACCATAGAGCCTAGTTGGATCCTTTCTTTTGGGTTTACCTGACTTAGGGCGAGATGTTTTGATAACCTCCATAGGAGTCATGGGGATATCCTCATTAGATGAATGGTAAGAATCTGTCTTTTCTTTATTTTTTGGTTCAATTGATTAGAGAAAGTAGCATCATTACGTGTGTGCATAGGGTCTTCCTCATCACTATAAGAATGTTCAAAAGAACTATCACCAGAGTTCCCATTCGAGAAGTTCACTTTTTTCCCCTCTAGTTGTATTTCATTCTAGATCTGCATGCTCGTTTTGGTTAGTTTGAACATTATTACCAATATTGCTTTTATTATTCACAACTTCTTTTGGGGTCTTGTTGACTTCATGATTTTTTGAGTTATTTGAGCCCTATCCTTTCAAACCATTAGAGTCCAACACATAAATATCTTTCGAATCATCCAAAAGGGGATTAAAGACATTGCTCAACAAAACCTTGTTTTTCTATTGCCAATTAGATTTTTTCTTCTTGTAGGACTTATGGACATTTTTTTAAAAGAACATTCGCTACCTTTATTATTTTCTTTGAGTCCAGAGTCAATATTATCCTTATTAGTGCACTCAGTGTTAGTAGGGAACTCATTTCCTTTGGTTTCAACAGACGGAACTTTTTAATCAAATGTCCTTGTCTATTGCAATGGAAGCAAGCATTGGGCAGGTTTTTATAAACTAGTTTTTGTTCATGAAGTTTATAGCCATCTAAATCTTTAATGATCAAGGTGGACTTAATGTCTTGAGTGTTGATATATTTAGGTAGTGATGTGTGTTGAACACACTAGGACCGTCGGGGCATTTTTTTTCCTCTTTATGAGGTTTTTTTCCCTCAACTTGTATATATGCCTATTGTCCTAACAGGTCTTTTATCTTTGTGCATTCTAGTGGTAATATATTCAGTATTGTGTGTTGTGCTCCAAGCTTCTTCTTCTTCCTTGTGTTGTTTGTGTGCGTCCGCACACCTCAAACTCCAACAATTGATATCAGAGCAGGTCGCTGCTTCATCTAGGGCATTATCATCACCCCTCTAGTCACAATCTCAAAATCACATGAAATTTGGTGAGCATACTTAGAATCACTCCTTTCGCTCTCCGAATGCACTATCCCAATGCTTGTGCATGCTATTTTGTCCTTTTGTGCCAAAGATATATACATGTTTTGGTTCATCAATATAAGCATCTCGAAGTCTGCTACAAGTTTAGCAAAACTCAAGAAGGTAGGTCTATTCAACTTTTTGAGATACAATCAATTTTTTGCATTAGGGTATTTTAGCTGGTGGCCATGGCTATATGGGCTTATATGATGCGTCATGTATTGGTCACAAAAGAACTATGGAATATTATGCAAGGTGTCGAAAAATGTCCTATTTACCTACAAATATAGGTATTGAAGCTAATGCAGATGGCATCGAAGATGATGATATTTTGCAGATTCTTGTTTGTGTTGCGATTCCTATTGCACCTACTGTAGAGAAAATTTTTTGGGATAGCAGAGCTTCTCAGGCACATGCATTGATAGCCTTTTCTGTCAAACATACCATTATTCCTCACATTCGCTCTTGCAGAACAGCTAAGCATGCTTGGGATACACTTACCACATTGTACCAAGCTAGGAATGAGGCTCGTGTTGCTTATCTCTGAAAACAATTGGAGAGTGAGCATATGAATGAAGGTGATTCTATGGACAGTTTTCTAACAAAGATAAAAGATTTGAAGGAATAGTTAATTTCTACTGATGAAGTCTTGCCTAACAGTTCACTTGTGCATTCTCTTCTGAATGGTCTTCTCGATTCATACCAGAGTTTTGCTTCTACTCTTCGTTTGATGATGAAAGGAAATCCAAATGCCTTAACATCTGAGGAGTTAGTCTCTGTTGTGTTGCAAGAAGATCATTCTAGACAAAATAGGTCCATTATGTGTGTTGTAGATCAAGCTTTCCTCGCTAGTCAAAAGGGTAAAAGTAAATGGAGCTCTTCTAGTAGTAAGCAAAAATCTCCTAATTTTGCACAATCAAAGAAGGATGACAGAGATGATAAGAAAACTAAAAAGCAGAAGTTGTTTTGCAAATATAGTAAAAGAAATGATCATATCATTAAGAGCTCTCCAAAACTGGATGCAAAAGAGGCAAAGAAAAAAAAGAAGCTAGAATGGTTGTTGCAGAGGCCTTTACAGCGAAGACAAAGTCTATTAATCTTGTGTAGAATGAAGAATGGGCATTTACTACTGTTTGCAGTTTTGACCCATCTTCTCATGAGCAGTGTATGTCTGCAATGGACTCAGATGTTTGGTACTTTGATAGTGGGGCAACCAAACATATTACCTCACAATGCAGTTTCTTCACTTCACTTGAACATATATCCTTTGAGAAAGATACTTGGTACATAGAAAGTAGACACATATAGATTTCCAACAAGCTAAAAACTAAGTAACTTGGATGAGTTTTGGTTAGGAAACTCAACTGACCAAAATTGACCACCTGCACATATAAGTACATTGTAAAACTAGACTTCACTCTCTGACACATCTCACAAAATATAAATCTTCTCAGTGAGATATTTGGGATAGAGAAGTAAATGCCAAGAGCTTTCCAACAAACAAAAATCAAGAAATTTTGATATCTTTTGGTTGGGAAAATTAACCAACCAAAATAGACTACCTGTCTACATAGGTATACTGAAAAACTATACTTCACTCTTTCACTAATATCTCACAAAATATGTAAGCTTTGAAGGAGATATTTGAGATATAGAAATTATACAAAATAAGCTTTCCAATGAGTGTTTAAACGCAAGAAATAGTTACATATACACTAAGATATGAGCTCCATAATAGAGCTATGTACAAACTCACGTGCGGTTGGAAGGAGTCTAAGGGAAGACAAAATGACAAAATGACTAGATCTGACTACTGGGAGCTCTTACCTCTTTCTCTCCTTGTTTTGAACATGACCCCACTTCACTTTTATAACCAATGAGCATGTGAAGAAGTTTGTGCCTCCTTCTTAACTCACCACTTTCCCACTACATGCCACTAACTACAAGGTAAGATATTGTATCTCTTACTCATCATGAATTTTGACTGGACTTTTTTCTTTTATTTTTATTTTTTTTCTTCTTTTCCTTTATCTTTATATTTGGTAAATTTATCCACGAATAGCTCATATGAAATGAGCTTGTACATTTATCTTCAACACTCCCCCTCAAGCTCATTTGGGAGTTGTCTTCAACCATGTCCTGCAAATTTATCACATCCTTGAAACCTTTGAGTTTAGAAGCATCTAAGAACTTTGTAAACATATTTGCAACATGCTCTTTGGTTCTGATGAACTTTATCTCCACATCTTTGCTCAATACCTTCTCCCTTACATAATGGTAGTGGACCTCTATGTGCTTGCTCCTTGCATGAAACATAAAACATAGGATTGCTTGCCAAGTAAATATTTGACTTGTTATCACCATATATAGGGATGGTTCCAACTTGCACTTCAAGATCAGACAAAAGCTTTTTAATCCACATTGCTTCACATGTGGCAAATGCTAATCCTCTATATTCAGCCTCCATGGATGAAAGTGCAACAATAGGTTGTTTCTTTGAGCTCCATGTGATAGGTTTGCTTCCTATCATGAACACATAACCTGAGGTTGATCTCCTATCTTCCTTTGAACTTGCCCAATCAACATCGCTAAAGCCTTTGACCTATAGTTCTTCATCAAACTTGTAAAACAAAGCATGAGTAACTATATGCTTTATGTATCTCAACACTCTCTTGGCTGAATTTAAGTGTTCACTTGTCGGGGCTTGCATAAACTGAGAAAGTAAACCAACAACATAAGATAAATCAGGTCTTGTAATGTTTGCATAGATTAATGATCCTACAATGCTTCTGTATGTCGTTACATCTTCCAATAGTTTTCCATCATTTGAGCAAATCTTTGTATTTGTGTCCATGGGTTGAGTGAGTGGTTTGCATTCACTCATTCCAAATCTGAAAAGAACCTCCAACAAGTACTTCCTTTGCATCAAGCAGATGCCACTCTTTCCATAAACAACTTTAGTTCCTAAACAATATTTTAGCTCTCCAAGATCTGAAATTTTAAACTCCTTACCAAGCTTCCTTTTGATATATTTAATCCCTGTAACATCATTTCCTATTATGATGAGGTCATCAAATTATATGCAAATATATACCTCTCTATTTTCTTCCTTCTTCATGTACAATGAAGGATCTGCACTACTTGGGTTGTATCCACACTTAGTTAGATATTCTACCAATCTCTGATTCCATGCTCTTGGTGCTTGCTTCAAGCCATAAAGTGCCTTCTTCAACCTGCAAACAAAATCTGGATGGTTTTCATCTTTAAATCCAACCGATTGACTCATGTATACCTTTTCTTGTACTTCTCCATTAAGAAAAGCATTTTTTATGTCGAGTTGATATAATGGCCATCTCCTTGAAGCACCAATTGCGATTAATTTTTTGATAGTTCCCATCTTTGCAACAAGGCGGAAAACTTCATTATAATCTATGCCTTGTGTTTGTTTAAATCCTTTGGCAACTAATCTAGCTTTATATCTAGCTAGTGAACCATCAGCATTCCTCTTTAGTTTAAACACCCATTTGTTTGGAACAATCTTCATACCTTCTTTCTTTGGCACTAGCTCCCATGTGTGATTATCTTTGAGAGCTTTGATCTCCTCTTTCATAGCTTGCTTCCATTCCTTTTGTGTGCAAGATTCTTCATATGTCTCAAGCTCTTTGTCTTTGATAACCTGCATCGTGTATGCAAAATGTGTCGCCATAAAACTATCATAACTCAACCTTTGAGTTGGATACCTTGTCCTTGAAGATCTTCTTTCATTGCCTTTAGAAAGTTTCTTCTGTAACCTATTTAGCTTTACCATTGGAGTGATTACCTCTTCATATTCTTCTTCACTTGCATCTATCTCACTATTTGGAGTAGCACTTGCTTCTTTGATTCTACTATGAGCTGAATTTGAAGACACAGAATGACTCCCCCTCCATGTTGAACATTTTTCATTTGATGTAGATACCTTTGGACCTGAAACCTTTGTGCTTGATTGTTGAACTTCTCTTTGACTTGTTCCTGCATAATCATCACAATCTTCTTCAAGAATCTTTTCCTTTCCTTTATCTTCATACCATGGTCTTAGTTCATCAAAGACCACATCTCGCGAGACTCTTAACTCCTTTGTTCTAGGGTTGTAACACTTGTATCCTTTTTGCTCCGTCGAGTAGCCGATGAAAATGCATTTTTCTGACCTTGGTTCCATCTTTGTTCTAACTTCTTGTGGAATGTGAACAAAGCAAACACATCCAAACACTTTGGGGTGTGTAAGATCAGATTTCTTACCACCTCCTCTAGAGTCAAGTGATGTATTCCTGATGTTGTGCACCTATTCATCAAGTAAATGGCGGTTGTGGTAGCTTTAGCCCAATAGTACAATGGTACCTTTGAGCATGCATCTTGCAATTTCAACAATTTGCCTATTTTTCCTCTCAGCTACTCCATTTTGTTGTGGTGTATACCTACAAGTGAACTGCCTTTTGATCCCATTCTCTTGTAGAAAATCTGAAAATTCTTTGGAGAAGTATTCTCCTCCATCATCGGACCTTAAGGTTTTGATAGAACTTCCTGTTTCTTTTTCAACTTCAACTTTGAATCTTTTGAATATAGAAAACACCTCTAATTTTTGCTTCATACAAAACATCCATACCTTTCTTGAGTGATCATCAATGAAGGTGACAAAAAATCTATTACCAGCCATTGATGCCTCTTGGGTTGGTCCCCATACATTCGTATAAGTCCAAGACATTTGGGGCCACATAATTGCTCCTCTTGAATGGTTGCCTTGTTTGCTTTCCTAGTTGACAAGCTTCACATAACTCATGTAGTCCAATGCCATTAAATTTTGGAAGACCTATTACCACTTCATGTTTGCTCATGTCCTTCAGCTTTGGAATGTTGATGTCCTTCTCTTCTACCCTGAGAAATGACCTTGAAGCCTTCCTTTGGATTCTTTATGAAGCACCCATTCTCATTGAATATGACATGATAACCCTTCTCTACCATTTGTCCTACTGAAATCAAGTTCTTTGAAATTGTAGGAACATGAAGAACATTAGATAGTACCTTTGCTCTACTTGTATCTCCAAGCCTTATATCTCCAATGTGTTCAATCATGTGTTGAGTATCATTACCTGTTTCAACACATCCTTTTCCACTTGGTACCTGTAGATTAGTGAACAAACTTCCTTGGCATGACACATGGTTACTACAAACTGAATCAATGTACCATTTTTTGTCATCTTCACAAGAGCTTCTATACTCATGTATCATTGCAAGTAGTGTGTCCTTGCTTCCTTCACTTGAGGTGCTTGCATAGTTGCTTTGGTTCCTTTGAATACCTCCATTTGGTCTTCCATTCTTCAACCAACAATCACTAGCATAGTGTCCTACTTTACCACAATGATAGCATGTTATACCTTTATGAGAATTGTAGGAGCCTCTGCCTCTTCCTCTACTTCTACCTCGACCTCTTTCTTGTGTGTTGGCATTTGATGCATCCTTGTTGTCTTCCAAATTGGTTTGATTGTAGTTGGAGTGGTTGTGACCTCTTCCTTTTCCTCTTGAGCCTCCTCTTGAGTTTCTTCCTTTACCTCGACCTGCATATAACATTTGCTTGTGGTTGTCCTTTCCTTTGGGGCCACCAAAGCTAAGCTCTTCTGTGACAAGATGAGAGATTAGTTGTTCAAAACCTCTATATGCATCTTTCAAGTTAATGGAAGTCATAAAAGGCTTCCATCTTTCATCTTCTCTCAATCCATTGAGAGTATAACACACAAGATCTTTGCCTTCAACTGTTGTGCCAATAGAAGCTAAAGCATCGTTTAGCTCCTTAGTCTTCAAAGTATATTCAGTTATGGATTGACTCAAACTTTTCTTGATTTTGTTCAGCTCATTTTTGAGTTGAAGTTTCCTAGCTTTGGTATTTGTTTAATACATCCTTTCAAGAGCTTCCCAAGCATCCTTAGCTTTCTCTAGATGTTGAATATGCCCTACCATGGCATTAGTAATGACTTGCAAAATGAGGAACATGACTCTCCTATTCCTCTCTTCCCATTCTTTTGCTTGCCTCCTTTGGACTTCGATGGCCATAGCTTGATTGATTTGAGGTTGAGCATCATCGCCGCTCACAATATCCCATAAGCCTTTTCCCATTAGGTAGTTGGTCATTCTAAACTTCCACACGGGATAGTTATCCTTATCCAACTTCTCTACTTGTTGACCCAAGTCAGCCATTGAAGAGGATCAAAGACTTTGAGAGTTACCTCGAATAGTTATATTGTCCTTTGCTCTTGTGTTTGTGAAGCTCCTCCTTGTTTTATAGCTCCTCTTTTGCTTTGATTTATCTCCAACTCTATTGATGAAACTTCAACACCAAGTTTGCTCCGATACCAACTATGGAGAATGAGTTCTCCTATGTGCAATGGAAATGTGTAGTGAACCCTTGTATGTCCAGCACTTGGACAAACAGCTGCACCTTAGATAGCTTTCTGCTCTCAATACAAAACCCAAATGGACTTGTGCCTTTAGTTAGTCAAAGTAGATAGAGTTCAAAGTAAATAGAGAGAGCTTTCTAAAAAGCTATAAATAACTTAATTTGGACAAGTTTTGATTAGGAAACACAACTGACAAAGATGAACTACCTCTCCACACAAGTATGTTGAAGAACGGAACTTCACTCTCGGACTGATAACTCTTTGAATATATATTCTTTGAGAAAGATATTTGGTACAGAGAAAGTAGACACATATAGCTTTCCAACAAACAAGTAATTTGGATGAGTTTTGGTCAAGAAACTCAACTGACCAAAATTGACCACCTGCACTATAAGTACACTATAAAAATAGACTTTACTCTCTGATAGATATCTCACAAAATATGAATCTTCTAAATGAGATATTTGGGACAGAAAAATTACATGCCAAGAGCTTTCCAACAAGACAAAAATCAAGCAATTTGGATATGTTTTGGTCAGGAAATTTAACCGACCAAAATAGACTACCTGTCTACACAAGTATACTGAAAAACTAGACTTCACTCTTTCACTGATATCTCATAGAATATGTAAGCTTTGAAGGAGATATTTGAGATACAAAAAATACACAAGATAAGATTTCCAATTAGTGTTTAAACACAAGAAATGGTTATATATACATTAAGATATGAGCTCCACAACAGAGTTGCATACAAACTCACGTATGGCTAGAAGGAGTCTAAGGGAAGACAAAATGAAAAAATGACTAGATCCGACTACTCGAAGCTCTTGCCTCTTTCTGTCTTTGTTTTGAACGTGCTCCCACTTCACTTTTATAACCAATGAGCATGTGAAGAAGTTTGTGCCTCCTTCTTAACTCACCACTTTCCCACTACATGCCACTAACTACAAGGTAAGATATTGTATCTCTTACTCATCATGAATTTTGAACAAACTTTTTTCTTTTATTTATTTCTTTTTTTTTTATTTTCCTTTATCTTTATATTTGGTAAATTTATCCAAGCATAGTTCATATGAAAATGAGCTTGTACATTTATCTTCACCAACAACCACATCTCCAATCCCCACAATATCACACTAGTAAGAGTCATCAAGTCTCACGGTACCAAGAGACTTGTTGGATAATTAGAGAACCATTCTCTATGTGGTGTCACATGGAAAGAAGCAACAAAATCTAGCAACCACATGTGCAAAAAATAATAATCCATAAGAGCCTCAGTTGGCATAGTGCGATCAACTATCCACACATCAACATCGTCAGAAATAGCATAATTTCTTCAATCTTCACAATTGAAGTAGATGGTGTAGGTAGCTATTTGACATGCTCATCAACATTCTGTTCTTTACCTTTAGCATTGTTTAATGTATAACAGTCTTTCTTCATGTGTCCTTTCTTATGACAATAATGACATTCAATATTTCTCCTCCTTGATTTTCTTCTACTCTTATTCTGTTGACCATTCTTTTCCTTGTTCTTGCTCCTCCAATGTTGCTGATTCTTTCCTTGGTAAGAATCACAAATGTTATATGCATGTCCACTTTGAGTCCCAACCATAGATTTTCTACAAATATCCTCACTCAAGAGTGCTCCACATGTCATCATAGACCAGTTTACCACCAGGTGCACTATTGCTAATAGCTGTGCAAAATACATCCCATGATGATGGCAAGGTGCATAAAACCAAGACTACTTTCATTTCATTATCTATATCCATTTTCTAAGCCTATAACCGGGAGAATATAGCATCAAAATCATTTGGTTGAGTAGCAACACTATATGCGTCCTTCATGCAAAGGTCATATACCTTTCTCATCAGATAAACTTTATTTGATGCCATCTCTTTTTCATATGTATTGCATAACTTCTTACAAAGCTCCTTTGCACTTTCGCAGTCTAATACTGTAAAGTAAACATTATCTGCCAGGTGCAATAAAATGGTAGACTTGGCCATTTCATCTCACTCATCCCAATCATCTTCATCCATGTCAGCAAGCTTCTTTGAGATTCCATTTACTAGCTTTCATTGCCTCCTCTGAATTAACATATCTTTAATCTGATTCTTCCATATAGAAAAGTTTGTGCCATCAAATTTCCGGATGTCAAAATGGTCTTTGCGCTACAAGTTATAGCTCCTCCTTGGAACACTGGCACTAGACCCTAATCCACCAGGCATGCCTGAGATCTCTGATGTCATAATGGTAGAGAACTAAATAGAATGATAACAGAGCTAGAAGAGTCCAAACACTAGTAAGGCTCAAAGAATGATGACCAAGTGTTAGATTATGGGAGAGAATTTAGCAGTCTTTCTAGAAAAATGAATTAATGAGCAGTAATGACCAACCAAAAGGATTATGTGATAACTTACAGAAAGCCTTAGGTGGGTGGGTGTGAGCGAAGTCGAGATGCTCTGATACCAGTGAAGCGTTTTGGTGGTGATGCACCACACTGAGCTCTCCTTCTTGAGGGCTCCACGACGATATCCTCAGAGTAGAAAACCAAGATCCAAGCACCACACATGGTACTCTGCACAAAGGCTTCAAAATTCGCAGAAAAGCATAGTACATAGGGAGCACGAACACATACTTCTTATGTATTACAAATGCGGTTGAACTTATAGTATGTGATTGAGCAAGCCAAAACGAGCTCATATGGTGATTTTGACACCACAAAGCTAAGCCATTTTGAACTCCTAATCACCTTGATTATGCTCACCAATTTTCATGCGATTCTGAGATTGTGAGCAGAGGGGTGTTGAGAATGCCCTAGGTGAAGCGACAACCTACTCTGACACCAATTGTTGGAGTTTGAGGTCTACGGAAGCATGCAAACAACACAAGGAAGGAGAAGAAGCTTGGAGCACAACACAAAATACTGAATGTATTACCAAGAGAATGTACAAAGATAAGAAACATGTTAGGGTTATAGGCATACATACAAGCCTGGGGAAAAAACCTCCTAAAGAGTAAAAAAATACCTTGGCAACCCTAGCATCTTCACACAAATCACTACCGAAATATATCAACAAAAGAAGCTTAATAAAATCTTGGTTATGCTTATTTCCATGATGTTGGACTTCAAAAACTCAAAACCTTTTTCTTCTTTTCTTGTAGGGCACCTTTTTCAAAGAGAACTCAAATTGGTTTTTGATTTTTTGAATCAAATTATAGTTTATTTAAGTTCACCACCATTTATAAGTTCTTGGACTAAAGAATATGCTTGCCTCTTAAAACCAATACTTGACAGGAGTATTCTTAAGTCCATGAAAGTGCTATCATTTTTAGAGAAAAGTGTTTATTGCATCTCTATTCTTATTTTTTTCCTCTCCTAAGAATTGAGGTGGATTAAAGTCTCTCACTAAGGTCAATTCTCTATGTTCATAGGTTTCTCGTTTAATATATGGGAAATTTAGTTACTGTGGTTGTTTGCCTAGTCATAGAACATATACCACTCCTTAAGGGTTATTCATTCCTAAGAGGCTATGAAAGAGATTCTTCAAAACTCTAAATTAGTATGAATTGGTGTCACTATAATAAAATTGGTTAATGAAGCCAATTGTCGATTGACCTTATTTGAGGTGATCATAACTCCTCCACTTTACCCTCTACCTTCTTAATTCATTCTTCTAGACCATCTACCCCTTGATAAATAACTATGTCGTATAATTCACCGTCATCCCCATGTTCCTTGTTAAACCCATTCAAGTGATGTGCATTATTTCTAGGTAAATGCACAAAGTTGTCTTCCAATAAATGATTACCAGCATGCTTGGATGTCCCCTTCATCTCTTACCATATAAGGAGGTGCATGTGTTGAGAAAAGAATATATTGAAGAGATATGAATATCCAAGTACTTCCTTATATTGGCTAGAATTTCAGAAAAAGTAAAAATTTGGAACCATAGAAGCGCCCCACATGCAAAACTTGCTCATAAACATTGAAAACATCAAACTCTATTTTTTTGTATGTTTAGTTTTTTGAAAAATTTTATCTATTGTTCTTTGAACTTCACCCACTATTTTTTAATACTAGATATTTGTGTATTTTGCAAAATATTTCTTTCAAAGGATAATATAATCTTTCAAGTGCATTTTGGATAATAAAAAGACAATGTCAATTGTAGAGGTTAATCTCTCTTGAAATTGGGATGGAAACCTTGGTTGGGGAGTGTCTATGGCTTGGGGTACATCTTACTTGCTTGATAAGCTAGCTCCTTTATCCCATAAATTCTTGGTTGGTTGAAATACGTGTAAAAAAGAAGTAAATGCCTCATAATTTTTGGAGATAGATTGAAATATCTACTTTCTAGACCTTGTGACTATAATAGAGTTTGTGATTCTTTGTGGACCTTTATGCCTTGGGAAAGTCTCTCACTCATGCTAATGGTTCTGATGGCCCATTGTTAATTTTTTTGGTGCGTGGGTGTCTAGATGCACTTATGGTGGTTTTTTCCATCTTTTTTCGTTTGAGATTGGGTGACCAAGGGACTAAATTCTTAGATGTGTGGTCCAGAGCATCTAAAAGCTGTGCCTAACAATACTTTACAAACAAGAAAGCCTTTGTGTGATGCCTCATAGAGGTTTCAAATAGGAAAGGGATAGAAAACATGGTTATCTTAATATTAATACTTTGCATATCTCCCAACACATGAAGAGGGAAGCAATGTACTCTCTCTCTCTCTCTCTCTTTTCTTTACAACACTTGAACTAAAAAACGAAACCAATGCTTACCACATGGTACGATGCTTTGATACCACTATGATGGTGCTCCTTGTGAGCCTATCAACATCTCACCATACTTGGAGAAGAGAGATGATGTCTGAACCTCCCACTCATGGTGTTTATATAAGCTCTTTGCCAAGGGGTTCATGCAAATATCTCTAATTTAGGAATATGATCTAATTTTAGACCCACCCACTCTAATGATGTTATAATAAATCAACTTCTTTTTAGAATCCTTCCATGCATAAAGGCTCTATTTAGCTTAATATTAATCTTTATTTACCTAATTTCTATTCTTTCTAGAAGTTTACTATTTATTAGAGAAAAATACATTTTGGATTATGTATGCACGAAAAAAAGTGAAAATACTAAATAAGGATAAAAAAACATCTCTCTCATGATTTCATGTGAAAAAATATCAAGCACAATCTAGAAATCTTATGGCATAAACCAAAAAAATGATCATAATTGCACAATACATTCATTAATAAATCAATGTTGAGTCAAGCTGGCATAAGAAGCTATAATACATGTGCCCAAACTAACCTATCAAGGCTCCACCCTCATGAAGGAGCAACCATAATGATTATAAATAGCCTTTAATCATGGATAGATATGCCATATGAATTTATTTCAAAGAAGATGGCTCTAATCTAAGAAAAAAAAAATCACCTAGTAGGTCAAGAACCTATATAAGATAACATCTAAATACCATGTACACAATTAATTTATGCAAATGAACACTAGAGTATGAAGAGGAATTTATCTTATATGTAAAAGCAAGTGCCGAAATCCAAAAGACAAAGAAACAAAGTAGTCAAATCAAACTATGGTCTCCTTCCTCTTTAAAGTTTAAAATATGAAGAATGGGGTAATAGATTGAATCACTTCTTTCTATCAATTATGTAGATACATTGGCTTCAAATCTATTTCCTCTACAATATGAGTTTTACTTTTCCTATCCTTGATGTTGATGTTGTTGTTATTGTGTACTCCTTAATCTTCATGTTTGCTTTTGAAGAAGCAACTTGATGAAGGATGATTTGTCTTCTTGAATTATTTGTATGCTTCAAAGATTTTGTTCCTTTTCTTTGAATATGTTGTGTAGGCTCCATTTGTTGATATGTTTGTCTTCTTTTCTTCTTTTTCAAGTGAGTTTATGGCATCCTACAAACTAGGGGTTGGAACTTTCTCCTTGAGAATGGCCTTTATGTTGGAGTATTTCTCTGGAAGTTCTTTAATGAAGGTATCCACTTTATCTTCATCATCTATCTTTTATATGATGTACATATCCATCATCTGATGTATGTATTCATCATATGATGATGTGAGAATAATGCCTAAGGCTTTTTCATCTTTAGTTGCATATTGAGCGTTTTAAGCCCTAGTTCTAATAGTTATAGATAAGAGATTTACAACGTTCCACAAGTTTTTCATTAAATACCCTCAAAGTTCGGTTTGCCAAGTATGAAATCTTACCCCTTTGACTCAAAGTTCGGTTTGCCAAGTATGAAATCCTACCCCTTTGAAATTATCAGCTCCTTTATTTTCACTCATTGTTTGTAGGAGACGTCTTACAAAGAACGACTCACTCTGGCAATGGCTAAATCTTTACAATAATTTATTGTGAGGGGAAGTTCTTACCACTAAAAAATAAGGACATTGTCGAATCTCATGGAAACTCACAAGTTTCCATGATTTGGGCAGAAGCTCCAGTTGAAGTCCGAGTAGATGGCAACGTCAGAAATGCGCAAGTAGGAGTGCATGCGAAGAGAGAGTTTAGTAGGAGAACAAATCGGCCTGCATATTCATGGGTCATTGGATTGCGATCTACTTCAAGCATGACCTGATGAGCCGATACACACGTCGTTGATGGTTCAATGGAGATGCACTTCTTGAAGTCAGAAGTGGAGGCAAGAGTTGAATCAACATCCAACGGGCGTAGTTTTAGTGAATGTGCCTTGTACTTTTAAGCAGATGGCTAGGGTTCAAGTTCTGCCCAGGGTTGGATGCTCCGGAGTTTTTCAAGATGGGTGCCTCTACCTTACGAAGTCGAGTGTGTGTCTTTTCAATTCATTGTACTCTAAAAAAAAAAAAAAAAACGATTGAATCAACGATTGCGGCCATACATTTGAATCAACGAGTGCAACCAAAAATCACAACACAAAGTGACAGATCAAAAGCGTGAGCATACCGGCTCGAAAGAACCCACCACACGCTTATTATAGAGGAGGTGAAGAAATTTGGTGGCATCACTGTTCCTGTAGCTTTGGTACCACATATTGGAGGTGGCATGGCACGTTGGCACAAATGAGCTGAAGGAGATAAAACTCGAATGCCCACGGAGATTGAGATAGACACACACATAGGAAGGGCACATCCATGTTTTTTCGAATGATCAGATTGCACTTTTTGAGTCACCGGGTGGAGCATTAAGAGCATATCCATGATAAATTTGATGAACATTGGTCATTGTAATTAGAGGCACACGCATGAAGGTCATCAAATTTTCCATGATCAAAATTAAGGGCATATGAATATTTCATAGATGCATGTTATTTGTTTGTATTTTGTATCACCACAATTATCAAAATTTACTTTGAAAATTCACTACTTGGCACTTTAACAATCGGTACAATCACCAATTAATGCACTTCATATTGTTCATTCATCAACTACACATTGGCATCAAAATGTCGGTCACAACCATGTATCAAAGATGCTCTTTTTTCATGATGTTTTTAAGCGTTTTATAGACTTCAAAGCATCATACTTATCGAATTGCAGATTTGCAAATATTTCGAATACTTTTTAGTCACACTAATATGCGAAAAAAAAAAAAAACTCAAATCCACTTCATTAACAGTTTCATCGAGATCATAAAATAAAAAGGAAATAAATGTTGAAACTTGTCATCGAGATCATTAAAAAAAAAAAAGGAAATAAATGTTGAAACTTGTCACTATTGAACAATAGTGGCCTGATAGGCAAATTCTTTGGTAAATAAACATCTTCACTCTACCACCTTGGATAGAGGTGCTCATATGAAAAAACAAGCTTATCTTCACCAATTTCTTTTATCCACTTCTTGTAATAAAATAAAGCGATATCCACTTTCTACATCAAGGCATACAAATTCATCGCTCCTTCTCATTGTTACCATGCAAGCTAAAGCGGAGGGCATAATTTCTGATGGAAAGAGTTCACCAACTAGCGATGGTATTGTTTTCCATAAGCATGATCAAGATACTTACAACTAATAAATACCACCCACATGCTGCTCTAGTGCTAAGGCTCTAATCAATCATGTTGCACTTGCCTATTGAGACCATATTCTTCGTGTATATGTACATCTATAAATAATTATCCCATGGCATGGCACACATTTTTTAAGAGGGGAGTTCAATGTTGCAATCTAATCTCTTGATAGCTTCAATTAATTGAAAGTACAAGGGAGGGCATAACACCCACGTGATTCTATTATGAATTATAGAATGTGTTGTATATAGAACTATTAGAGTGAGATTTATTAATTTATTAATACGTTCTAGTGTTTTGATATAGCAGCTGAAGGTTTGTGAGGGCGTAACAAGCATGAAAGGGCATGGACATTTTAAATATGTCGGGATATCTAATCGAATTTATATCTCATTATGGAACGCGTTGTATGTAGAATTATTGGAGTGAGATTTATTAATTTATTAGCGTGTTTTGGTGTTTTGATATAGCAGCTGAAGGTTCATGAGGGTGTGACAAGCGTGAAAGGGCATGAGAATTTTGAATATGTCCGGACATCAATAATCAGATTTATATTTCATATAGTTTGTAAATAAACCCATGTCAAAAGTTTTATTTTAAAAAATAATTAGTAAAAGTAGGGTTAGGATAAGGATCGTTGTAGACCGTGATTTCTATTCATAAAAGCGAAGGGGTCTTCACAAAAGAGAACAACTTTTATTTTCACGCTTGCTTTTCGAAGTCGCTTCATTGTAACTGCTATTTTTGACATAATGAAAAA
Organism: Ceratopteris richardii; assembly: GCA_020310875.1. Classification (NCBI taxonomy): domain Eukaryota; kingdom Viridiplantae; phylum Streptophyta; class Polypodiopsida; order Polypodiales; family Pteridaceae; genus Ceratopteris; species Ceratopteris richardii. The sequence goes on from CM035429.1 coordinate 79,665,695, forward strand.
TTCTATAAATCATGCACTTTGTGGAGTGTTGAAATAGAGTTCATGGGGGAGATTGCACCCAATCCTGTGTTTTGTCTCGTCTTTTTGCATATCTATTTTTTTGTGCGTTTTCAACATCCATATCCTCTGTGCGAGCGTGAATTAAGATCTTGGTAACCAATCCCTTCAATCATAGGGGTTGAATGCCTAGCATCTACTAGGAGTGATAGAGCTTGAAGTCTTCTTATGGTTAGGGATGGCCCTAAAACTAGACAAGGAGATTGGCTCTTGCCATTGATGACACAAACAAAGATTGACCCTTTCCATTGATGACAAAGCTCAACAAGAGCACTCAAAGGCCCACTAATTCCCAAAGGGAACTTTTTTTAACTTCTCACCACTACATGTGGATGAGAGGTGTCTTACCAATGCAACCGCAAGACTTGAACCCGAACCCTCCCAAAGGAGACAAATGATTCAATGAGTCGAGGTAGCACTAGTAGATAGCATGTCACAACTTTGAGAGTGAAAAATGAGCTTCTTTCATTAGCTCTAAGACCACCCTAGTGAGATGAACATAAAAAAGGCTAACGAGATGGAAATGCTTAGTTACATAGGGATGGAGACGACAAAGGAGAAAAGGAGATTGTAGGAGAGAGAGATATGGGAGAGAGAAGGAGGGAAGGAGCGGGATGATGAAAAAATAGAGAGGGGAGAAGTACACTCATAAATACATAGTTGTGCATGCATAGTTTTCCAATAGTGTTTTGTGTTATTTTTGTTTCATTTTTTGTGCATGCATGCGTTTATGCATGTATGTGTGCGTTTATAAGGTGTTCCTTTGTGAAAGAATTTTGTGCTACTAGAACTAATCTTTATTTTTAATTAATTATTTAATTTTATTTATTTTTTAAATGGAGGTTCAATCGGGGCTTACTCCTCCAAGCTTTAACTTTGAAATTGCAACTGTATAAGGGCATAGTACCCATGGGACTCCCCTTATCTCACAAGAACAGGGGTTTACATACCTGGGTTAGACTGTGGTCACAAGTACCGCGAAGCAGGACAAACGGTGGCACATCAGCCACAAGATACAAGGTTTCCATAATAACATCTCTTACATGTTGCCGGTGGGGGTTGAACCCTCGCCCCCGCCTCAAGAGGCGAAAGGCCCAACCACCCAACCAAGGGGCTTGGGACTACTAGAACTATTTTTTTGAACGTTGGTCATATCAAAATTAATGGAAAGTAAAACAGGGAGAGCATAACACCCATGGGAAAGTACAACAGGGAGGGCATAACACCCATGGGATCCCTTCAATGAGAGGGGTTGAATGCCTAGCACCTACTAGGAGTGATAGAGCTTGAAGGCCTGTTATGGTTAGGCATGGCCCTAAGACTAGACAAAGAGATTGGCTCTTGCCATTGATGACACAAACAAAAATTGGCCCTTTGCATTGATGAAAATGCTCAACAAGAGCAGTCAAAGAGAGTGAAGGGAGAAGTACACTCATAAATACATAGCTGTGCGTGCATGAATGATAAGGTGGGTCAAGATGGTTTTGGAGTAGTGTTTTGTGTTATTTTTGATTGATTTTATGTGTTTGTGCTTACATGCATGCATGCGTTTGTATTTGTACGTTTGTAATGTGTTCCTTTACGGAAGAATTTTGTGTTGTTTTTATTTTATCCTCGGGAGAATTTTGTGTTGTTTTTATTTTATTCTCTGGAGGGGTCACTGCTAGTACTGATCTTTTGAGCGTTGATCATACCAAAATTCCATGGGGGCTTCCTCAGAGCCACTATCATCCTCCGACAGCGATGGGGAAGAATCAGAAAGGTTGCTCAGTGTAGCGGTAGATTCTTCTTCTGTCCTTGACACTGCAGCTCTTCTCGTTCAGAAGAAGCACAAGTACAAGAAGATTGCTTGCAGCAATGATGAAGGTGCTACGACAAATGTGAAGTTCTACCAAATGCGGGTATGGCCTCCTGCATGTCCTTAGTTAAGGTGACTGCATCCTTTTCAGAGTGCAGCTATTGTTTTTATGCGGGGTCTTCAATCATTGAATTCCATCACGCCAAGTTAGTTGTGATTACTTTTCATTCTCGCCGTTGCGTTGGTATCATTCTGTTCTTCTAGTGTGCAGCGAATGACTGAAGTCAGAACTGATTTCAAACATCTTCTGTATAACCGCATCTCTAAAGATGCACAGTGGATTTCTCACACAAGTAAACCTGAACTCAAAGTCTATCAGAATAGGGAGTACAAGGTTTGACCTTGGAAAAGTGGAAGTGTTCGGAAAGAAAGACGACCGATAAGGAAACTGTAAAAAGAAATAGTAAACAAGTTCTTATGGATCATTGTACAATGCTTCATTCATTATACTCTCTCAAGTGTCATGTACTTCATTAATTTCATTAAGTTCTTCTACTCACCCTTGTCGGAACGCGGTACTTTTCATTCAGAAAATGAAATATGCAACAAGAGATCGTTCCTTTCCTTACTACTTAGATAGGAAGTACTTCTATCTCTTGAGAAAAGGAAGAAGAAAGGCAATAGTTGGCAGTAGGTCTCTGTTTGTAGTCCTTTGCTTGCGACATTCTACCTGTAAAAGGACTTTTTGAATGGAAATAAATTTAATAGGATTGTACTACAAAACATCACAAAATCTTTTCTGAATAGTGTATGAAGTAGGTCAACTACTAAGTAGATAGCACCTCTCCTAGCTCATGTTGACAAATCAACATCTCTAGAAGTCTGCTTTGATATCGTTTGAAAGAGGATGCTAGAGAGGCTCAAGCTGACATACTCAACAATACTTTCACAAGGATATAAAATGTGAATATAGAGACTTCTTGGGACTATCATATTTTAAGTCTTATTACTTATGCATACTCTGACTTAAATATCTCCCTTACATAGTCTAAAACAGAATTTCAAAAATGTGACTTAAAAGTTATACTCACTCTAATCGTTCATTTGAACAATAAAATTTGTGTTCTTTTTGTTTTTGTGTGATTTCTTAATTATGTGCATTTGTTATATAGAATCCAATTTATTCTTATGTTATGTATGATGTCTAAAGCTACAAATAGATAGTTGAAAAGATAAGTTTTGTAGTCCAAGCTGTCCATGTACTTCACAAATCTTCAATAATTGAAGTATAATCTCTTCCTCTAAGCTTGCAAAACTCCTCCAAATAAGTATATACAAGATACTCACAACAAATGTATGAGAGAAAAGTGCCTAAGGTTATAAGAAGGTGCGGATGTGGTGCAATAAAGAATATAATAAGACTCTATGTAGGAAATACAGCCCATGTGTTGGAATATGATAAAAATTTGCAATCATAATAGGGATGAGGGTTTAAGCGATTAAGCAGGCCTACTCCAAGGTGTCTAGAGGAGGTGGAAAGTAGCAAACCACCACAAAAAATTAGCAAAAACACCTCTAATCTGCTTCGAAGACAGCTCAAAGACTTAGATCACACGTAAGATCTCAACTTTGAGTGTGAGATGTGCAAAAAGTGATCCAAGCGTATCTTTTTATAGCATTTTAAGCCATCCACGAATTTTTTAACCAAAAAAAAGGTTTTTGCAAATTTTTAACATGCTTTTTGTGAGTTTGTACGGAATTAACTTGCATTTGAAGTTAAAAAATGATTTTTCAAAAATCTCTTAGAAAATGATATGATACACCTATGATATAGTGCTTTCCTTGATCTAGAGAATGAGAGCTACAAGATCATGTATTTCATTTTGGAAAAGTTCAAAACATCAAAAGTAGGGTTAAGATTTTGATGTCGTAAATGATCTCTAATGATTAGGTGTTATATATATCATTAAATAGCTCTTAATGAGAACTATATGCCTTATAAAAACATTTTTAGCATGTTGACAATTTTAACCATTTTTATAATTTGTACCATTTTTGAAAATTAGGCTTTGTTGGAAATTAGGGCTCTGACTCCTCAATGTGATAGTGTTCTCCCAATAATCTCCCCTCAATGTCATATTGGCATAAGGTTCAATATTGCATAAACTTCTAATTTCTGTCTCCAGATAATGCTTTAAAAAAGATATTTGTGATATTCTCACTCGACATAGATTTTCAATGTGCTTTTTAGATACCTTCTCATCAAATGAGTATAATGATAATGAACTTCAATTTGCTTTGTCCTTGCATGGTGAATAAGATTTTTTGCAATAGCAATAGCAATAACACTTCGACTATCTGAAAACTATTTGCATAGTAAGATGAACGTGAATATCAAGATAACTTAGAATTTTTTGTAAATCAAATAGCATCAAGTGTAGTTGTAAAGGAAGTTCTATGCTCTGTTACACTCGAAAATGTAGCCACTGTTTCTTTATAAAGCCATGAAATAAGGGATTCTCCAACATACAAACAATAGCTACTTGTACTTCTTCTTATATCTTTGTAACTCGTCCAATCAAAATCTATAAAAACTTGAAGTATGGATTGCGGTGTCTTAGGAAAAGCTATTGCATAACTTATAGTTACTTACAAATATCTGAAAATTTGTTTAATTGCTTTCCAATGATTTTTTAGAGGTTTATGGATGAATCTTGATACTTGAGAAACTGCAAACTAAATGTTTGGATGTGTATTACATAGATAAATCAAGCATCCAGTGTAGCATCAAAAGGCTCTGAATCTGCATTTACTAGTAATGAATCTGCATTTACTTGTAATGATATATAATATTCATAGGTATCTGGATTCTGCATAGGTTTACACTGTGACATTTCAAACCTTTCCAAAAGTTTTTCAATGTACTTTTGCTATGTCATATAGATACAACCATTTTTGAATTTGAATTCAATGCCAAAATAATAATATAACACACCAAAATCATTAACATCAAATGTTTTTTTAAGTTGCAAATTAAATAATTGAAGATCTAAGTCCTTGGGACGTGTTATAATCATATCATCAACATAAATGGTGATGATGATCAAAACATTTGCCTTTGACTTAACATAGAGGGAAGGAGAAGCTTCTGAGCTTTGACTTAACATAGAGGGCAAGAGACGAATCTTTCATACCAAGCCCTGGGGCCCGAGTGCTTCTTCAAACCATAGAGATCTTTTATAAGCTTGCATACTAAATGTTCTTTATTTAATTCTTCAAAACCCTTTGGTTGTTGTATATAAACATCTTCATGAAGATCACCATTGAGAAAAGATGTCTTGATATCTAACTCGTACTTTCCAACCAAAGAATGCAACAAGAGAATGGCAAGTCTTCACTATGGTCATTCTAGAAGTAGGTGCAAGTGTTTCATCATAGTCTGAATCTTTTTGTCAATCATACCATCTCTCGAGTCTCCATACCTTG